>CM060428.1:889908-1489908 GCA_030545235.1 Helianthus tuberosus | reverse complement strand
TTCCTAAAAAAATCTAAAAAACACCCAAATTTTTTTTTATTTTTTTACTATTTTTTTTGGAAAAATCGCTATATTTTGTTAATAAAAAAAATTTCAAAAAAAAAAATTTCGAGTAACAGTTATCCATGCACATGTGCATATGTATCATTTCTTTGTCAAATTCCGTAATTCATTACAAATAATAGTCAATTGTACTTTCATTTACACTACCACGTGTAATACACAACTTTCTTACGTTAACAATATTAGAAATGCACATGTGCATCTATATGTATCAACATGAAATAAGGTGTTTTGGTACACTACTTTCTCTTTCATCTATCATTCCATCCATAATACACAAGCATGCATGTCACACCCCAACCGATGGCGGAATCATCGAGGCGCGGCACTAGGCGAATCAGATTGCTCAAGAGAATCCATAACAACTATATTGCGATAATATTTAATACATTCGTTATCCCATACTAACAAATAATACAATCACATAAGTTATCACAGATTTCTTGTCCTCTCGAACAATACAAATCCGACAACCTAGATTTTAGTTGAGTTTCTAGACTCCCTAGCTTGATTTGATATAGTCTGCGATCTAACCTGCAACATACGTTAAAATATTTGTCAATACAAAAGTATTGGCGAGTATACAGGTTTGATAAGTATAGCATAATAGATTAAAAAGTGCTGCGAATTTCCACATGCATAAACGTAATACACGACATATATACTCACAAAACTGATACTACCAACTAAGTCCTCGATGCTCGAATGTACGATGGCATAACTAGACCCCGTCGGGCGCAATAGTACTATACTAGTCGTGGTGGGACGTCGCGAGTATAAGCCCTAGCACATATGCAACTAGCATCACGTATATCTATGCATAACAGTTATTCGCAAGTGATAATTCGATTGATTTAATATTTCGATTGATAAGTTCGAGTTGTTAGAAACGTATGTTACACCCAAAATTCGATTAAAAAGGGGTCAAGTATACTCACAGTGCGTATTTAGCGAGATTACAACTTGATTGAGTCGGTTGCGAGTACGTCTGTAATGATCCTTGAAGAAATAGAGTAAACGATATACGGTTAAGCGAGATTACCTTGAAAAGTTACTCATTTGGTTGATTGGTCCTCATCCGTGCGGTTAGACGTGTTATCCGTCCGGATACAGATGATCCGTGCGGATGAAGGTGGTACGTGCGGATGAAGGTGATGCGTGCGGACTGACTTTGCTTGTGCGTGCGGATGAGTGGTGCGTGCGGGTGACAAGTCATCCGTGCGGACATGTGCCATCCGTGCGGACTGACTTTGCTTGTGCGTGCGGATGAGTGGTGCGTGCGGGTGACAAGTCATCCGTGCGGACATGTGCCATCCGTGCGGGCTGGCATGTCATCCGTGCGGGCTGACATGTCATCCGTGCGGACTGACATGTCATCCGTGCGGATTGCCATGTCTGTTTCGCACTCTGAACACTGTTTCCGAGTGTTTAACGGAAGGAATACGTTCGTTCTTACTAGGGTAGTGTAATTTCGCACTAACACTTGAAGTTCCGTCAGTTCCGACTCGTTCTAACAGCCGGGAATCACCCCGTTCCATCAGATCTGGCCGTTCGTGATGGTTCTTCATGGTTAACTCGAAATCGCACAGATTTAGGTGAGATTTGTCATTAAAATATGTGGAAATCACCCGGATCTGAGTCGTTTATAGTGAAATGAGACCCCAACTTGAAGTTCATAAGAACTCTTGGTGACATCACCTCAAAACGCCTCAAATCCGCAGATTTCACGGTTAGAATTGGAGTTTTGAAAGATAGAATGATGTAGAATCGAGTGTAGATTGTAGAAGTACAAGTTTTAGGTTGAAATCTTACCGGAATCGCGAGGAAATCGAGAGAAAAGGGTCTTGGAGCGTGTTTGGTTGAATAGGAGCTGTCACATCACTGTTCAAGTGATGTGACATGGTATTTATAGGCAACAGAGGAGAGGGAAGGAGATCTGGCCCGGATAGCCCATCCGTGCGGATGGCCCATGCGTGCGGATGGCCCATGCGTGCGGATGGCCCATCCGTGCGCATGCCCATCCGTCCGGATGGCCATCCGTCTGGATAGCTATCCTGACGCGTTGGACTTCTCCGTTTTTGATCGTTTTGATAGTTTTCGAAGCGCGTACTTTTCATAATTAATTTATATTAATATATTGTTATTATATATATATATATATATATATATATCACTAGGGGTCGTATTTACGTATCCATAATCCAAAGCTTCGATAATTAACAATCGGTTTCCGATTCGAGTATGCGATTATTAGCGACGTTTCACGGCCATTAATGAGGGTAGTATAGGTCCTTCCTTGATGTCATCGTGAACGTTATTGCGTGTAGTGCCACAAAGACGGACGGGGTACCGTTTACTCGTATTGTCGCCATCGTCATGACGACTGGAGCTACAGCACTCACCCGAGGGTCCTTGTTAGCGTTAATTGTTTACGTTCGACACATCACGGCCACTGAGGAGGGTAGAATAGGTCCTCACTCAATGCCATCGTGAGTGTTAGTGTGATAGTAGCGTAGTATAGTGATATTGTATTTCGAAAATATGCGATTTATCCTTCGAATAGCGATATATACGATATAGTTACATTATGATCCGAATCTCTGGTGCTAGGCGTAACGAGTATAACGAGTAGTAACAACGCACAAAAGTGCGGGTTGTTACAATGCACATGTGCATTTTTATCATTTCTTTGACAAATTCCGTAATTCATTACACATATTAGACAATTGCACTTTCATTTACACTACCATATGTAATACACTACTTTTTACATTACCAATATTAGGAATGCACATGTGCATTTATATGTATCAACATGAAATAAGGTGTTTTGGTACACTACTTTGAATATACTTTCCATTTCATCTATCATACCATCCATAATACACTACCATTACCTCCTATCATCCATAATACAATGCCATTAACAATATTTTCACTTTATTACATGTATGTAAACACCATTTATACCATCCAATCAACATATCACATCATAAATTGACAACTATAACCAAACCATCAACCACTAGATATAACTAACAAAAAACATGTATATGGGCCTAATTCTCCATTCAAAATCACAAACTTTTTGTACCAAAACACGTTATATTATGGTTATACCTAATGATGCACATGTGCATTTTGAATATTAGTAATGTAGAAAGTAGTGTATTACTAATGATATTGTAAATTAAAGTGCAATTGTCTATTCCTGATAACGTATTACCGAATTTGTCGAAGTAATGATACATATGCACATGTGCATGGATAACTGTTACTCGAAAAAAAAAGTTTTTTTTATTTTTTATGGTAACGAAATATAGCGATTTTTTTTTAAAATATTAAAAAAAAAATTTGAGTGCTTTTTTGATTTTTTTTTAGATTTTATTTTGTGTTCACATTGGTTCTCGCGGTTCTCGCATGAACCTTACCCTATATATATATATATATATATATAGGGCCAGGATTATTTCAAAACCATAAATATTTACAGAACTCGCAGAACTCCTAATAAACAATATTTTTATTTATATATTTTTATGTTTAGGATAATTTTATCATTTATTATGTGTATTTTTACGATTACATACATGTTAAGAGTAATTTTATCATTTTTTATATGTAATTTTATAATTACACATATGTAAACTAGTTTTTTTACATATATGTAATTAGTTATGACAAATATATATAATTTTGGCAATTAAACATATGTAAACTACTTTTAACATGTATGTAATCAAAGAAATACATATAATAGATGATAAAAAGATCCTAAATACAAAAATTTATATATAAAATAATTGTTTATTAGGTGGTGTTTGTTTTTGGCCAGAAGTGCTTCTGGCCACTTATGTCTGCGTCGCGCAGACCGCGCGCAGACGTTTGATGTCTGCAGCTTGTTTGTTTTCCGGAAGCACTTCTCACCAAAAAGGTCTTCCCCACCTCTTCCCCAAGCAGACATGTCCCAACCTCTTCCAACTTCTTCTTCTCTCTGCCATGCATCACCCCTGCTCCGCTACCACCTCCACCCCCGACACCACCTCATCTGCCACCACCTCCACCCCCGACACCACCTCATCCGCCGCCCACCCCTGCTCCGCCACCACACCAAGCCGAAACAAACCCAGGTCAAACCCGAAACTGAAACCCGCCGCCCACCCCTGCTCCTTTCTCGTTCTCTCTCTCCGATTTCTCCTCTCTCTCTCTCTCCTTATTTCTGTGCTTGTCATTCACCGGAGAAGTGGAAGAATGAGGGTGTGGGGGTGCAGTTGTCGTCTTCAATCAAAACAGAGGTGGAGGGGGGTGCTTCTTGCCCGACGGAGCAAACCGCCGGCAGCCACCGGCTCCGCCGGTAACTCCGGTCGCCGTACAGAGAGAGAGAGATCGATGGAGGAGAGTGTGACGGGGGTGGGTGGTTGTGACGGGGGAGGTTTATGGTGTAGTGGTGAGGGTGGTGGCGGTGGGTATGCGGTGGTGCTTGGTGGTGGTGATGAAGGCAGAGAGGAGAGAGATCGAGAAGTGATATATGTTTGAACTTGCAACAATCTAGTGTGTGTTGAGAAGAGTGATAAGATGTTTTTATAAAATAAAAAAAACAAACCATCTTCTCCTTGCAGACTGCAGACCTTTGGTCCACCTCTTCTCCTGCAGATGCCTGCAGATGTGGTCCGCAGACTGCAGACCTTTTCCCGCAGAAAAAACAAACAGAACCTTAGAAGTTCTGATAGTTCTGTAGTTATTTAGAGTTCTGAAGTGAACTCAACCCTATATATATATATATATATATATAGAGGCCGGTTATCATACAAATACTCTAATCGTACATTATGTACGCGTCGTCTACAACCGTCGGATCATCTTCATTAAACAGCGCGTTTTTCTATTAAATTTATCAACATAGGATTCATAAAAAAGAAACCGCCAAGGTTAAAAACGTCAAATTTAAGATCAAGACACCTGATAACGGCAAACAAAACCTCAAAAATCATAACGAAAGATCCTAAATCAAAACCAAAAACGAAATTAAAACAATTAACAACAAATCGATCGATTCTTATTCACCAAATCGATCGATTCCTATTCACCAAATTCTTCTGAGAAAATGAACTTCTGATGAATTTAGAAATTCTGTATGCACTGACTATCGAAGAAGATGATGCAGTTTGTCAAATCATGTGCGAAAACGTCGACAATACAAATGCGAATTCGGTATAAAAAATAATTCTTTGACAGTTCATATAGTTTGCGAATTTATGGGTTGCATGTGCGATATCAATAAAAAAGTTAAGAATTCTTTGAGATTTCATATAGTTTGCGAATTTCAGCATAATGCACATGCGTTTTCAAACCCTTACAAAATCTCTTCATATAGTTTGCGATTTCAGATAAATTACACATGCGATATCATAGAAAATGATATTTAAATGTTTTTTTCTTACTGTTTGCGAATTACTTTCGAATCAAGTGCGATTTCGAATCAGGAAGAGTGCAAAAAAAAACTTAAAAAAAATACTTTGTAATAAAAAATACAAAAAAAAAAAACTACTAAAAATGATATTATTTTATATACAAAAACTTAATTTATTAACGATGTGACTATAATTTGACATGTAATGATGAATTTTACAATGAATACTACTGAACTTACCACATACCTATATAATAAATTTACTAAATTAATATAAAAAACCTTGATAACTACCTTCCATATTAACACACACAAAAACACAGACAACAAAAATGGCATCTAAAGATATAGAAAAAATCAAAACCATTGCAATAAAAGAGCTATTCACAAGCAATGATGTCACCTCTTCTCATCTGATTCTTGATGTGCAGGGCAAAATCCTTGAACAAATCAAGAACAATCAAGAAGTATGGGAAAAGCTACTTCAAGAACCACCATCAACATTCAGAGACAGAGCCTTGGATCACCTAAAGGAGCAATCTCGATCTGATGACTTGGCCTTCTCTTTCCTAATAGATGCTCTGAACACTGTGAAGGAGAAGATGAAGTTCAGCTCTTCTGCACGTGACAAAATCATTTCTTCAAGTAACTAATTTATCTTTTTAATCCTTTTGTGGTTGTGGTTGTGTTTGACAATAACTATTATTTTGGATATATGTTTTGAACAAATGTTATGCTTTAATATAATTTAAAATCGTATGAATGAATTAGGGATCTTTGTCACAATAACATAAAAAAAAAAAACATAACTCAAAATCGCATGTATTAAATGAGAAATCGCATGTGAAAAAATCATATAAATAAATATAAACTGCTGCATATAAAATCGCATGTTTATAATACTAAAATCGCATGTGAAAAATGATATACATAAACGAATATAAAATCGCATGTGTTTCATATAAAATCGCATTTACATTTAAAAAAACATTACTCATCCTCGTCATCTTCATCTTCATCTCCAGACACCTCTTCCCACTGATCTTCTTCTTCTGATCCATCATCACTAATGTAATCTTCAAAGTCATCTTCCTCTTCGTCGTCTTCACCCTCATTGTCTTTGTCTCTCAAACCATCTTCAATCTGGACACCCTTCTTCTTCTTTTTTTGCTGTTTACCCTGTTGTTTGGCTTTCAGCTCCTCGCAAGTCCGAATGTCATGACCTTTTACATTGCATACACTACATGTCCTTGACCTTTTCCCTTTGCGGCTGATCATTTGTTCCTTCTTAGATTTAATCCTTCTATGCGAGCCGCGGCCTTTGTTTCTTATACCAGCCGGCACACGAACAGTAGGGGGAGCATTAGTTACTGGTTGTTGATAACCAATCAACTTTGAAAATCGGTCAAATTTTGGATCAAGTTGCTTGGTTATGCGACTCTAATCAACTCTCTCTTTAAGCTGCATCATTTGATCCCTCACTAAAACAAGTTGATCAAGGTCGGAAATCAAATTACTAACCAAATACTCCCCTGTATGAATGATTTCACGAGCAATCCGTTTAGCCTTGTGTTGCACATCCTTACCACCAATATTTAGATTATACTTCACATTTAACTCATTGGGCACCACATCCTTCGTCCATCTCTTCGTAACATATTTGTTTGGAATTTCTTTAACACCAAACATGTTGAAAAGAAAATAGATGTGTTTACATAGCAGCCCATACTGCTCAAAACGCAAACAGCTACACTGTGCAGTTACATCATTTTCAAGATTCTTGAACCACACCTACCAAATAACCAAAAAAAAAAATATAATAATAAGATTTAAAACCGCATGTATAAACATAACAAATTCGCATGTTTAAAAATTAATATCGCATGTGGAACATAACAATTTCGCATTTCTAAAAATTAATGTAAAATAAATAAACTAAAATCGCATATGTAATGTAAAAAATTCGCATATCTAAAAAAACATGAAAAATACCTCCAAAAAACCATCTCCATGTGCTTTAAAGTCCTTCAACAATATTCTGATACGTGGACCTTCAACTTTGGTGTCCATCGGCAAACATTCGGAAATTGTTCCATGAATCTCTAATTGCTGATCAAAAAATATAGACCTGGTGTAGATCTTAGCAGCATCTTTTTCCAATGTAGTTTTACTCCAATCAGCTGGCTCAGTATATCTTGAAATATGGTCATTTTTTCTATGATTGAACCTTTGAACATCCATAGCCCCATCAAAATGATTCATAAACTCTACGAGTGTGAGTTGTGAATTAGCAACCTGACAAAAAAAATGGTTCTCACTCTCTGATCTTGAAGTTGTTCTCATAAGACCTGACATTGGCTCATGCCGGTAAAAAGCCGGAATCCACATGGATCTCATCCCAAACATATCATCCATCCATTTGTTTTCAGTAAGACCAAACTCAATCATCACCAACTTCCACTGTCTCTCGAATTCTTCGGGCTCAATCGAATCAGTCCAAACAATGTCGCACATCCTCCTTTTAAACTCATCATTATTACACAACTCGTGCCCAACCTTTAACAATAAATGCATTTTATATCAGTCTATTACAAAAAACTATAATAATAAAAAATTACACCAACAAAAACACAAAAATGTTGCATGCTCTACCTTATCTGCCACTTTTTTCATTATGTGCCACATACACAATCTGTGTCTGCTAATAGGGAAAACCTCCTCAATAGCCTGTTTCATAGCAGGGTCTTGATCCGTCACTACAACATTAGGCTGCCGACCAAATGACTTTAAAAATGAATTTAGAAGCCATTTATATGATTCAATACTCTCTGATGCCAACAACCCAGCTGAGAGTGTTACATTCCGACAGTGGTTGTCAATGCCTGTGAACGGGACAAACACCATCTTGTACCTGAAAAACAAATGCGAAATCAAATTTATTATATGCGAATTAAAAAGAATCAAATGCGAAACCAGGTGGAAAAGGCATGCGATATATTCAACACCACTCAGTTGTCTACACTTGCGATATTGAACAGTCATTATCAGACAAAACATGCGAAAAATCAGTAACAAAACATGTTTGTCTTTAAAACAGTTACCTGTTTGTCTTGAAGGTTGCATCGAACGATATCACATCGCCAAATTCAATATAGTTTAGCTTGCATAAACCATCAGCCCAGAACAACCCTGTTAACCGTTTGCCATCATCAACAGAGTATTCAAACGAATAATCAGCTAAATATTCTTTTTTGTCAGTCATCCTATTTATAACCATGTCAGCGTCATACTCTCCTATATAGCTGTTTATTCGCTTCCTAAAATTTTTGCAATCATCAACCGTGGCACCAACGTTCTCGAAACCACCATAACGTTTCCTCATAATATGGAAAGCTTTGACATGACCAAGGTTTAAAGTGCCTAGTTCCCATACCATCTCCTCCTGGACATCTGACAATTGTTTGTAAGCTGGGAGCATGTGAATGTCATTTTGACAAACAAACTTATGGTTATGACAATCAACAAATCTCTTGGCTGTATATAATCTACCATCCACAGTGCAAATCATAAGTTGAGCTTTGCATCCGGTCCTAATAGTCCCCCTTTTCCTTGTTTTGAATTGCTTTTTTGACTTGGAATTATCATCAATACACACAGGCTTATGTCCCTCTTTAGAACAAACAAAATACTTAGTTTTGATTATACCACCACTGTATACTTCGCCACCTTTCCGAATTGAAAAACCAGCTAACTTAGCATATGATTGATAAAACGCATATGCTTGTTCAATGGAGATAAATTGCATTCCAACAACAGGTGTAGCTGATGCCTGAACCTCCGGAGTGTAAACCCTTTCATCTACATGAATCAAAATAAAAAACATAAAAAGTTATATAAACCACATGCGAATCGTCTGATCAATACATGCGAAATGATGATATTGATTAATCTGAATTACATGTGCGATTTATTACATAATCAAATGCGAAATTACAAAAAAAACAAACCAAATGCGAATTGTGAAGAGTAATAACATGCGAAGTTAAACATGTTGCTTCTAAAAAAATACAAAAGTGTAATCAAACATTCAAACTACAAAAACAGCTACAACAATGCTACGATTAAACAAAAAACAATTATACGAACAATTTATATATCTGAATTAACAAAATTACCAATAGAAATCTCGTTTGCAGCACTTGAACTTGAACCTGGAATTGGAATTGGATTTGCAGGTCGCGGATTTAAAACATCCTCAATCGAAACTCTCTGATAAGCAGATAATTGAGCATGATCACCGATCGGTCGATTTTCTTCAAAATCATCTTCTGTTCGTCCAGTGCTACTCTGTGGATCCATCGAAAATAGACAAATTGAATGAAACCCTATCACGTACGAACGAAAACTGCAGATTGTGAATTATGGAAAATTTGAAACTGATTTGAATAATAATTACCGGGATATCAGTGTAACGAACTTCTCGCTGAATGAATGAAGAGACGAATTTGCCCTTTGATGGTTATGTTAATTGTCTGATTTAACCTTCTTAAACCCAACTGAATCAGGACACGTGTACGGCTCACAATATAGCGTACATAATGTAGGATAACCATATTTGTACCATACTCTTTACCTATATATATATATATATATATATATATTCAATTTTTGTTTGTGGGCGGGTCTATGAATATTAGATATTCTTTTACCTACGGGAATTTTTAAAATTTGACCTTAAAAAGTTAATGTCGATCTATTTCAAGGACCTACTTTTACAAACAATTGTTCAATAGTTGTAAGCTTTTAAACTTGGTGACAAAAGTTGCAATATCACCAAACCACATAGATTCATTCATTTCTTTTCTTTTTTTCATAAAGAAAACCTAATTTGTTTGTATCACCCTTGTCCACTTTGTGACATTTGTGAAAATCCATGTAAACCTTAAATTAAATTGTTGTATGTACACGACTAATTAAACGAAACCCTACGTGCCGTAAACAATTCTGGGGTTACGGATTTACGGAAACATGCTACTTGGACAATAACACATGGAATTTGTGTCCTTAACATATAGCAAACACGTTAAATGAAGCAGTTTCCGGTTAACGGAATGCTTTCGATTTTAACGCGCACTGTATTATTCAAACATGCATCGCATCTTCCGTCAAGCCTAAAAAGGACTTATAAAATATTAATTTAAGATGTTTGAAGTAAAAATGTAAAAGCGTTCAGGTTTTCATTAACATACAATTCATTTTTTTAAAACACAAAAACTATGCGAAAAAAAACGTTCTTTTCGCGACCGTTTACCGAACCGGAGGAGCGTTTAAAACCCGATAATCATCCTAAACCTAAATATCTATCATTCCTATCTTATTATGTTGAAAAATTCAAAGCAATGTTTTCATAACCAGACATCAAACCGGACGCCCAACGAGGCCACTGGTCGGACCGGTCGGATTGGTCGGGCCGGATTCAAGAACCGGATAAGGTTATAAATAGCTTTTTTTTAATATGTAAAGTACAAAGATTATAATAAGTACTACAAAATAAACAGAAAATTAAATAACAAATAATACTATATATATTTTAGTTATCTATAAAGCCATAAATAGTTACCGTTTTCCGAACGAAAAATGTTTTGTGAAACTACAAATGATAAAAGTATGATTTTTGAATTATTTATCAACATTTTCTTTAGAATCTACAATTTATTAATTATAATAAAATCATGATAGGTGTAAAGATAAGAATCTTTTCAAATCTCTGCAAAAATAAACCACCACTCCATCGGTCTGTCACAACTTTTTCTTTCTTTTTTACATTTTCATTTATATTAAATATCTAAATTAAACATTTAAAGAGTCATTTTCATTTCCATTTATCAAGGGAACCGGCCTGGCAAGGCTTACGAATCCTGGCCCGACCGGTCGGTCCGGTCCGGGTTTGAGAACACTGATGCAAAGTCAATGGTCAAAAGGGGGACATATCCCTCCCCCCAATTCCGATCAGACTAAACACACACACCTCACAAACATTTTAAAAATCAACCTACAACCTTCATAAGATCATTTCACATCTACTATTAATAGGTCTAACCAATTTCTAGCCAAAAACCTAAGGTATTATATCGTTTCTAAGTGATTTTGTAAGCCTTTTTCATGTTAAAAATTGATTATAACAAAAAGAAATTGTTCTTGATCCATAACACTTAACCTTTTGGCCATGAGGGTTGTTCAAACTCTTATTATAAGTTAATACATGATGTTTGGTGGTGAAAAATTGTGGTTTATGGATCATAAACACAAAGGATTCGACTGGAAACGCAAGTTAACAATTCTACCCGGAAAAGATAAATTTTAAGGCTTGATATATGATGTTGGATACATGTTTGTGTTGTATATGGTGTGTAGGTGTGGTATGTAGTCTTACTCAGAATTTGGAAGCATAGAAATCGCGGACTCGAGAAATGGAAGGTATAACGCCAAAAACTGAATTTAGGGGCACTAGAACTTTGTTGAAGCATAAACTGTGGCGTGGGTATTTTTAAGTCACAAAATTTTATAGAGTGATCACATACAATAAAAATTTGAGTCTCTGTAACATTTGGCATAAATATGATCCACACAAAATTTGGGGTTCATTAGTTAACTCTAGCTATGGTTTTAATAATCTTGTTTTATCAAACTTACGGTAACTAAAAGCCCTATTTAGGAAGCTCGGTTAAACCTGAAAATTTTAAAGGAAGTTTTTGGTCATCTTATGATCATTCAGTAAAACTTTTGGAACTTCCAGAAGCCGGATGCTATTAATCGCCAATTTATCGGTTAAACTGGTTTTTAAAACTAAATTATTAATTATGATTAATAAATTTAATATTTTTTGAAAATAGTTTTTTTTAAATATATATTATTAAAGTCTTATATAAATATTTCCAGAATTTTAATTGAATTTGGATATATATATATATATATATATATCGACAAGGTATGACCCGAAACGGTTAACCCGACCCGGTTATTACCTATTATTTTATTATAAATATATAATTACATATGTTTATTCTAGAATGTTCCATTCTGCATGGATAAACCACGTAACTAAACCCCCAATCTTTTGGGAAGATCATGCAAATCCCTAACTTATCGGAGCCCATCCTAAGTTAGGGGAAACCCTAATGGTAAACTATAAATAGAGGTAAACATCAAAGGTATGATTCATTCTGTTCTCGTTTACTCTCTCTATCTACACATATTCTCTTACTCCCACTGGCGAAACTTGCACTCCAAGAGGGGTATTTTGACTTTTCCTTTTTAGTCCGATCTCATAAAATCCATTCCATAACTTCGGACTGGGGGGACATGACGAGGTATGAACCAGAACGGTTAACCCGACCCGGTTATTACCTATTATTTTATTATAAATATATAATTACACATGTTTATTCTAGAATGTTCCATTCTGCATGGATAAACCACGTAACTAAATCCCCATTCCCCAATCTTTTGGGAAGATCATGCAAATCCCTAACTTATCGGAGCCCATCCTAAGTTAGGGGAAACCCTAATGGTAAACTATAAATAGAGGTAAACATCAAAGGTATGATTCATTCTGTTCTCGTTTACTCTCTCTATCTACACATATTCTCTTACTCCCAAACCGAGACTTATTCTCATGCCGGAAGGTGGTTACAGGAATAACCCCATTCCTGTAACGAGTCCTAACGGCGTTCTGTTTTGCAGCCAACTGTTCGGATCGCCAAGAGTTGAAGCCCTAGTCAGAGCTTACCATCTCAGGTCAGTGTTTCTTCATATATATATATATATGAAAATTATGCTTTAAAATTTATTAATTCTATCAAAAAATGGCAAAATAACCGTTTAACGAACCTGCCAAAACTTTTAAGCAGTCGATGACTTATTGATGATAATTGGATAGTGGGAGTAAATCCGAACTTTTCTTGGGTAAATCGGGTAATTCGGATAAATTACACGCTTGTTTGGTTGATTCCTAAACTACAAAAACTAAAACTGCCATTTGAACGAACCAGGCCCTTTTAACGCCCAAACTTCCTTTATAAAACAAATCATGTTATATTATTCAACGAGTTTTGACATTGTATGTGATCATGCCATTACCTAACTCCTAAAACGAACAACCGTGACTGGCATAAAAAAGGGTGCATGGAAGCCAAACTTGAATTTGAAACTAAGGCATTACCCAACGCCGTACATTGGGGTTGTTAGTCCATTCTCGGATGAATATTCACATCCGAGCTTAGTGTATAGCAATTACCGATCCGAACACTGTTTTCGATAATTAACCATACACTACTGATATTAGGATTGGATTAGCTTTACGACTGTACAACTATATTGTGCTTGCATACTATCAGGTGAGTTTCACGGCCCCTCCTTTATACATGTTTTATCAATTATATAGGGGGAAAAGCATGTTTCGTACACGTATGCACATGAACATTGCTTTGATGTGAATTATCTGAGTAAATATCTAACACTTTTAAAATCCCCCCATACAAATTTATACTACTTTATCGGTGAATACTGTGCATAGTACTATTTGGCCCGACAAGTCTAAACCGCACGGAATAGTTCGCCACGGCATTGTGCACCACACGTTCTACAGTTGCACATATTCATAACTAGACATGCTATGTTGTGTTTGGCATAGCTACTTAGGGTACTGTTGTTTGTTTGTTGTAGTTGGTGTTGGCCACAGTGATTGGATACTTGTCTCGACGCAACTTGTGAACTTAATATAATTACATAACATGTGCAAAATTTCTTTTGTGTACTTACTTTCAAAACAAATAAAACCTGTGAAACTCACCTACTTTTGTAGTCGTTTTCAAACATGCTTTCTAGGTAAACAGGAAAATGAATGATGCATGTGTTTTGTTGTTTCAAGTTTTCCTTGTGAATAATTTTTGTACATGGATGCATACCTGCTATAGGAATAAAGTGGTTCACGGGCACTTGCCGTTGTAACATACATATCGTGTGTAAACAACATGTAACATATTGTATAATTAATATTTAATATAGTATCTTTATAAACAATGTGCTTGTACTAAAGGTGTCTGTTATACCCCTTTTTTACTTTCGCTGCTAGATGGGGTGTGACACACTTCAAGCATGTTTTTAGGTATATTTATGAACCCTGCTGCTTTTAAAAATAATAAGGGAAACTACTTGATATATAGCAAACATTCCCATTTTATCATGGATTTTAGATCAGCTTCATTTAACTCGTTTTAATAAAAACTAGGGGTTATCGAAGTATCGCGCGTTGCGCAACATTAGATGTCATTTTCACTTGGTTATGTGTGTGATGTTTGTGTATGTTAATAACTAAATAACATTAGGTTATAACGATGTTGTTAACATAAGCAACCATCAAAAAATGCCATGTCGTGGCGTACATGTCATTGTTAATAACATTTAGCTATTAGTTACATGTTTTAGAAAGCTAACGTGTTATGCTGCGTGTATACGCATGTTGTAGTTAGTTGGCGGTCAAATAAAAGGAATTGTGTTGCTGTTTCTTGATATTGCCTGCCATTCTACCCACACTTCTTGTTGTAGGTGTACAAAAGGAAGGACTTCTCGTAACTAGCTTTCAGTCCGTGACAGTGTCCTTGCCGGCCCTTTTTGACGGTCTGTCTGAGTCTACAGGCGAAGACGCGGTTGAAGTATTTCAAACACATGAATATTTATAAACAATTAAACAAACTATGCTTATTCTTTTTGTTCTTGTAATAAATTTGTTTCACTGATGAACCTCATCCTCTGTATTTTGAAAGGATCATATAATGCAATCAAGTTATAAAAGAAAAAAAAATTAAGAAAACTACTTGGCTTACAGAGGAATTTAAGTTGTCGTTTCGCTCCGCTTCCAGTGTTCACTTTTTGAGCTGGCGTGGCTGGATGAGGTGTCTTTACGGTGTCGGCGACATTAATTGAAGTTGCTTCGATGTTCATGGTGGTTATCCATGAATGCTCATGAACGCTTCTTTGGATTCACTTTTATTGAATCGCTTACCTGAATGACAATGCCCCGTTACTTAATCTTTTACAAAAAAGTTGTTTTTGCATAATTGATTTAGAAAAGATGAGTAAAGTTCCCGTACAAATAACTTTAACGTACGAATAGCATGAAAAGGGAAAAAAACACGGTGGTATTTTCGTAATTATTTGCTCGTAGGGTAATTATCAAAATTACTCTACAAATGATCATGTGGAATAATTTTGATCTTGTAGAGTAATTTTGTAAAATGTTCTTGTAGAGTATTTTTTATCTTGTAGAGTAATTTTGTAAAATGTTCTTGTATAGTAATTTTGATCAAAAAACTTTATCTCACCAAAAAACACCCAAAAAACCTAACCCCCCCCCCCCCCACACACACACACACATCCGCAAAAACCTACCCCCTACCCCCCCCCCCCCCAACCAAAAAAAAAATTGCTAAAAACTAAACCATAAAGCTAAACCCCATAACTAAATGCTAAAAAAAATTACAAAAGTACTCTACAAGAACATTTTGCAAAATTACTATACAAGAACATTTTGCAAAATTACTATACAAATATCAAAATTACTCTTTCAAAATTACTCTACAGGATCATTTGTAGAGTAATTTTGATAATTACTAATAATTACGAAAATGACACCGCGTTTTTTCAGCAAAACCTTCAGTTCGTACGTTACATTTGTATTTAGAAAAGATATATATGTTGCCATTTTTGTATAAACTTTCGAAGCAATTTATGTTTTCAGTTTTGACATTTTTCAACTTTTGTTTGGGTCTACTCTAAAGCATATGTAGAAGTAATATTCAAAATTCATTTATTCCACAAAGTTCATTAGTAAATATTCGGCAACACAGCAAGCACCCACCTTTATTCACATGAAATTTGGAATAATAACCAACAATCTCATTCTAGATAATAATATGCTTTCAGTTTTCCAAAAATTTGAATATTCATTAACATCATATTAAAGGTTACAACTTGTAATAGAAATAATATAAATACACATACAACCAAGTAACTAAAAATGAGACTCTAGTTTTGCAGGTATACACATAACCAACATTGATACAATGCCAAAGGAGTAAGCAATGACATAAGGCTTACTTATACACCTTCAACAAACTAAACCTTCCAAAATCCAACCTCTTAGAAAATTTGATCTCACACCTATTTCCTTCTGCTTCTGGTCCAATGTATCAACTTTCTTATTCTTATATAAGCCAGATTTCGTACAAATATAGTACTTTATATGTTTTTCTCCCTTGGCGTTTATCTTTTTAGTGCCCTTCCTAACAACAATACACCTTCCAAAAACCAACCTCAAACTCAAGAAGAATTTGAGCTCCACAACCAGTCCTCTTAGAAAAATATGATCTCACACTCCTTTCCTTCTACTTCGGGTCCAATGTATCAACCTTCTTATTCTTATATAAGCCATATTTCAAACAAATATAATATTTTATATGTTTTTCTCCCTTGGCGTTTATCTTTTCAGTCCCCTTCCTAACAGCAAAACCACCAGCCATCGCCATCGCATACCTAAGAGACAAAGCAAAAGAATCATCAAGACTTTCAAAAAACATTCTTGTCTTTGGCTTTAGATCTTCTTTAATGTCGGGAATGCACAAAGAAAACCGAGTTTTGGGGCAAATCCTTTCATTGGACGCGGTAGATTCACCTTTAGAAAAAATAGAAAAAACGCCATGACAATGATAAAACGTTCATACTATAAGTATAGTGATACATAGAAAGTAAAACGGAAAACGTGAATGGAAAAATGCACACCATTAGATAAATACACGCCATGGTTTGAAATACTCAGCATGAGATAATAGACGCCATGGTTGTATTTTGTCATTCATTAAAACGCTAAATATAAAAATTCAAAGCTCATATGTACAAAACGCCATGCGTGTATTTTATCATTCATTTATTAAAAAACTAATGCCGAATGAAAGAACATTCATATATTATATTAACTGAAAACGCCTTTAAAACAATGACCTCATATTCATAATATATTAATTAAAAACACATTAATACATTGACCGGTATAAACAGAAACGTCATTAAACGTAGAAAAACATGAATAACAAACAAACGTCAAAAATAGAAGAAAACTAATTGTGTTATGATTATTCAAAACGCTTTTAACACGATACACAGTGATGATAATAATATGATAAAACACCAAAATAAACGTCGTTCTAACCTAAGTAAAACAAATGGCAACACATTATTATGAATTGCGCGAAAGTGTATCAAACAAACACTGATAAAAGAAATTTACAAATGAACAAATTTACTTTGTAACTCGCAATCCATATTAGACACCACAAATCTCAAAAACTTGGAGAAAAGGTAACAGTTAAGACGAAAAATTTGGAGTTTGTTTCAAAAAGAACAAACATGCCGACAAAAAAAGAATGTTTCAAAACAAAAGATTAAAATGATGATCATACCCCTCGCGTGTTGTTTAGTGCCTATGCCATGTGTTGCTCCAGGATCCGTTTTCACACTTTGAGGCGTTTTCTCTGGAACCCGTTTCTCTCTCTCTCTCTCTCTTTATATATATATATATACATATATATAGAGAGAGAGAGGGGGGGGGGGTCGGTTAACGTACAAGAGTGCTTATCGTGCGAGGCATACGCGAGCATCTCAACCGCACATTTGGCCTATCCTAGGCAGTGGCGGATCCAGCCGGAGAAATCACTGGGTTCCTTTTTCCAAATCATACAAGGTTTACACTACAAAAAACGTTTTTTTTCCAAATCATACAAGATTTACACTACAAAAAAACGTTTTTTTTCCGAAAAGACTGGGTTCCTGGGAACCCGGTCTTTACATACTAAATCCGCCCCTGATCCTAGGCCTTCAATTAAACGTGGTGGCACAATAGTAATTAACTTGATATAATTACGCACATTATTGCATAATTACGCACGTTATAATGCATAATCACGCATGGGTTGAGTTAAACCCTAATCACGCACATTTTTTTTTTCATAATTACGCACGTTATAATACATAATTACACATGTTATTACATAATTATGCACAATATAATGTATAATTACGAACGTTATAAAAAATCAAAAGCCGCATGCCCCCAATCATGAAAAATATGCATGGGTTGTTCCAAACCCTAATTACGTATGCTATATACATAATCACGCGCGTTATAAAAAATATGGAATGACATGCGTCTCAATCTCCTACTCGTGTACACAACATACAATAAGAACTATTGTATTTTACTCTCTCTCTCTTACAGATAAATTGACTAAAAGGAAATGACATGTAACAGCAATTCATCTATTATCAAGACCAATATTTTGGTTAGCGGTGTTTTTTGAACACTTCAACCTATGTAGAAGTTAGAACTGGAAACTATGAGGACAAGGGGAACCATGATTCACAAAAAAATTATGATTATTATTAAGGAACAAAAAGGTAAATCAGAACCATTAAATAATCAGACCGATAAAAACCTTTTATATTTGAATCATATATCAATGAAAAATAGTACTTTTACACATCAATGAAGCACATCCATAAAGAAAAAAAAAGTACAAAAGTCTAGTGGAAATGAACATGTGATAACCTAAAGGTATACTGTATACACTAACTAATAATTAATAAGGTATATATATACCTTGACCTACTTCTTTAAAGAGATTATTTCTATACACTATCAACTTTTAACAAAAGAAAAAGAACAAAAAAACAGACGTTTGATGCTGTCTCGGATTACATCTTTTATCCTTCAAAAAATAGCATCTTCAACCTTAAATGCAGAGACTTCCGCCATATTTTTCGCTCACAGCCGTCTATTGTTCCATTCCAAAAAAAAAAAGACAGATTACTTCTATGAACAAAGAAAAAACTGAGCTGCGGGGAGGTGATTGGTTTGAAATAACCAACTTCAAACTGCTTGTTCGAAACAGATTATTTCACCCGCAAACAATCGGATAAGTCGGTTGGATAAGCAATTCCAAACTCCCCCCCCCCCCCCCCCCCCCCCCCAACCAATCTCATTCTGTTATTACAGTTAACGCACAAATTTGATATTTCATCATTTCAATAATCTTTTACGACATGCATATGGAATCATATTACCTGAAGGTGTGGAAGAGTTGTGTTATACACTTGTAAGAAAAGTTTAGACTTGCCACTCAACCTGAAGCAACAACCAATGAGAAGTTACAGCTATTTAAATGACAAACATTGTGTGTATATGTTCCAGATTTCATAAAATTAAAGTTTAAATATGTACCTTCTCAAAAGACGAAAACACATGTGTATCTCCTCAAGGTCTGATTCCAATTTCAGATCTGCATATTCTTTCAAAAGCTGGCATAACCAACTGATGCTATCATCACAATCAACGGAGCTTCCGCCAGCACATACCACATTCGCAGAAACACTTTTTAATAACACCGAAGATAACCCATGGGTCGACCTGAATCCACTATACGTATCTGAAAAAAATCTCAATATCTGAGAATCACTTGACTTAAACTTCGCAACCCATTGTGGCGGGTCCCCCGCCCAAAGTAGGTGGCTTGAGCTATCATCGTCTGTTAGTTTGGCCTGATCCACGAGATGGTTATGAGACCGTATTTGTGGGTCTCGGTGTGCGGGAAGAATGCCAGTAATGTCGTTTCTTATTTCTTCAGGGAGTTGTTGTAAAACGGATGGATCTAGTTGACTCAATGATGATGGCATTATATCAATATTTTGTGAAGTTGAAGCAGCAGCAATATTTTCTGATACTGTTTCTGGTTCTGATTGTGGTCTAGCCCCTTCAAAGATTAACATATATGTTAGGATTTTTGTTAAAATAGGTATAGTCTCCAATAGTAATATGGGTTTACAATTTACTTAGTCTCATAATTATGTATTCCATAATAATTAAAAGAAATGTAGCTACTTATAAGAGTGTGTTTCACTGAATAAATGAACAGAAAAACAATGCAAGTCATCTCTGCGCATATTTCCGTCGTTTAACCAGTGAATAATAATGATAAGTGTAAATGAGAACAGTAAATATTGTGAGAACCGTGAGAACGAATGAAAAAACCGCGAGAACTTAGTCATAAACAATTCAAATTCAAATTTTTTTTACACTTGTCATTATTATTCGAATACAATGTTAGAAATTTAATTTACACGTTTAAATTTACGTGAATTCGTAAATAAAGAAAATTTACACATGTGTAAGTTTGCCATTTACACATGAGTAAATTTGTTATATTTATACATGTGTAAAAAATCAAATAAGAGTGATTTTGAGAGGGGAAATGAATTGTTTGATGTTGTAAATTCTTTTTTTTTTTTTTGATGTTGTATCTAATTACAATGAGGTTTGTATTAAAAAAATTGGTTTTGATTGGTATTTTCATTCGTTCTCACGGTTCTCGCAATATTTAGCCTTTTTTGTAGTAAATTTTAATATCTTAATTTGCAGAAGAAAAAATCGGGTTAAACGGGCCGCGTTCGAGTCAACCCGTGAATATTCGGGTCATGTTCGGGTTCATATGTATGATACGATTTTTGTGTTCGGGTAGGGTTAAACCCGCCAACCCACGAACACGACCAGTTTAGCACCCCTAGCTGAATTGACACGTTTTGACCCGTTACTTAACCCCGCTCATTTTTGCCACAGCTAGAATTTACCTTCAACGTTTCCAGGCGAAATAGAAGTGCCAACACCAGTACTTTTGAACCTGTGCTTTGAAATAAAATCATTTAGCTTTCCGCCGTACAAATCATTTATTTCAGAAAATATTTCAGGAGGAAGACTCTCAAGAACATCAGAGTCAAGATCACTTAATGGTGGGACATTTGAACCATTATTAGCTTCCCGATTGGAGATAATGTTACCGACAACTGAATTACTTCTTGGCTGATGATGGTGTGGACCACCAATTTGCTCTTTTGTATCTACAATATATAGACTATTAATAAGCTTATGGTCTAAAAAATATATCATTACAGCATTGAATATTCAACATCAAACAGAAAGAAACTAATTTAAGAAAAAATATACTATTAAGGTAATCTCATTGAAACCTTAATAGTGAGAACCATATTGAATATGGTTTTTAAGTTCTTTTATTATTAATTTGTCATTTTTACCAATAAGTTGATTTTTTTTTTGATTAATTTCAATATCATTCCACACGAAAAGGGCAATTACAAAGCAATGGCAGGTAGTCGGGCAATTACAAATAAGTTGATTAAATATTTAGTTACGTATAACGTAATATAAAAAATTAGATAACAATTTTATAAATAAAATAATTTAACCAAAGAAAATTAATGCGTAAATACAAATTATCTAGGGTAGAAAAAATTGATGTAGAAATATGGTGCATGCATAGAAGTTAATATAAATTTAGTGTAAACATTTTTCAAATAATGTACATGTTTGGTGCAATAGAGGTGACAAAAGATAGCAAGGACACTGAATTTCTAAAATTCTAAAAATTATGCATAATCAAGTGTTTGATATTTTTAACATGATCACACGCGAAAAGAAAAGTACCTTTATTTTCCTTTTCTTTAGACGGTGGCTTAGATGCAAGCCAAGAACGAATAGAGCTCTTTTCATTCCCTTCACAACCACATGATAAGAAACTGATGCCAATTTAATTAAACTAAAAAATAAAAAGTTAATAATGAGTCACAAATGAGATGCTATTGCAAGAATACCTTGCTTAAAATTGTCTGCACTTTCAAGTTTTGTAACATGCAGGCCAACTCCACGTATCTCCGTAACATCTGCGAAAAAAGTCTATAAATATTACTCATAGTTCTCCTCGAATACCACTAGACTAACAGTCTTACCAATATGAAAATGACAGAAGAGCTGTTTAGTTATCCTCTGAAGAACATCCATGTCATCAGTAGCCATGGGAACCTGATGAAATACCATTTTTTCAACTCAGAATATAGAAAGCATATGTTTAAAAAATAAGTTAAAAAAGGGATCAATCAGTAGCTACTGTCAACGAATGACTGAGATTGTCACAGTCCCCACAGCCCATATACTTTGCCGGCTCTTCATCAGTCTTTCTCTTTTTCACCTACATTATCATGTACAAGTGTCAATATATATATAGGTAAAGAGTAAAATACAAATGCGCTTATCGTACGATACGTACGCGATCATCCCAGCCGTTCGATCAGGTGCAGATCTGGTGCGAATTCAATACATATCGCATATGAAAAAATGGTTAGCATGGGGTAGTGTGAAAAATGGCATGGGGTGTGTAGATGGACAAAATCGCATGTGTAAGATTTGAATATCGCATGTGAAAAAATGGCATGGGGTAATGTGAAAAATGGCATGGGGTGTGTAGAATCGCATGTGGAAGATTGAATATCGCATGTGAAAAAATGGCTAGCATGGGGTAATGTGAAAAATAGCATGGGGTGTGTAGAATCGCATGTGGAAAATTGAATATCGCATGTGGAAAAATGGCATTGGGTAATGTGAAAAATGGCATGGGGTGTGTAGAATCACATGTAGAAAATTTAATATCGCATGTGAAAAAATGGCATGGGTAATGTGAAAAATGGCATGGGGTGTGTAGAATCGCATGTGGAAAATTGAATATCGCATGTGAAAAAATGGCTAGCATGGGGTAATGTGAAAAATGGCATGGGGTGTGTAAAATCGCATGTGAAAAATTGAATATCGCATGTGAAAAATCTGTGTGTGTTACTGTTCATCTTCTTCCATTGTTGGTCGATCATTGTCAGTCTTCTTCCGTTTGACCCTTACAACTCCCAAATTAGTAGTTCTTATTATCGATATCGCACTAAAAGGAACGAAGGGAGGTTGGGGAAGAAGATTTTCAGGGTTTTGAATTTGATTTAGGGTTTGATTTTGAACTATCATCGGTCAATTACAGAGATTTATGACCTCGCAATGACGTTTTTAACCTTCCTGGTATGATTTAGATATATTAAAATGATTAATTTAATCATTTAAATTAGTTTCGCCCGCGTTTGATCGATTGAAGATCGTACGGCTGAGGGCATCGCGTACATAATGTATGATAAGAGATATTGTACGTTAACCGGCCTCTATATATATATGTATGTGTATATATATATAGGGAGCGGTTAACATACTTCACGGCTTATCCTACTTCACGTAGGCGACAAGCGTAACCGTCGGATTAGGGGTATAATCACGCATGGAACATATAATCAAGCATGGGAACATATAATCACGCATGGGATCAGTTTTTTTTGATAATCACGCATGGGATCCAAAATCACGCACGTTATTTTGATCAAAAATTTAATTACGCATGTTATATACTTGGTCGCGTACGTTAATGTACGATAAGGCCTTTTGTACATTATACTTTCTCTCTCTCTCTCTCTCTCTCTCTATATATATATATATATATAGGACAAAGATCCGTTAGGAACCACCCTTTATTGCGAGAACCGCGAGAACCAATGTGAACACAACCAAAAATGCCTAAAAATAGCTAAAAAACACACAAATTTTTTTTTTTTAATATTTTTTATAAAAAAATCGCTACTTTTAGTAGCCAAAAAAAAAAATTAAAAATATATATATATTTTTTTTGGCTACTAAAAGTAGCGATTTTAACATAAAAAATATAAAAAAGGTGGTTCTCGCATGAACCTTACCCTATATATATATTATACATATATAGGGTAAGGTTCATGCGAGAATCATCTTTATTGCGAGAACCGCGAGAACCAATGTGAACACAACAAAATAACCTAAAAAAACCTAGCCCCCCCCCCCCCCCACCCAAGCTAAATGCTAAAAACTAAACCCCCAAAAATCTAAAAAACACACAAAAAAATTATTTTTTTTATATTTTTTAATGAAAAATCGCTACTTTTAGTAGCTAAAAAAAAATTTTATTAAATTTTTTTTTAATAACGAAACCCAGCGATTTTGCATTAAAAAAATATTTTAAAAAAAAATTGTGTTTTTTAGCTATTTTTAGGTATTTTTGGTTGTGTTCACATTGGTTCTGGCGGTTCTCGCAATAAAGGGTGGTTCCTAAATGATCCTTCTCCTATATATATATAGTGAGTGTATTGTACAATTTTGCTTAACGTATGCTGTGAAAATATAACATGCGTGATTATGTTCATGCGTGATTATGGGTTTCAACATGCGTGATTATGGTTTTCAACATGCGTGATTACGGTTTTTGAGTTTTATAATGTGCATAATTTCATCTCGTACACATCGTACGTTAAGGAATATTGTATGTTAACCAACCCCTATATATATATATATATAATTTGTCCATAAAAATAACCAACTAGATATAACCTTAAGAGTGAAAGTGCGTCCGCGTACTCCACATCCATGTAGACGCAAAGATACCTCCTTGCATAGGCTCAGAAGAAAAACTTGGCTCTGAAATCAGAAAATGATAATAGTTTTTGGCTTGTGGTTTTCTTTAAAACTAATTAATCCTGTTGGTTATCTCAAATTCACAGAGTTGGTCTACTAACATCTTTCAAGTCTTTGAACCTTACACCCCAATTTACGTCAGCCCCTACAGACTTGCTTTCCTGCATTAATAAACGAGCATATGAGGGACCCACTTTAAAAGGAATAACCAAACTACATGACCTTTTAATACCTGAATGATGCCAACAGAACGATTATCTATCCCCCTAGAGTAATTCCATAGCATGTCACCAGTTTTCTGTCCAAATTCCTTTTGTAGAGATTCCTGAAAACAATAAAAGGAATAGAAATTATATATTACTGGCAGCTAATTATATATTTTTCAAAATGAATAATTAAAACTGCAAAAACACATAAAAACGAACCTTGGATATTATGCGTAACTCTCCACACGTGGTAACACGTCTCCCTTTCAATTTCTCCTCTAAAGCACGACCGATACCTGGCAGTGCCTTAACTGGAAGTTCCGTTAAAAAATCATTCACCTGAAACAAAAAATGGAGAGTAAATTACAAAAAAGTCCTTTATGTTGACACCAGATTGCAAACTATGTCCTTTATCTTCAAAAAGTACAAAAAACGTACTCGATGTTTGCAAACCCTTGCACGCTATGTCCTTTAGCCCTAACTCAGTTAGTTTTCATGGTTAAATCTGACCAAGTGGACCCCACATGAGGGTATTTTGGTCATTTTATCCTAAATAACCAATTAGATAACAACTGTTCATACGTTATAAGCACATACCTTCTCAGGAGGAAGGTAGCATTGACCGTTTGGCTTGGCGCTTTTGGTAGCTAACCGAGCCATAAGAATATTGTTCGATATTCCGACACTTGCAGTACATCTTGTGGCATCAAATATTTCTTTTCTTATTAATGAAGCTAAAATTTCAGGATCATCGACATCTAAGTCTGAAATGTCTAAAATTGCTTCATCACAACTCATGGCCTGCATCCAGCAACAATGGTGAAATCAATACATATATAACTAATATACAAAATAAAATAAAACGGTCTCTAATGTTACAATCCAGAAATAAACCTGCACTTTGTTGCAGTGCTTATGCAATATGCTATAGAACTGATCAGCCACCTGAAATACATGCCGTTAATGTATTCAGAACATAAATGAAGACCCTAATAATAGTAGAAGGCACATTGGTAAATGAACCTCCTCATAAGCTTCAAAGTCATAAGGAACAATAGCAAGGTGAGGACAACATGCTTTAGCAGCTCTAACAAAGATTCCAGCCCTAACTCCTACAAACACACAAAGCACCACTTAGGGTTCATAAAAACCTTGATATATTGAAAATCAGATAGAACGACAGATAATAGATTTATGAATGACAAAATGAACTAACTATAATATTGTATCACCCTCCTCACCTTAAAGTAAGTCTCTACAAAATTTGGGTCAAAAGAAGATGAATGACCCTTGTTAGATCTAGAGCCTGAAATCATCGATAAAGATTCGGTAGTATTTTGAATATCTGAGCAACAGCTGCCTTCATTCGTTTCAGCAACATTGTTTTCAGATTTATTACTACAAGTTGGTTCCTCGTCTTTTGCTTCATCACAAATATCATGCTCAAGAAATTCAAATTCGTGATTGGGTTGCTTTATATCTTCTGTAGAGTCACCTACTTCAGAAATAATAATATCCGAAGTCATGGGGGCATTTGCAGGATCACACGGTACCAAGTAGCTACTCGAACCTAAAAATGCTGACAACTTCGGTTGGTTGGTTTCACTAGCTAGCTGATCAAGTTGGTACGGAACCCCTACACATTATATATAATGAACAATGTAGCTTAAAAACAACTTATCGATATTCTAAGGAACTTTAACATAACTTGGTAAAACTTACAGCTTAACAGCTTATCGGCTGCAACAGAATCCAACACCCATGTAGGTTTCACTACTGGAAGCCCGCGACTGAAGGACCTATAACATTTATTACCAATAATAACAGCCATATGTCTTCAGAGAAGGTAATATAAAAATAAAATAAAATAAAAGACAGAATAAGCTTAATGGAGATGATTTGGACCTTAAATTCTTGACTTTGCTGTCAGGAAGATTACTGCATATTATATGAGTAACACGCTGCCTTGAAAAATAATTTTCAAACCTTCCTCCATGCTTTAACATGTAACCACGCAACTCCTGAAAGTTTTCAGTTTTCACTATTACGTTACAGATTAACAAAAACTGATTTACGTTTATTTGGAAACCGATTACGATTATACCGAATAATGAAATAACCAAAATAAATGCAAACCTGACTAGAAGGAACAGTATATCCATCAACAAAAATAGAAACCCCATGAAATAGAGGTTTCTTAGAGCCAGAACCGCCAAGAGATGAAGTTGAAGCTTCAGCGTCAAACTGCTCATGTAGCTTCCTGTTCTTAACCGCCATATAACTAAAGCCAAAAAACAACTTCATCATTATGGATATACAAAACAACTTAGTGAAAACGACTTTATTGCATCGTAATTCCTAAAGAGAAACTTGTAATTTTGTATCCACCAAGAATAACCGGTTTGAAATACGCAATCTCAAATTGTTTATTACAAACAGGTTATTTCACACTAAAACAACTAGATAAGCATAAACACTTTTCTTCATCCAAACACTCAAAAGTGCCTAGCTGCTTAATGATCATAAAAATGATAAGTTATTTAAACGAACAACCGCAAACGACGTCCTCGTGTATATAAACACATGACCTAATTGGCTAATTATAAGACATATTAATAACAACAAGGTCAATGATACTCTATTTTCCACAAATATGTCAAATCTTAGGTTATTTCTAGAGATGTTTTATACAAGTTACCGGATTCTAACAATATTCTATGTAAAAGAAGGTTGAAAGCAAGAAAGTACCTGCCGAAATCGGTGAACGGTGAGCTTCGAAACGATGAATGAGAGGAAGATCGAGAATTGGAACCCCAAGCCATACCTAGGGTTTTTTGTCCACTGTCTCCGTCTCTCTTCTTCTTGTTCTTGTTCTTGTTAGAAGAGCCAGATTGATTACTATTTGTTGAATTGAAGCTTCTCTTCGAACTGGAACCTGATTTTGCAGAATGCAAACTCATTCTCTTTTGGCGCGCAACACTTGCAGCATTCAACAGGGAGACGAGACACCGTTCTGTTCCTCTTTTCAGATTTTACTCGGGTCGGGTCACTCGGTTCCTCTTTAAGCGTGCAAGGGAAGTTAACTATTAATTGCAGGGGTTGGTTTCTGTACAAACCATATTTATCCTACAAAACTATAAGAACAGATCCAAGCACTTAAAAAAAATTAAATTAGCACATACTAAAAACAATACATACATAAAAGTAGCACTTTTGAATTATATTAGCACATGAAAATTAATCAAGAAAATTGATTTTAGCATATATTTGAATGATATCAGTACTTTTTCTTAATCAGCAGCACATTGAAAACAAAAGTAAGATCCAAATAAAGAATTAATTGCTTGTTAACATATTTATAGAAATTCAACATAATTGATATTAATTTATCATTTCTTTATAATTGATTGGATGTCACGTTACACTTTTTAAATGGTTCTTACAGTTTGTACGCGAAATGTGGTTTTTATTTGATCATACTCCATTAATTGCATAGGGGAAGTTGGTATCGACTCAGTTTCGTTACGTATAAAATCTGGTATAATATAATAAAATAAAACAAAAAATTAAGTTGGTGATATGCTTAAAAGATATTGACTATAAAAACGAATGCCGGTAACGGTTCCAAATAATTATGATATCGGTACCGGTGTTGTTCGGTCATAATCGGGGTTCGGCCGATACCAACACTCGCTATAACTTATGATATCAAAAAAAATTGTATTCGAATATAACTTTGTTTTCAACAGAGTATATAACAGAATGTCAAGAAAAGAACACAATTGCGTAAAAAAAAGGTTAATGAACACAAGTTATTAGAGATCTATATATAATGATAACATGTACATTTGTGCTTTAATTAGTTGTTGTTGTTGAGTTACAATACCACCTTTAAAAAATAAATTTTCTCCAAACTACTTAGCACCAAACAAATAACATATATTGATCATTCGGAATACTATTCCAATTCAAGTCTCAAATCATCATATCATTACTATAAAATTGCTTCAAATCTCAAATAGCTATTAGTATAATCAAGTTAATTATCACAAATACATTATAGTATATGTCTCTGTACCTAATAAATTCCTTACATGTGACACGTGACACAATTCTAGGCATTCTTAATTTTTGTTTTTCCACCTAAATCATATTCCAATTTAACTTACATGTGAATCCTTTCACATTTCAAATTTACTCAATTTGCTTTTTAATATTACATTTAATTAATCAATACATTATTTATTTCGTTTTTATCAACCTAGTACGTTTTCATTATTTAAACTTTATCATTTTTATCGTAAAATTTTAATTCACCATCATTTTATTTCTTTGTTTCTAAGTTATATATTTTAGAGTTGTGGTTCTCATGTTTCGTGTTTTCCATTTTATGATCCCACATATTTAAATTTACAAAAATACAATCAAGTTTATCTAATTTAAGTAGTGTAACAAAATTCTAACCTAGTATAATATATATACAACATATTCTCGTATTTTTTTAGAGTAAATTGCACAAAACGTCTTTTAAGTTTCACAAATCTTGTTGGTTTCAGCCTTAATCTTTAAAAGTTGCCAAAACCATCCTTAAGATTATTTTTGTTGCCGGTTTCATCCCGTATCACTAACTCAGTTACTAATCCGTGTTAAATGGCCTCACATGCATAGAATGTGAGGGTAAAACCGTCTTTTCATGCTTGTGACATTATTAAAACCCTAATAAAATCCCAGACCCACTTCATCAGTTCATTCTTCATGTTCTTCATTCAACCTAACACATTTGCAACTTTCTGTCCAATATGATGATCAGGAATCGAAGCGATTTAAAGTTCTGGTTGGTAATTCCGAGTGAAAATTTTTCTGGCGCCAAAATTATAAAAACAGGGACGATGAACTTTTCACCGGAGTAACCCGTCCGAGGAATGTGAATCAAATAACTCCTTTGATTCTATTCGTCTTTAATGTTCAAATAACAACAACAATCCAGTGAAAAGTTCATCGTCCCTGTTTTCATAATTTTGGCGCCGGAAAAATTTTCACTCAGAATTACCAATCATAACTTTAAATCGAAGGTTTATTCGATTCCTGATCATCATATTGGACAGAAAGTTGCAAATGTGTTAGGTTGAATGAAGAACAGGAAGAATGAACTGATGAAATATTAGGGTTTTAATAACCTCACAAGCATGAAAAGACGGTTTTACCCTCACATTCTATGCATGTGAGGCCATTTAACATGGATTAGTAACTAGGTTAGTGATAAAGGATGAAACCGGCAACAAAATTAATCTTAAAGGTTGGTTTTGGCAACTTTTAAAGATTAAGGTTTAAACCGACAAGATGAGTGAAACGTAAAGGACGTTTTGTGCAATTTACTCTTTTTTTCAATTTTCTAAAAATCTTATTATACTATAAATACGACTTTGTATTAATTACAATATATGTGTAATAAACTGTTATGTCAGTTTTTCTGGGTTATTAGTTAACCCAGACTTGTAAGATCTATGTTATAAAAAAAATCTGGGACCTAATCAGTGAAATATTTAAAGTATTGGGCATAGCCGGCCCTGAAGGTGGGCGGGGAGGACCACCGGCCAGGGCCAAATATATTGAAGGACACGTTTTTTTTTTTTAAAAAAACTCCGATATGTATATGTAAACATAAATAAATTAATATGGTACACTCATACAAACATCAATATAGGCTTACTTACAAAACTATTTTTATGTTTTAGATTAGTTATTAGCTCATTAGTATTAGGTTTAGACCTTTAGTGAGCCCAATACCAATTTTCGCTAAGGCCTAAGGGCACGTTTTTTCGAGCTTGAACAGGGTACATGAATTCTCAAGGCCGACCCTGGTATTGGGTATAAGACAAGTGTTTCAATGTATCCTTTTATAGTTGTATAATTTATTGTCTTGTAAAAAACTTATTTTTTTTATAATAAGTTTGTATAGTAAAGAATTTCTTCGTAGACCGACGTACACCCACATTAAACGTCGGCCCATGAGACATGTCATGTCTTCTAATGAATGTTGGGGAGCGTAGATTGTATGCATTGGACATCGAAGATTTGTCCATGTGAATGGCGAGGTCAATGCATGAGGGGTGATCTTAATGGTCTAACAATTATGCTTGAAGTGGTTGCGTCACAAGATTTGTGAATTTGGCATGCTTTTTTGGACCCTGGATCAAACAACGGCATCAATGTTCTCGACTGGTCTCATAATTACTATATGGTTGGCACGGCGCCCCACTATCCATTCGTGGTGAATGGAGTCCAATATAGATTTGATTATTATCTTGCAGAGGGGATATACCCTACTTGGGCAACTTTAGTAAAGACATTGTTGCATCCTCCTAAAAACGATTCAGGTGGCATATACTTGCACAACCTGTGAGGCCAATGCATCCACATACGTCGATTATTGCAATTAACGACACTTACTCCACATAATACAATTAAGATAAAGGAATTTCTACAAGTCAGGTTGCGCGAAATCGGTCGTTGACTTAACCTTGACTTTGACTTGACTTGTGAAAACACGGGGTGTTACAGCCTCCCCTTGTTGAGGGAATTTCGTCCCGAAATTAAGCTGAAAGTTGTACAACGCCGTGAATCACATTTGAGAACTTTCTCTTGCTAGGCTTTCTCTTGGAACAACTGTGGGTATTTAGCCTTCATGTCGCTTTCGAGTTCCCAAGTGAACTCTGCGCCTCTTTTGCCTTCCCATCGGACTTTCACGATAGGAATGCGAGAGCGTCTGAGTTGCTTGGTTTGGCGATCCATGATTTCGACAGGCTTTTCCATGAAGTGTAATGTTTCGTTCACTTGTAGATCGTCGAGAGAAACGTGCAAGTCGTGGTCGGCTAGGCACTTTCGAAGGTTTGACACGTGGAAAGTCGGGTGGACATTACTAAGTTCCTCCGGTAGTTCGAGTCTGTAGGCGACTTTTCCGATCCTTTCCAGAATCTTAAAAGGTCCAACATATCGAGGCGCGAGTTTTCCCTTTTTGCCGAATCGGACTACACCCTTCCAAGGTGATACCTTTAGGAGTACGTAGTCACCAACGCCAAATTCACGGGGCTTGCGCTTTTTATCGGCGTAACTTTTCTGTCGATCCCGAGCCTTTACCAGATTGTCTCGAATTTGGAAAATTTTGTCTGTCGTTTCTTGTAATAACTCAGGACCGGTTAATTGCGAATGACCGATCTCGTGCCACACAATAGGCGGTCGACATCTTCTTCCGTATAATGCCTCGAATGGTGTCATTTGGATGCTAGAATGATAGCTGTTGTTATACGAGAATTCGACTAGTGGCAGGTATTTATCCCAATTACCACCGAAGTCTAAAACGCACGAACGGAGCATGTCTTCAAGAGTACGAATCGTTCTTTCAGTCTGGCAGTCGGTTTGTGGGTGAAAAGCAGTACTTAGATTAAGCGTTGTACCGAGTGCCGTTTGAAACGTTTCCCACAGTCGCGAAGTAAACCGAGCATCACGATCAGAGATGATGTCTCGAGGCGTACCATGATTACAAATGATCTCGTCGGTGTAGATTCGGGCTAATCGTTCTACCTTGTAGTCTTCTCGTATCGGTAAGAAGTGAGCTGATTTAGTCAAACGGTCGACCACAACCCATATGCTGTCGTGACCTGATGACGTGTGTGGTAGCTTGGTTATAAAATCCATGGCTATACTTTCCCACTTCCACATGGGGATTGGTGGTTGTTCGAGTAAGCCAGAGGGTCTTTGATGTTCGGCCTTAACTCTAGCACAAGTTAGGCATTTTCCGACGTAAAGAGCGATATCTCTTTTCATACCCGGCCACCAGTACTTATAACGAAGATCCTGGTACATTTTGTCAGCACCAGGATGAACAGAATACCGGGATTTGTGGGCTTCGTCCATCAGAATTTGTCGCAAATTGGTTCGCTTGGGAATCCAAATTCGGTCTAAAAAGTGGAATATCCCATTCGACTTGCTCACAAGTTGGGCTCCATCGTGGTAGATTCTTTCTTTCTTCAAAGTACGTTCGTTAAAACATGCATGTTGAGCGTCGGGGATGAGAGTTTCGAGATCGTGTTGGGCTTGAACATTACGAGTGCTAAGCAGGTAGCTCCGTCTGCTAAGTGCGTCGGCAACAACATTCGCTTTGCCTGGGTGATAATGAATCTCACAGTCGTAATCGTTGAGAAGTTCTACCCACCGGCGTTGACGCATATTAAGTTCCTTCTGATTAAAGATGTATTGTAGGCTCCTATGATCAGTGAAGATCGTACACTTAGTACCGTACAGGTAGTGTCGCCAAATCTTTAACGCAAAAACAACTGCGCCTAGCTCGAGATCATGGGTTGTATAGTTCTTCTCGTGGATTTTGAGCTGACGAGATGCGTAAGCTATGACCTTGTCCCGTTGCATGAGAACACAGCCAAGACCAAGGTTGGAAGCATCACAATAGACAATGAAATCATTGTTTCCGTCAGGCAATGTGAGAATAGGAGCATTGCAAAGCATGCGCTTGAGGGTTTGAAAGGCAGTCTCTTGTTTAGTTCCCCAAACAAAAGGCTTGTCTTTATGCGTGAGAGAGGTAAGCGGTACAGCGATCTTTGAGAATCCCTCGATAAATCGTCGATAATAGCCCGCTAGTCTGAGAAAAGAACGGACTTCAGACGGATTCTTAGGTGTAACCCAACTCTTGACTGCTTCAATCTTCGCAGGGTCGACGTGAATACCCTGACTATTAACAATGTGACCCAGAAACTGAACTTCCTCCAACCAAAATTCACACTTGGAGAACTTGGCATAGAGTTGGTTCCCCTGGAGTAACTCGAGAACCAAACGTAGATGTTGCGCGTGTTCGGTCTTTGATTTGGAATAGATCAAGACATCGTCGATGAATACGATGACGAAACGGTCGAGATATGGTTTACACACGCGATTCATTAGATCCATGAAAACCGCTGGTGCGTTGGTTAGACCGAAAGGCATGACAACGAATTCGTGGTGACCGTAACGAGTACGAAACGCGGTTTTGTGTATATCCTCCTCTTGAATACGTAGTTGATGATAACCTGAACGTAGGTCGATCTTTGAGAAACACGTAGCGCCTTGTAGTTGATCAAACAAATCGTCGATACGAGGTAGGGGATAGCGGTTCTTGATAGTTAACTTATTCAATTCCCGGTAGTCGATGCACATCCTGAACGATCCGTCCTTCTTTTTAACGAAAAGGACTGGCGCGCCCCAAGGAGAGGTGCTCGGGCGAATGAAGCCTTTCTCAAGTAATTCCTGGAGTTGGGTTGAGAGTTCGCGCATTTCGGACGGTGCGAGTCGGTAGGGAGCTTTGGCAATAGGATTGGCTCCAGGAATGAGGTCGATACGAAAGTCGATATCACGACTTGGCGGTAGTCCGGGAAGATCCTATGGAAAAACATTAGGAAATTCTCGAACCACAGGAACGTCTTTCACTTCCTTCTTCTCTTTCTTTTCCTTCTCCGCTACTACAATGTTAGCCAAGAAAGCCCTATATTCCTTACGGAGATACTTGCTAGCTTGGACACATGACATGAGCTTGAGCCCCTTTGAAGTAGTATCGTCATATACACACAATAAGTCACCATTCGCGAGCGAGAATCGAATCATCTTGTCGAAGCACACAACTTCCGCATGGTTTTCTCGAAGAAAGTCCATGCATATTATGACGTCAAAACTTCCGAGTTGCATCGGAATAAGATCGATCGGAAAGATGTGATTGTTGAGCTCAAGAGTACAATCACGAAGAAACATAATTGACAGCGACGGTTCTTCTGGTAGCGACTTCAACATCGAATGTCGAGGAAAGTTGGGAACGTTTACGACTAAGGAGTTTCTCAAATTCGAACGACACAAAGCAGTTATCGGCTCCGGTATCAAACAAAGATGAAGCATAAATACCATTCACAAGGAACGTACCATTGACCACGTTGTTGTTGGCCTGGGCTTGACGCACGTTGAGGTTGAAAGTTATGGCGCGTGCGGCCTGTTGTTGTTGCTGCTGCTGTTGTTGTTGCTGCTGTGGCTGCTGTTGCTGGGGCTCTTGTTTCACAACCCTGTTTGGGCACATGTTGGCGAAATGGTTCGGGTCTCCACATGCGAAGCAGGCTCTGGCTTTGACTGCGGGTGCCGAAGGAGCTTGTTGACCCTGTGGGGCAGTGAGTAGAGCTTGATGAGCAGGGGCTTGTCGAGTACGGCAGTTGGTAGTAAAGTGGTCGTATACATTGCAATGAGCATAATAACGGCAAGCAATGGCAGTCGAGTGGTGATAGGTGCAAGTAGGGCAGAGCGGGTGTGGCCCAGTATATGCACGCTTTGCAGGCGGTGCATTGGCCACATGCGCCGCTACTTGGTGTTGTTGGGCTGGTACAACTTGAATCGGTGCAGCAGTGATCGCACAGTTCTTGTTGCTGGAGTTGTTCTTTCTCTTGTTCTTCCTCTTGTTGCTCGATGAGGTGGGTTCAACAGTCGGTGCGGTAGCGGTAGCTTGATGCAAATGCTTCGAAGTCTTATCCCAGACACCAGCCTTAACCCGCTTGTCGTTGATCTCAGCGGCTAGCAGATAAGTTTCCTCGATCGTCGTAGTCTTAGCCACTTGCACGAAATCAGCAACGCAGTCGGGCAGTGCCCGGATGTACTTCTTGATTGTCATGTCAGGAGTCTTGACCTGATCGGGACAGATAATGCTGAGCTGTTTGAAACGAGCAGTGAGACCAGCATTGTCACCATCCTTTTGCTGTATGTGCCAAAATTCATCTTCTAGCTTTTGACGTTCGTGAGGAGGGCATAATTCCTCTAGCATAACTTCCTTGAGCTCGTCCCACGACAGACCGTAGGCTGCATCGTTCCCTCGCTTGTTCCTCTCGGCCGTCCACCAGTCTAGGGCACGGGACTGGAAAACGCCGGTAGCATTCAGAGTACGGAGGTCATCAGGGCAACCACTCTGTCGCAGAGTAACCTCAATGGAATCAAACCAGTGAAATAGTGCAGTGGGACCTCCTTCGCCAGTGAATTCTTTTGGCCCACACGACTTGAATTGTTTGAAACTGAAGGGCCTTGTGGTAGCTTTGGGAGCTTCGGTTCTCGATTCCTCGGATGATTTGCTGGCATTCTCATAAACATCACTCACGGCCTTTACCACACTTTTGGCGATGATGGAAGCAAGGCGTTTGTCTCTCTTTTCTTGACGGGAAAGTGCGTGACGGGATCCAGACGACATTGTCTGCAATAGACATCGCCACGGAACTCAACACATGTATTCGAATCTCACCTCACACGTCTACTACTACTAAAGCTCAGTAACACGTACCGTGTAAACACATAGACATATAACCACGCAAGACACAGAACCATTTAATCACATAACCACATAAACACGTAAAGCACAAATCACGTAGGCACGTTGAGCACATAATCACATAACACCCAAACATGTCAAGCACTGAAACAGGGAAACACGTGCGCACTTAGTCACTAGAGGCAGTCAGAAAACAGAAACCTATGATTCACAGTCGGCGATTGCTCGAGAATAGCGTAGTATAAGCGTGTATCGTAGCATGAAGTCGTTCAAAGTTTCGCGAGTTGTTAACGGTTTGAGATAGAACTGCAGTGCGAGTCATGTGTGTCGATCGAAGTAAAAACAAAAATCGAGTAAATCCCAAAATTTAAACACATAAACAGGTAAGCACATATATAAGCACATAAAATCGACGAAACATCGGAACCGACAGTTGCGGGCTCACATAAAAATCGAGAAGTGGATTGTCTGCTGCTATTAGACGTTGACTAACCAAAGTGATTCGACTATTCGCAAGGACTTGTTGTCTATGTCCGACTTTCAGAATTATGTCCTTGCCTCGATTCTTGGGCGTTGGGCACACATTCCGTTAGTCGTGTCGTGACTTCAGGTCGTTGGAGTCCGTCGAGACCTTGGTGAGAATCTTGTAAAGTGTGCAGAACAAATCGTCAAGGTTAGGGTTTCACCCCTGGCTTAACAACTTCGTTCCTGTTTTGGTAAAATAGAGGAGATTATTCATCAAAATATGGGTTTCACCCCTAATTTGGTATAATTCCCCCGTTGAGCAAGCGTTTGTTATTGAAAAAGAGAAAGAAATCATCGATAAGTTGACAAAACAACATTGATTAAGCAATTTAGTCGAGAGTTTGCGGTTTTCACGCCTAATCTTGACCTTATTGCCTATTTATAGTTGAAAATTCGGGTGCAGTGATAGGGTAGCATACGCGAGAATAGCGAGGAAATAAGCTCCTATATAGTCCTGTAACGCCCCAAAATCTGAATGTTAATGTTTGTTGTATATTATTATGTGACACGTCAGGAAATAAATAACTAGGCTATTTAACCTAGTTAAAGGTATGGTCAAAAGTCTTAAATGATTAAGGTAGTGTCAGTTATGTTTTAAAAGTAAACCCGAGGGGCTAAAATGGAACAAATGAAAGTTAAGTTATAAAATAACTAAACACACACATACACACACATACGTGTGTGTTCGAGAAAGATCAGGAGGCTCCCATGGAGCCTCAAACCCTAAATCGCCTTTAAGCTCAAATTGGAAGGCAAGATGAAGCTGAAATCCATAACCGAGCATGGATTAATGATCACCAACACGAGGGGATCATAAGGTATGTCTTAAATCTAAGATTGGTGATCATGGGTGAAGTGGGTTATGTTCTAACCCATGAGTTAATATGAAATTGATCATGTACAAGGGTTAGAATCCTCGTGTAGAACATGGGTTATGAATGGTTTGCGTTAATTTGATGTTTAGAGGTGACACCCGTTAGTTAGGGTGAAGATGATGACTAGAATCACCTCCTATGTTCAAGTCTTGTTGAAAGATTGATGTATTATGTGGGTATGATGAATTATTGTTAGATGAAAGTATAGGAATATGATGATGTTATGTTTAATGTTCATTTGGAATGATAAATGATGATTAGTAGTTGGTTTTGATGGGTTATGTATGAGTTTAGAAGAATTGTGCATGAAATAGTTGTACGTTATGCTTAAAAGGTAGTACTCGCATCAAGTGTATGATGAAATGTATATAGTGTCGTCCGTATAGTCGATTATGATGTTACGGGTATACGATGATAAGTCGATAGTTGAGTATGGTTAATAGTTGACTTTTGAAAGTCAACTAAGTATAAGAAACATGATTTGACTCATTGTCGTAAATGTAGGTTGATGGGAAGTCGTATGGTACATGTTATAGCAATCCGTGTTAAATGTAATGACATGATGAGTTACATGAGTTTAACGTATACGGATATGATTATATGAAGTTGATTATGTATTTTAATGCTTGTTAGAAATGACTAAGGAAAGTTAAGTGTGAATTATGCGAATGATATGAATGTTACATGTACAAATGAGTATGCTAATAAGAGCGTGGTTTCGATGAAATGAAAGTATAGGAATCACGTCGTGACGGACTCAAGTAGGAGGTGTTAACGGGTCAAGATGAGGCAAGGAATCGGATACGAGCACGGACGCATAAGGTAAGTGATTTCTATAATCACTTCTTATGTTCGGATAGGTGATATGGTGTTTTAATTTACTAAACATGATGGTTGAGGTCAAATATGTGACGTAGTCTTATGTCGTAAAGGATGGGATTTAAAGTTGACCAAAATGCCCTTGATGGGTATTTTGGGCAAACGATCTTGACAAGTAGTTTAGGAACAAGTTATTTGATGAGTATAATGTTTTGAACAAGTATGGAAGCGAAGAGTATGGTCTTGGTATGTCATAAACCAATTAATGCGCAAATACCCATAATGGGTCAAATAATTAGAATGTGATAATAAGTCGATAAGGCGTAAGATAAGAATTTCGTTAATCCGGATGTGGGATTTTAAGTTTATATGATAGAATGTGAATTTACAAGCATGTAGGAAGAAACAGGAGGTTAAACGGGTAAACGGTTCGAAAGTTATGCGCGTTTTAGTGCGTTCGGACGTCGAAACGGATCTGCAGAAAAATGCACTTTAGAGAGGCCGTCGCCGACGGGCAAGGGAAAATCAGTTTTTTCTCCAACGGGTTATCTTCCTGTCTACGGGGTTTTGGCTACGGGAAAAACTACGGGCCGTCGCCGACGACCTCCCGAAGTCCAAAAGTCTGAAAATTGTTATTTAAGTCGATTTATGTATCGTAGGCTTCGGTTTGTTATCCGTGGACTACGGCAGACTTTCTAAACATGATTTTGATCGATCCTTAGATGTTTATGGGCTAATCAAAGTTTAAGTCTCATGTAAATAACGTATAAGTATGTAAGAAGTATGCAAGATGTTGTATACGTATGTAGATGCGTAATTATGTATGTATGTAATACTGTAAGAAAGGTATGTACGTATGCAGATGAGTATGTATGTAAGTATAGAGATATGTATGAGTGTATGCATGTATGTAACGCTGTAAGAAAGGTATGTACGTATGCAGATGAGTATGTATGTAAGTATAGAGATATGTATGAGTGTATGCATGTATGAAACGCTGTAAGAAAGGTATGTACGTATGCAGATGAGTATGTATGTAAGTATAGAGATATGTATGAGTGTATGCATGTATGAAATGCTGTAGGAAGGGTATGTACGTATGCAGAGGTGTATGTATGTATGCATAAAGATATGTATGAGTGTAGGCATGTATGTAAAGATGTAGTAAAGGTACGTACGTAGGTAGTTGTGTATGTGTGTATGTATAAAGACATGTATGAGTGTACGCACGTATGTAAAGTTGTAGGAAGGGTATGTACGTATGTAGATGTGTATGTAAGTAGGTATGCAAGTACGTATGTATGTATGACTTAGATATGTTGAGTGATAACGTTATTGATGGTGTACCTTGAGAATGAAAAAGTGATACAGGTACATTACTGAAGCCTCACCAGAAAATGGATACGCAGATGAAATGCTTAAAGTTTGAAAGATGACGAAATGTGAAGTGTATGTGAATGTATCTTGTTTATATAATGTGTGCTAATGTTTATGAATGTATGTGGTGAGTGCAGGTTGTGTGGATAACGGGCGATTATAACAAGGATTAGAGATCGAAGATCGAGTCACAAGATAGATTGTACGGGAATAATTGAGTATGTACTGTTAGGAAACAAGACTTATGCTTTATCTTTGTAGAAGATACATATCAAAACGACCTTTCAAGTGAGTCAAAACGTTGGCAATGAAAGAAAATTTTATGTTTCGTGTTTTCCGCTGCGACTTTTGTCATGTACGAATTAGGGTCTAACAAGTTGGTATCAGAGCCCTGGTTTGAGAGAATCAAGTTCAAGAAAGTAAGTACTTGAACTCAAACTTGTGTGCTCTAATGATAAGGAACCCGTACAATCTAAGACTCGATCAAGATCCAAAGGTAGAAGCGAATGTAAGTATGTACTTATGTATAAGTATAAAGAAACTGACGGTATGTTATGTGCAAGGTAAGTATAAGTGTTTGAAGAAGATGACCCTTGAATGCAGTCTAGGATGAATAACTAAGAACAGTCAAGAGGCAAATAGGCAAATGAGCCCCAGGTACGTGAATTTAATATGTGGGTATATGTAATTGTAAAACTCATTAAGGGAAGGAAAATTTTTAAATGAAAGACAATGATTGTATAGTACTGAAGTATTGAAAGTGATACACGCGCCGAAACCTAAGTCTACGGACATAAGGTGACAATTACATGAAGGCACGAAACTACTATGTGGATTGTGTACCTGGCCAGTACACAAGAAACGTATGACGTTCGTGAGATCATGATAATTGTTACAGGTATGTCCGGTAGGATTGGGTAGCGGGCGGGCGTGTGGGTGAAATGGGAAGTAAGACTCTCGGGAAATTGAGAGTACTATGTAGGAATGAAAAACATGCCTGATAAGAACGAAGAATGTTGAATCCGTAATTAAGTACGGATCAACAAGATATGAATAATGTGTTTGAATCCGGGAGACGGATTCAAGGAAGGAAAAAGGTATGAAGGAAATGTTTGAACCCAAGAGACGGGTTCAAAGAATGAAAAGCGTGAATGCAATGTTTGAATCCGTGAGACGGATTCAAGTGATGAAAGGCATGAATGGAATGTTTGAATCCGTAAAACGGATTCAAGGAAAGGAAAATGTAGAAATGATATGTCTGAATCTGCGAAACAGATTCAACACATGTAAGGAATGAAAGATGTGAATGATATGATTGAAATCCGTTAGATGGATTCAAATCATAGAAGGAAGAAAAGGTATGAATGATATGTTTGAATCCGTGAGACGGATTCAAGGATAAAAGGCATGGATAATATGTTCGAATCCGCGAGAAGGATTCAAAACAAAGAAGTAATGGAAGATATGAATGTAATGTTTGAATCCGTAAGGCGGATTCAATGAATGAAAAAGCATGAATGATGCGTCTGAATCCGTGAGACGGATTCAAAAATATAAGAAGATGAAATTAATCCGCCTAAGAAGATGTCGACAGTTTGACCATGATTGAGTCGAACGGGTCATAGAAATAAGTATAAAGTAAGAAGTGAAAGTATAATAGACGAAGTTTTGTATAAGTTATGTGTCAGATGTGTCAGTAATTGACTCTTAGAAGTCAGAATGATGACGGGCTGTGACCCGGACAATAACTTGAGTATGGGCGGGAATGGTAAGCTTAGTAAGAAATATTGAAACGATGTAATAAGGTCTTCGCATGTAAGCATGAATGGAAGGAAGTACGAGCGTGTACTTCAGTGGGCGAAATGATTAATTGAATGAAAGGATTGCAGGTAAGAAATAGAATGTATGGTACGTTATAGCAGGTACGTAGGAAATTGTAGAAGAGTTATAGGTGGATAATCACCTAGTGTAATGAATGTTTGAATGACATATGCTAACCGCCGATGTTGTTGATGATAATGTTAGAACTATTGATGTGATGAAACCAATCATATTGGTGAAAGGATGTGCACGAGCGGAAGCTCATTACACGAAGGAATGAAAGCTGGCCTATACGGTTAGTACTCGAGGAGAAGATGATCGATCTGGGTTGCGGATCGTGGTTTGGGAAATGAAAAAGAGGTTAGTAAAATGTTTAACTCATGATTGGAGAGATATGAACTATTTATACACGTGAATTAAGTAATGCATGAAGAGAAAGCAATAGTAATGTGAAATGAACGAAATGATTTAAAGATAATATAAAGGTATGCAAGGTATACGTAACTATCGAAAACGTAGAGTAAGATTAACGTTAGAGTTAAGCACGTAGGTGTGACTATGAAATAGTAAGTTTTGTGGTGGTAACAAAACAAAAGTTAAATGCTATACAGAGTATGTAGAGAATGTAATTTTTTAGAAGTGAGATGGAGATATTAGATCCATTAAGAATGGATCATATTAAAGGACGGAAGAGTATGTGTAATGACCAGTTATTGACAGGTCAAGTAAATGAAAATGAAAATGAAATAGGAAAGAATGATCAGGAAAGTATGGGCTAGTGGTCGTATGGATGGACTGGAAGAAAAGATAATGTGTGTTCGATGAAAGTGAGAAAGGTTTCGGGGACGAAACCTTGTTTAAGGGTGGTAGACTTGTAACGCCCCAAAATCTGAATGTTAATGTTTGTTGTATGTTATTATGTGACACGTCAGGAAATAAATAACTAGGCTATTTAACCTAGTTAAGGGTATGGTCAAAAGTCTTAAATGATTAAGGTAGTGTCAGTTATGTTTTAAAAGTAAACCCGAGGGGCTAAAATGGAACAAATGAAAGTTAAGTTATAAAATAACTAAACACACACATACACACACATACGTGTGTGTTCGAGAAAGATCAGGAGGCTCCCATGGAGCCTCAAACCCTAAATCGCCTTTAAGCTCAAATTGGAAGGCAAGATGAAGCTGAAATCCATAACCGAGCATGGATTAATGATCACCAACACGAGGGGATCATAAGGTATGTCTTAAATCTAAGATTGGTGATCATGGGTGAAGTGGGTTATGTTCTAACCCGTGAGTTAATATGAAATTGATCATGTACAAGGGTTAGAATCCTCGTGTAGAACATGGGTTATGAATGGTTTGCGTTAATTTGATGTTTAGAGGTGACACCCGTTAGTTAGGGTGAAGATGATGACTAGAATCACCTCCTATGTTCAAGTCTTGTTGAAAGATTGATGTATTATGTGGGTATGATGAATTATTGTTAGATGAAAGTATAGGAATATGATGATGTTATGTTTAATGTTCATTTGGAATGATACATGATGATTAGTAGTTGGTTTTGATGGGTTATGTATGAGTTTAGAAGAATTGTGCATGAAATAGTTGTACGTTATGCTTAAAAGGTAGTACTCGCATCAAGTGTATGATGAAATGTATATAGTGTCGTCCGTATAGTCGATTATGATGTTACGGGTATACGATGATAAGTCGATAGTTGAGTATGGTTAATAGTTGACTTTTGAAAGTCAACTAAGTATAAGAAACATGATTTGACTCATTGTCGTAAATGTAGGTTGATGGGAAGTCGTATGGTACATGTTATAGCAATCCGTGTTAAATGTAATGACATGATGAGTTACATGAGTTTAACGTATACGGATATGATTATATGAAGTTGATTATGTATTTTAATGCTTGTTAGAAATGACTAAGGAAAGTTAAGTGTGAATTATGCGAATGATATGAATGTTACATGTACACATGAGTATGCTAATAAGAGCGTGGTTTCGATGAAATGAAAGTATAGGAATCACGTCGTGACGGACTCAAGTAGGAGGTGTTAACGGGTCAAGATGAGGCAAGGAATCGGATACGAGCACGGACGCATAAGGTAAGTGATTTCTATAATCACTTCTTATGTTCGGATAGGTGATATGGTGTTTTAATTTACTAAACATGATGGTTGAGGTCAAATATGTGACGTAGTCTTATGTCGTAAAGGATGGGATTTAAAGTTGACCAAAATGCCCTTGATGGGTATTTTGGGCAAACGATCTTGACAAGTAGTTTAGGAACAAGTTATTTGATGAGTATAATGTTTTGAACAAGTATGGAAGCGAAGAGTATGGTCTTGGTATGTCATAAACCAATTAATGCGCAAATACCCATAATGGGTCAAATAATTAGAATGTGATAATAAGTCGATAAGGCGTAAGATAAGAATTTCGTTAATCCGGATGTGGGATTTTAAGTTTATATGATAGAATGTGAATTTACAAGCATGTAGGAAGAAACAGGAGGTTAAACGGGTAAACGGTTCGAAAGTTATGCGCGTTTTAGTGCGTTCGGACGTCGAAACGGATCTGCAGAAAAATGCACTTTAGAGAGGCCGTCGCCGACGGGCAAGGAGGCCGTCGCCGACGGGCAAGGGAAAATCAGTTTTTTCTCCGACGGGGTTTTGGCTACGGGAAAAACTACGGGCCGTCGCCGACGACCTCCCTAAGTCCAAAAGTCTGAAAATTGTTATTTAAGTCGATTTATGTATCGTAGGCTTCGGTTTGTTATCCGTGGACTACGGCAGACTTTCTAAACATGATTTTGATCGATCCTTAGATGTTTATGGGCTATAAATCAAAGTTTAAGTCTCATGTAAATAACGTATAAGTATGTAAGAAGTATGCAAGATGTTGTATACGTATGTAGATGCGTAATTATGTATGTATGTAATACTGTAAGAAAGGTATGTACGCATGCAGATGAGTATGTATGTAAGTATAGAGATATGTATGAGTGTATGCATGTATGTAACGTTGTAAGAAAGGTATGTACGTATGCAGATGAGTATGTATGTAAGTATAGAGATATGTATGAGTGTATGCATGTATGAAACGCTGTAAGAAAGGTATGTACGTATGCAGATGAGTATGTATGTAAGTATAGAGATATGTATGAGTGTATGCATGTATGAAATGATGTAGGAAGGGTATGTACGTATGCAGAGGTGTATGTATGTATGCATAAAGATATGTATGAGTGTAGGCATGTATGTAAAGATGTAGTAAAGGTACGTTCGTAGGTAGTTGTGTATGTGTGTATGTATAAAGACATGTATGAGTGTACGCACGTATGTAAAGTTGTAGGAAGGGTATGTACGTATGTAGATGTGTATGTAAGTAGGTATGCAAGTACGTATGTATGTATGACTTAGATATGTTGAGTGATAACGTTATTGATGGTGTACCTTGAGAATGAAAAAGTGATACAGGTACATTACTGAAGCCTCACCAGAAAATGGATACGCAGATGAAATGCTTAAAGTTTGAAAGATGACGAAATGTGAAGTGTATGTGAATGTATCTTGTTTATATAATGTGTGCTAATGTTTATGAATGTATGTGGTGAGTGCAGGTTGTGTGGATAACGGGCGATTATAACAAGGATTAGAGATCGAAGATCGAGTCACAAGATAGATTGTACGGGAATAATTGAGTATGTACTGTTAGGAAACAAGACTTATGCTTTATCTTTGTAGAAGATACATATCAAAACGACCTTTCAAGTGAGTCAAAACGTTGGTAATGAAAGAAAATTTTATGTTTCGTGTTTTCCGCTGCGACTTTTGTCATGTACGAATTAGGGTCTAACATGTCCCTACTGGTTATGCACAAGTCGGTCTGCTGGTTCTTAACTATAGTCTAGGTATCTAAGACATCGACCCGGACTAGGTCGAGTCTTGCCTAATTCCCTATAGTTATGGCTCTGATACCAATCTGTCACACCCCAACCGATGGCGGAATCATCGGGGCATGGCACTGAGTGAAACAGATTGTCCAGAAGTTTCCATGACAATCATTAATACTATTCAATTTAAGTGATACGTCCCATACCGTATCTCAAACAGTAAAACAATTATTACAGACAAAAACTAGGCAAATAGTCTGTTCCGACAACTCAGATTTAAACATAAATAGTTTATTTATTGGTTAATAGGACCTCCTTTCCTAGCTTCGATTTCATCACAGCACAGAGAGCATCCTAGACCTTTCCTAGCCTCAAGTTCACAGCATGCTAAGCATGTAAACTTCCTAAGCACCTGTCACATACGTTAAAATAAAGTCAATACATAAAATGTAAAGGTGAGCATACAAGTTTGATAATAGTATATAGAATTCGAATTCGTTTACGCATAACCAGCACGTACACATAGTGAAATGAAGCACGTTAGTTATCGACATAGATCCATCGATACCAATGACTGCGGGTTGACTGCCCGAGGCAGTTCGCAATACATGATTACCACCGTAATCCATGCAAGTAAAAGATCCTTAACAACCCCCGTGTGAACGGGTGCTGAGTCCAAACTATAGTACTATCGTTGCTAAGGCAGGTAGACAGCATTCCATGTGTAAACATAACAAACAAGCATTCATAAGCCACGTATAACATGCATTAACGGTTAACGTTCAAATAGTATTTGAGTAGTGTGATTGTTGTAGTTTGAATATTCGTAACGTATGTAACACCCAAAAGTGCTTAAAGCAAAAAGGGATCGAGTATACTCACAGCGATTAATGGATTGAAGGGAGCGCTTAGCGAGTACGGTTAGCCTGAATAGATTTGGTAGCATAACGATAAGTGAAACGTAAAACGGAAAACAAATGTCGGTGAGTCGGACAGCTGGTCGATCGGTCGGCAGTCCGATCGGACGGCTGACCGTTCGGTTGACAGTCCGCTCAGCCCGCTGTCCGGTCGGTCGGTAGGCCGATCGGATGGCTGTTCGAGTGGATTGTTTCTTCCTTTGAGAAGGGTGTGTTTATGTATGTAGTATTTGAAAACCTTGAAGTACCTTTACCCTTCAGGTCGGTCGATCGGCCGGCAACTCGATCGGTTAGGCATTCAAATGAATTGCAATGTTTAGTCTTTGGGTCGGACAGGTGTTCGACTAGTCAAATATTTTAAATGAAATGTAAAGTATGGTGCAGTGGATCGGACAGTTGATCGATCGAATAACACAACTGCTGTTCGATCGAACAACAGGGTGTCACCTGATCGGACGGCTGTTCGATCGGGTGGCACTTCTAGTGCATGGAACATGTTGAAAAATCAATTAAGTGTTGAAGTATAGTATCTCATGATCCGAAGAGTAATCCGATCGGACAGTAGTTCGATCAAACAACAGTTCGTTCAATACTAGTCTTCAAAATAAATTGATTGTGTGGGACCAGGTGTTAGCCGATCGGATGGCCAGTCGATCGGCTGACTATCCGATCGGCTGGCTGTCCGTTCGGACAGCAGTCCGATCGGTCAGCGTCCTGACCTGATCAGCCTTTTCGCCTATCACTTGGTTGTTCTGTTTGTTTGTCGTTTTATTGAGGTATTTTGACAGCGAGTAGAACCGTAGATCCTTCGTCCTTACTTGGTTCCTTGGGTCGGACAGGAATCACCCAGATCCGGTCGGTGGACTGTTCGGAACGAAGTTTAGCGTTTAACCCGAAGTCGGTTAACCTTGTGGATAGAATCCGGATCTTGAGCCATACAACCCCCAAAGTGATGTGTAAACCGGCTCAGGGTCCGTTTCTACAGGTTTTGAAGTTCTTGAGTGAAAAGAGTTGAAAGAAAGTTGGAAAATCCATCTTCCAATCCTTTTCACCGAGTATATGTTTAGATCTTATGAAGATCTTTGTTTGTTTATGTGGAAATCGGCTAGATCCAAGTCACTCTTGGTGGATTGAGGCCAAAACATGAAGTTCTTCAAGAACCCACGATGACATCATCCTAGAACACTTGAATCTTGATGATTTCACGGTTAAAAGTTAAGATTTAAAAGATAGAAAGGTGTAGGAGAGTGTATAGATCAGGAAAGTACAAGATTTAGGACGAACACTTACCGGAATCGAGAGAAATCTGCGAAAAGGTGAGCTGAGCGTGCTGGTCGGTCAGAGGTTTCCAAAAGTGGAAAGAATGACAATGACAGGGGTATTTATAGGATGCCAAAAGGGGTAAGTGCTGACCGATCGGCCAGGCAGCTCGATCGGACAGCCTGTCCGATCGGACAGCAGTCCGTTCGGCTGGCTGTTCGATCGGCTGGGAGCCTGATCGATCAGTCGCACTGTTCGAGTGTTTCGCGCGACGATTTTTGATATTTCGATTTCCATTGTGAGCGGCTCGATACGATAGGGTTTCCTAGTCAAATTACTTTTAGTCCCAACCACTTCGTATCTCGCATAATCTAATTTCCACTAACTGTCATAGTTCAATTTTTTATTCGAGTTCGAGTTCGATTGCATTCGAGTTTCGATTGAGTTCGCTTGATTACCACGACATAACATAAATAAACATGCACAGATAACACGTAAGGCACACAAACACGTATAACAACAAGTAAAACTATGTAGCTCGAGTTGGGATTTGATGTCGATTTGATTAGCATAACTTGATTATTAGTTGATTAACTTTATCGCAGTGTTACTTCCTATAGTTCACAGTCGTAGATCGATTGAATAGCGATTAACATACGTCGATTATTGCAATTAACGACACTTACTCCACATAATACAATTAAGATAAAGGAATTTATACAAGTCATGTTGCGCGAAATCGGTCGTTGACTTAACCTTGACTTTGACTTGACTTGTGAAAACACGGGGTGTTACATTTATATTATTTGATTAAGTGAAAAAAAAAAACAAACGTATTTACTGCTTTTGTTTGTATTTGATTTTGGTCATACTACCTTACCCCACTTTATTTGTATAAGTGTATAAATAATGCAATCAACAAATATGAATATGTGTCTTTAGTAATGCAATCAATAAACGTTTTTGCCATTTTGTTCCAAGTTGTTGCCCATGTGTCTTGCGGCCCAAACTTCAATAGCCTAAACTTCAGTAACCCAAACGGACCTCAATATGAACATATTTAATGTACGTAACCTGCATTATGTGTGCATAACTACCTAAAACTCCCATCAAACCCTAACTCACAACTTCAACGGCTGCCATACTTCTACCCTTCTAGATCGACGGTTGCAACAACCCCCCCAGTCACGACCTCTCTATCTCCCAGCGCTCTCCTTCGCTCGGGCACTATCTCCCTCGCATCTTCTCTCGGTTTGTAGGTTTTATTTATTGTTTTCGGTTGGTAGTTCTTATACACGGATGCGTTTTTCTATGATTGTTGATAAGTATGAGTATGTGATGATATTAGTAGTATTGGGTTGCTAGGTATGATTGTTATTGATGTTATACTTGACTAAGGGTTCGGTTAATCGTTAAGGATATGGGCATAGGATGAATCTTGATAGTTCGTTTAATCATTGATTAATTAAATTCTTGATGTTCAGCATGCTACACTTGATATAAATAACCTAAAACCTACTGTTTAATGTTATAATTGATTGGGTTCGTTAATGAAGCGTTTACAGGGTTCGGGTGACGACTAGAGCTGAAATAGAATCTGTTTAGGATTTTGCAGCCAACTTCAGTTGGCTGTAAACGGGTCGTTTTATATCGAAAAACTGACTTTCTGAAGTCTAAATTACACGTTTTCAAAAAATGCTTCAAATAGCGCTGGAATCACATTTTTCTGTGGTCGTTTTCCATTTTTAAAGGATCATTTTTCACAGCAGCAAAAGCTGCGTTTTTACTGCAGAAAATTCGTGTTATGTTTTTCATCATAAGTTGAAATCTGGATAGAGTTAGGTCATGAAATTTGTACAGTAGATGGCCACGGGTGTCGCCGTAATTCTCCAACTAGAATTTCGTCAATCGGACTTACAATGAATTTTTCCGTGGACTGCAGTCATAAAGTGCGAATCTGACTGCAGCCTGGTAAATGATTTTTATAAAATAATTGGTAATGAATTGAGTCCCGAAATTTTTACACAATGTGACGTGGACCGTTTAGAATATTCTGTAAAAATTTTGGAATTTTTCTGTACACGAACTATTCCGGATAACACTCCGAAAACTGTCTGAAAATGCACTATATGGCTGAATTTTTATTGAAGAGTATTTTAAGTCTTTCGTGACACTTGTGTTGTCGCTAAGCTATGTCGTGATAAATGCATGCATGATATTGGTATTGTATGATAAAATGTGCTACGTGCTAGATACGAGTAGGATTCGTGTTTCCGCATGAGCACACCCACTAACCCTTAAACGGTAATCATGTTAGGACGTGATTGACCGGTTCCACCTCACGTATTTCTTTCCATAACTTAATCTGCTGAGCTAATCTAAGGTGAGTTCACACTTTCTACAAGGCATGGGATTCCCGGTGGTTTGGGAATGGGTTAAGGAACGTTATTAAAATCCTGCGTATTCTCCTGAGGTAGGGTACGCACCTCCATCCTCCATGGGAAGGATGGAAACATTAAATCCTGCGTATTCTCCTTGGGTAGAATACGTACCTCCAACCTCCATAGGAAGGATGACAACATAAAACTTACTAGACAAAACTCTATCATGAAGTCCATCATTTTTATATCGACTTAATCATCGGGCCATTGACGAACGGGTCATTAGTTAAATAGAACTATTAGGTCTGACAAGCCTCACACCGTGCCGCAGAGGACTGGAGTGGACTAATGTACTTGGACACTAGTCAATGATGATAGACATTGACGCATGGCACATAAACATGACTTAAGTCAGTAGCCGATATGGTAACGGGTCTAGTGGTTTCTAACATGGGGTAGCCCCCACAGTATATGGTTTGGGAAACAAGAAACTGGGTAACTCATGGTTTTCGAAATAACTTATGGTTTTTTGGAACAACATTAAAATGGACAACCAACTGTGAACTCGCTCAACATTGTTGTTGATTCGTTGTTACATGCCTTGCTGGTCGTTAGGTACTTAGCTGGAGCTTGCACGGGAGGAGTCGTTGTGGAATATGGACCGTTGTGTGTTCATGATAAACTTATGAACTTTAAACTTATCTTTTGGTTTTGAACTTTATGCTTCTGCTGACTTTTTAAATTTGGTTTTGGACTTTGGTTTGGTGAACTTTAAAACGTTTAGCTGCATTGGTTTTACTTTACTTTGTTTAATGTTTATTATGATTGGTGGTATGATACTGGTCAGTCACACGCCTCGAGGTAATACTTTGCTTGTGGATTTTGAGGGTGTGACAAGGCAGCTGAGGTTTAACAGGGATGATCAGAAGTTTTTCTTTAATCGGAGAATGAGGTTGTTTAGTATCAGGTTTACGATCAGACACAGATGATATGTGTACCTTCATTGCACAAGATTTGTGATGCGATGAAACACAGGCACCCATTTTTTATAATATATATAATTTCGATTTCGTTTATTCGGTTTCGTTTTAGTTCGGTTTTGATTTTTTTTTTCGTTTTGATGGTTTTTTCGGTTTCGTTTCGAATCGGTTTCAATACTTTCAGTTTTTTTGTTTCGTTTCAATCCTTTCAGTTTTCGGATCGGTTTCAATCTCTTTTTTTTAAAGAAAGCAACTTTAAACCAACCCGACCCGAAACCCGTTCTGACCCGGACCCGTTTCAACCCGAACCCGTTCCGACCCGAACCAAAACAACCCTTTTTTGTAATTGACCCGTTTTGACCCATGACCCGACCCGACCCGTTTCCCAGGTCTAGAGCGGTCCATACCTTCCAACTCAGACTGGTGGTGTGCCCGGTTTCCAGTTTTTTAAAAAAAAATTTATTATTATTATTAGTGCTCTGTCTTTTTTTTTTAGCAATATAACTCGCATTACATGACTAAAAAACAAAATAGAAAAAAAAAAACATTAGCCGTAGGAGGGTAAAAAAGTTAAAAAAAAAAAAAAAATCTGTGATGTGAATCGATCAGTAGTGCCATGGTGATGATAAACTATCAAACCTTTACTATGACTTATATATCAGAGACTAGACTACTCAAAAAGACCATCTCCAAAGGAGCCACGTCCCTTTCACATCCCCTACCCAAAAAAGATTGCAACTTACAAAAGAAAAAAACATGATCTACAGTTACTGTCTGATTTTCTGCAGTTAAGTCAGCCATTGTAGCTAGCTAGTATCAAAATTCAAAAGACTGGTTCACTTTCCTTGACTGTGTCATTAGTGAAGTGCTGTGGAACCATGGCGACGAACCATGGCTGGTGACCACAGATCAGCACCGTTACTTTCTGCCACATGGAGGGTGCACTCAACCGGGACCAGACATAGCCCCCGGGTCCTCAGCTCTTTCTTCCTTTCCCCACCTTTATCTTCTTCTCCTTCCTGCTCAAAATGGATCAATCATATTTTTTGTAAGCAAGAAACAAAAGTTTTCAATGAAGTGCAATGAACTTTATAACATTTTTTTTACATTCGTAGTTAATTAATGTTATAACTTTTTTTTACCATTTGATTTAGTTGACACGCTACAACAAAAAAAAGAAACAAAAAACGTGTGACACGCTATATCTACTATAACACGTAAATTAACTGTGAAGTGACAACAGTTTTATCGCATCACATTATAACAATATTAAAGTTCGTTTCGTAAAATGGTTAAAATATATATAGTTCATTACATAAAAAATGCGGAGGTTAATCACATTTTTTTTGTTATAAACCCTAAGAAAATTGGACATGTATTTTGCTCTTCCTTTGCTTTAAAACATATATTTCAGATTTTGATGTATAAATCATGGACGTCTGGCGTAGTTAAATATGTACTCGATATTTGACGTTTGATCATCGAAATAGTTGAACTTTGCATTCATGGTTGATGAGATGTATGGTTAAAAAGTGGGATGAGACTATGAGGACCCCAAAATGCGAAAAAATAAATAATTAAAGAAAAACTTATAGCCAAAAAGAAAACTGAAAGTTGTAATTCGTAGAGTTACACTTACAATGTGGGTGGGCAGAACACGTTGCAAATACGGAGAGCATAAGACCTGCACCTGTTCTTGAAGGAATTTTATATAACCCATCGCCTCGTGTAGAACTGATGCAGTGTCTGTCTGTAATGCATGAAGTGCAACACTGATTAACACATTATTACTATAAAACATTGATAACCACATGCAGAGGTCGACATATGAAAAGGACTATACTAATTTGTGTGCACAAATCTGATTGATGTTTGAACAACAACAAAAAATTCAAATATATTATTTTAAAATTCACAACAGTTTGACTATGCAGTTTTAATAAAACAGTTTTCTTCACCAAAATGTTACATGCTTAGCATTTTATTTCGTGTATTATTGACACTAAACTAACTAAAATTTAACACGTAGACATGAGTTCTTGTTCACTAATAATCTTAAGTCACATAATAAAGGCAATTATGCAAAAAAAAAAGGTTAAATTGTGTAAATCTTATATAAGGCGTTTAAATTCTAATTACTTAGTAAAATAATGTATGTTTAGAGTATTGGGTAAAAACTACAGACATTTATTGGTTTTTATCAATATTACACACTATGCATATAAGTTTTTGGTTAAAGTTTGATTTTTTTAAAAATGAGTGGCCAAAATGATCATTTCAACATTATCCCTCTTTTTTCCCTTTTGAACAGCAACATAAGTAAACTAGTAAGCTCGTTTTGATAAGTTTATAAACCAAAGTGGTAAAATTACAGCTAGCTGGACCAGCCAAACCAAAAAACGGTTTGGTAAGGTTTGGTTCAGTTCGGTTCGCGCTGATAATCTAAATGAAGACAAAAGGTTAGATATAAGGAAAAATTATGGCCAATGGATTTGAACCATTAATTCTTCAAAGATGGACGACAAAAGTTTTTTTTTTTTTTTTTGAACGGCAATGCAACTTTATATATATATATATATGTAGGGGTTAGTTAACGTACAATTGGTCTTAACGTACGATGCGTACGCAATTTGCGTTCCGCATGTTATAATCCGCCAAATTATAAACCCGCATGTTATGCAAACTCGGAAGGATCCCAAACCCGGAAGGAACCCAAACCCGGAAGGATCCCAAACCCGGAAGTATCACAAACTCGGAAGCATTTAGAACATGCGGGTTTATGTTTTTGTAATATGCGGGCTTATAAATTATAACATGCGGGTTTTCGTTTGGCGGATTATAACATGCGGAACTCAAATCGCGTACACATCGTACCAATTGTACACTACACTTTCTTTCACTCTCTCTATATATATACACAAGAAGCTGAGAGGAAAACATAATAATGTAATATAACTATTAATAATTCTGGATAAATAATCCCTTATTTCTTCTGGTTTTTTTTTTTTTTTTTGAAATATTCATTGAAATCCTTTTTCTATTCATTTAAAAGAAAGCGAAATATGTTTTCATAATTGAAAATTGTACAATACAGTTGATAGATATTTGACTTCTGGTCAAAGTAGACATTTGACGATTTTTACGAAGTCACTCAAACATCCATACTGTGGGGTCTGAACTTATCCCAAACCCCAATTACACACACATTCTCATGACGGTACTTTATTATTTAATACAAATTAAGCCCCAAATTTGTTTATCGATGATTAAATATTATATTGTAATATGTTAATAATATTGAAAATCAATTTCAATTTTTATATTTATATGAGAGAAATTTTTAACGAAAATCATGAACATACTTCACAGCATTTTATATTTAAAATTTGTTAGGGTTTCTTTCTAATTGCTATTTGTCATCCACTTTTTACTTTTCCCACTTTCAAGTGTCTGAATTTATTATAAAATCTTATTTTCCTTTTTAGGATTTGGTTTTTTTAGAAGTACAATGTGAGTCAGGATTGTAAACTGAAAGACAACTTATACCATTTTCGGAATATTTTCATAATTAAAACTTACGCTGTCTATTTGTATACTTGAAAAATATGATAAATTTGTGTTTTTTTATAAAATAATTAACATATAATACAAATAAAATAAAAAATTAACCTTGCCATAAGGTGACACCATCTGTTGCAGTGCTGCGATTCTTTCTCCTAGCTTCTCTTTCTTCTTCACCTGCAATTTCCCATAACACCAAAAACAAAAATAAAAAATAAAAATAAAAAAACTAAGAAACATAAAGGTTGATAATTAATGCAGGTCGGTGTTGGTCAAAAGTTGAATTTTATTATTGAAATGAAATCAATGTTAAGATCAGACCTTTGCATGGCTAGCTGGAGGAGTGTTTTCAATCCTCATCTTTTTATTGGTGCGGCCGGTGGTCCTAACCGGCGGCGGGGTGGCCTCAGTAGCAGTTGGAAGAACAACCGGTTGATAATAATCAGACCCCACATTTCTTTTAATCTTAACAACAGACAAAAAAAGCAGAAAAAAACAAGACTTAATTAGCCATTAATTTGTCCTCTCATAAAAAGAAAAAGAAAAAAAAAAAAAACAATTTACGTTACGAGACAAAAATATAAAAAAAATAAAAAAGGCTGTCGACTGACTGACTGACTGACATTGGAGTTAGATGATAGTGAGGTGGTTGTGGTGACTGACACCGGCGACGATGAGTTTTTGTTGGTGGCGGAATTATCGGGAGTTAATGAAACTGCACCGAAGCACAGCATTTTGGGTGTTTTTTTATTGGCAGAAAATGTGAAGGTATTAGGGGGGTGGTGGTGATCGAGAGTATTGGTGTCTTCGGGTTCAAGGTCGGAGAATAGAAGCCGGGAAAAGCTTCCACCGGCGATGGGGTCTATGGCAGCAGCAGCAGCCTCGTTTTGCGGCATTTTTGAGAGTGAGGTGGGTTGTGACTTGTGAGAGTGAAAAATGAAGAGAGTAAGGTCTTTTTGAAGGTGGAATTTGAAGGTGGAAAAGCAATGTAAACACAATGATTTTTATTTCTTTTAAAATGGCTTCTTATTTATTTATTTTTGTACATTGATAGATTTAAATCCTTAACCTCTTGTACAAAGAGGATGAATGGTATCACCAAACCATGTCCATGTCCCTTTGGAATGAAAAACACAATTAATTCTTAATTTTCAAAACGGTTTAAATTACACAAAATTTGTCTTTGATAGATGAGGAGCAAAATCTTAATTTCAATGACTTTGTCAATTATACCCAACCCCCACCCAATTTTTTTTGAAAGGTGTGAATTATTCGCGAATGTCGGGAGGTCTAGCATACGTTGTCTTAACCGGGTCGGCGCTAGAAAGCTCCCTCGCACAATAGATCCCCAATTTAAACTCATTAATGAAAAACCCCTATCACTCAGACTCGAACTTAAGACCTGGAGGAAAAAACTCACCCAGACCTACCATAGGTGGAACTTAAATATCCGTGGCCACCACTAGAGCACTAGTGATAGTTCAACCCCACCCAATTAGTTCTACATTATATTGTTTAAGTTCTTTTGATTTATTACTAAGTGTTTTTTTTTTGTGGCGGGACCATTAAAACGAAGGAAAAGCAGACGTAAAAAATTAGACGCAAACGTAAAACATAGAAAAAAATAACTAAGTCGACCAAGGACATCGGTATTGTGACGGGGCTGTTAAATAGATGTTAAAACGTTGAATCACAGGCGCACATTGTAGCGTGTTAACTCATAAAATTTAGACCGAAACATAAAACTAAAAAAATGTAAAACATAAAAAGTACAAAACACCAAAGTTTAAAGCGCATCACTGTTAGGGTTAGAAATGAAATATATTTGTGTGACAAACTTGTAAAAGATAAAAACATTGTGGTCAAAAGTAAACAAGAAAGAAAAAAACAAAAAAAACAACAACTTCTAATTAACAACCAAATTTATTATGTCTAATCTAAATTCTAATAAAAGACTCCAATTAATGTCACGTGACATATTCTCCTTTAATTTTAAATTTCTTAATTGTATTTTATTATATTTTTTTAATAATTAATACATGAATATTATTTATTCTTGTCCTTATTCTAATACATAATTTCAAATAATGCTTTGATATGGTTTAGTTAAAAAAAAAATATTATCATCATCATTGTAAATTAAAATTTAAAAATCTACGAACTAACGCAAATTAAAAATTAGTGCATTAGAGCACTCACATTCAATCCATCAAATAATGAGAGGAGAGGTTTTTATATTATAAAGGGTATAAAAAGTGGTTGTGAGTGGAGGAGAGAGAAAATGTTACTGTTCATCTGTATATTTGGGGGGACACTGTTCATCCAGTATAACTTTTTTAATATATATTGAAAGTGGTTGTGAGTGAAGGAGAGAGAAAAATGTAATGATAATATTATTTAATTGAAAGGAGAGAGAAAAAGTATTTGTTTTTAGTGGAAATATATTGATATAGAAGTTGTTTTTTAGTGGAATGTATGTATAATTTGATGGATTGAATGTGAATGCTCTTACATGTGTTTGATATTAGATGTAAATTTCCGAAACTCACTTTTTACCTCTATGCTAAATAATTTAGTCCAATATTCTCATTCTCAACTACTACATTCCCTAGTGTCGGCGCCGGGAATAGTAGTGCCCCTTTATTGGCCTACATGGCGGCAAACAAATAGTGTCAGGCAGTTGCCTGGCACTCCCTTATTGGCCCAACAAATTTACGATTTTATCCCGCTTTAAAATTACGATTTTGCAATTAGTTTAAAATTATGTTCTTGCCCCCACTTAAAAACAAATTTACGCTTTCACTCCCAACTAAAAATTTCAATTTTGCCCCCGGTAAAAAATTACGACTTTGCCCCGTTTCAATTTACAGTTTTGCCATTTGTTTTTTTCCCTTATAATTACGATTTTCCATCAGTTCAAAGTTATGTTTTTACCCTCACTTAAAAATAAATTAACGCTTTTGCTCCCAGCTAAAAATTCCAATTTTGCCCTCGGTTCAAAATTACGATTTTGCCCCGTATAAATTCACAGTTTTGCCATTAGTTTTTTTTTCTCACAGCAAAGTTACGATTTTGCCCTCAACTTAAATTTACATTTTCCCCATCGTTTTTCATTGTTTTCCTGGTGAAACTTCAATTTTACCCCAACGTAAAATTACAGTCGTGCCGGCAGCTTCCTGGCACTCCCCCGTTGGTCTATTTAATTTACGATTTATCCCAAAATTAAAATTATGATTTCGTCCTCAGTTAAAAATTACGTTTTCCTAATCGTTATAGTTTTTTTTAGCAAAAGTATAAAACAATCTTTTTAATTGGTTGACTCGATTTAATTTTTTCCCGTGTCAAGGAGCCGACTAACAGTCACTCGTTAATCCTGAAAAATTACAGTTTTGCCCTGATCCGAAAAATATCGTTTTACATTTTTTTTCCTAGCAAAATTATAGTAGTGTTTTCTTTGATTGATTGAGAATTATTCGGTCATCGCCTCGCAACGCGGGCGGGGCATCAACTAGTTATACACATATAGGGAATAAATACAATATTAAAATTTACATATGATTATTGCATGATACCAAGTTATTTCGTCCAATATTACACACATATATATATATATATATATATTGAATATATAATATTATAATTTTTCTATGATTATTGCATGGTTTAAATTAAAATTATATTAATAAAATTTCATCATAAAATATATGTCAAACTTTCTAATAACATTACTATTAAATATTAAACTTGATTTTATTATTTTAAGAACTTATCATCATGCTAAACAAAACCTTATATAATGTTACAAAATTTTAATTTGAATATTCAAACACTAACTACTAATTATAAAGATTGTTTTGACACTCAAAGTTATAATTTTAAAAATTTTAGCCCTACTTTTTTTAAACACATATTTTATTTATGGTTTATTTTTTTTTTAAATATCTAATATTTCTATACTAGGATCATATACGTATATTTTGCTATTATCCTTATTTCCTAAAATAATATTTATATTGAAGTATGTATTATTATATCATTAATATACATAGTATAACTTAATTACAAATCATTTGTCATAACTTCGTACTTATAATTTATTTTTTTAAAATACTTGCAGTCTTATCATCATTATTTTTATGTTTTATTGTTTCTGTGTTTACAGATGAATATAATATGATGGATTATAGTAACTCTAAATGGAAGTGAAAACTCAGAAGATGGATTATTATAGTGACTCTTTAGAGGAGGAGGGGTGGTGCGTTATTTTTCCGTGATAGGCTCCTATTACTCGTTATTTTTTTTTTGCACACCGCCGCCACCACCTTGGTAACGAGTGATAGGATTAACTCGTTGTTTATATCACGCGTTGAAGAATTATTGAGGTATGTGTATGACTTGTACATTGTGTATTAATACTTGTACATTGGAATCCCATCACTAGTGATGACCACCCCCACTACAATTCTATCACTAGTGATAGAATATTGGGTGATGACATGGCATGAGTTGATTGGATATTGGGAGTGATAGAATTCTATCACTAGTGACCACCCCCCTCCTCTAAGGGAGGAGGGGGTGGTCACTAGTGACCATTTTTCTATCACTCACAATATCCAATCATGTTCCGCCATGTCAGCGACCATTTTTCCATCACTCACAACCTTTTTTAATGGGGGTGGTCATCACTCACCACCACACCCAACAATTTCCCCCAAACCAACAATTACACTCACAAATAAAACCATCACGGCGTGGTAAAAATAACGAAATCATGTTTTCGTTAATATATAACGCGTTATATATGGAGGTGGGGGTGGGATTTTTGATGTTCCACGCGTTAATCTTTCTATCACTCGTTATATAACGAGGTGCCCCTGTGGCCTAAGGGAAGTGAAAGATCAAGATATTCATTTAGATAATTGAAGTTGTACCTTGTCTTTTTGTTGACATTTTAGGTGATAAGTCACTCATGATGATTATATACAAATTTACGATTTATTTTTTTCGATATTCGTCCCGTATACTAATAAAAGATTTCACTAAATTTCATGTGACATTTTTTCCTTTAATGTAGCTCTTTTGTTATTAATTATTATTGTTAATATAATACAATAACATAAAGGATATTGCAATAATAATATTAATATTATTAATTAAATAACATATAACATAATGATATTGATCTACTTCGCACAAGTCTAATATTATTTTATTAATACATATATACACACACAATATAAATATAAATTATTGCTGAATTTAGCTATAGAAGGTTAGAGAATTAATAAATATACACTTTTGAGTTTAAATTAGTTTTATATAGTTAGTAAATTCTATCTAACTTATGGTTGTGATTTAATTAACGATGAATCATATATATATATATATATATAGGATTAGGATTAGGATTAAGAGTGAACAACTTCTTGAGAGTGAACTGAGTGAACTAATCTTGGCCCTTGATCATTTTTTAGATTAAAAGGTTAAGATTGACATTAGCCAAGTATATTTAATTAAATTCCTTAATTTCATCATCTCTTAACTCTCTCTCTCTCATTTTTTATTATTTCTCCGTCATTTCTTTATCCATAGAATTTGTTTTAATTTTAACTTGAATATTGTTTTTCTTTTATTATCCGTATATATAGATATCATAATATATTGTTTTTAACTTCTTATAATTTTCAATAAATATTAAAAAAAATTCTCTGAGATTGAAATTGTAATAATTATTTTTAGGCATTAACTTTTTTTTTTTTTGAATATGTGATGAAGTTATTTATTTTTGCACACATGTGATATGTTTCGTTTTCATTAATTTCATAATTTTTATATGAATCTACTCGTGTGCATGCGTAATATACTATATGTTGTTAATATACACATATGTAACAACTAGGTTATCACCCGGGATTGCTTCCCGGGTAGGAAAATTTAATTTTAAAATACTCACAAGTGTATAATTAAAATAAATTTAAATAATGTGACATATTAGATAAGTTAATCATAAAGTGCATACTTTGTTTGGAGCATTCTATAAGCATATAAGTGTCTCGGACTCGTGCCGTGATAATTAAAAACACACGATAATTGCCCCCAATTTACTTAACGATGCATATTGCCTGTTCAATGACATGAGCAAATGATGTTGGTCCTGTAACAACATGATAAGTAAGGCATAGTTTAAAAAAAGTTTACCAGTTTAATATACATAAATGCCAAACATAAAAAAAAATATAGTGTAGTGTATCTCAAACCTACATCCTTTAAATGGGAGATAATTTATGTGCACCTACTCATTAAACTCCTCTTTTCATTTTCTTGAGAGTTAGATTCATTTCTAACAGCAAAAGTCCCAGCAAGTTAAGAAACTAATTGTTGAACTTATTCACAAGAAGTTGGCGTTTGCTAGCATCACCAAAAGTCAAAACATTTCTCAACCACATTTGATGCAAACTTCTATTGACTCATCTGAACAACAGAATTATTACTGAGTGCTCGTGTGGTTTTTCATGCTCCAATACATGCTGCTCCAAGAAAACTCACCAAAAATAAGCATTTACGCATAACATAACTACAAGTATGGGTTGAAAGGCTCACAACTTGATCATAGAAAGTTATGATGATAAACTTAAAATATTTATTCAAGAATTTTAATTAGTCTTAACTACATACATTGTTATTGTAATTATGATTTACGCATTAGTTACTCAGACAATAACTAAAAAAATCTTGCGGCTCATCCTGACATGGCCCGTCCCATTTCTTGCATCTTAACCTGACATGGATTGTTTAATATTATAAACAAAAACCAATGGCACTTACCTAAATCATCATTGAGTGTAGTATGGTTAATACCGTCTTGAACAATGGAACTATATTTATAGGGAAAAACCAATGAAATTGAGCCTAGATCAACATTAAGTCCCTTGCCATCGACCATCACTCCACCTAGCATATTGAGCTCCTTTCCAGCAATAAGAGATAAAACCATACATTAGATTCCTAGTTTCCTAGTATGCCAAGATAAGCCGAATTAGCAGAGTCTATCATCTTCTCCAACAATAACCTCACCAAGTAGTTACCAGCCATTAACTTGGCCTGTATAGTGTATACAGATTTAAGATAAAGAAATAATTTGAATAGGTGAAAAAAAGTTAAAAAGTTGAGAATTTTACCAAGGTTAAGGACTGCTGAACCAACAAAATTATATGCCGAAGCCTTCTTTATAAGTATTGACGATGCTTGCATTGATCTCATCATTGGCTAAAAACATAAAAAAGCTATAAAATGTATATAATGAAAATGAGAAGAAAGAAGAGTATAACTTGCACGATTCAATTATACTTTAATGACAGGTCCACCATATCTTCAGGAATAATGGACAATTAATACTTCGGATAGATCAAAAGATTGGAGCCAAGCTTGATGATTAACACAGTACTATCATGTAACGCATCCTACAAAATTAGCACATCAAACACAACTTTTGTCATGAAAGCTATTTTATTTTTAATTGCCTGGATAAACCTAACATAGAGAAAACATAATCACAAATAACCCATCATACGCAAATGGTTGACAATGCTCTAGGAAGCTCTAATACAAACCCTTTTCAATTAAGATTCAATCTCAAACACCACCTGAGAATAAAAACCAAAAAAAGTTTTCAACTTTACACACCGATCTGACATAGATGAACATAAATCGTTGAAAAGACTTATTTTGAATAAACCCATCTAATCAAGGTTAGTTTTCGTTTAAAGATGAGTTTGATATGTTAAAAGCACCAATTTTAATAAAATCGCAAAGAAAGACATAACACATAATAGATCAATTAACAAAAGAAATAAGATTTAGCAAAGAGATCTTACATGTGTCACTGGAAACTACCATCAAAACCCTAGCTTCTGGTCGGAATATCAAAGATTCTGAGCGGAACCCTAATTCAGCGAACACTTATGATAAAAACAAATATTCTACCCCTATCAAAACACTTATGATAAAAACAGTGAATTAACATGATTACACATCTAACCTAACCAAAATTTGTAAAACTTAGCTAAATTTAATTAATTATTTCCAGTGTTAGAAATGAAAACACAGATCAGATTCTATAGCGGTACCGATATCGAACCGGTACCATACCGATAGACTCTATACGGTGTTCGGTACTCACTTCTCCAGAAATTCAGTATCTGAATCCGGTTCGGCATCGATCTCACCCCTAGATCATAAAACTTGCAGCATTTGACAACAAAATGGATGTAATCAACGGCTACAATTATAACAAAAACATAAACACAAGTACTTAGCCCAGTCTCTCCTTCAGATTCCATCTCTCCTTGCTTAGAAGAGCAATCAATCAACTACAAATCCGATAAATCACACGCCACAAGCAAACATAACCTCAGATCTGTATGCAACATCACCTGTTAACAAAGATCGAACTTTCAATTACCTAATTCATCAAACCTAACTCAAAAATCAACACTAAAACCAAAAAATTTCAGTCAAACGTTCACATTCACGAGTCAATACACACGATCCGATCAATCAACATAACATGAACAACTAATTCGATTACACTAACTCTAAAATCACTAAATCTGAAATCAGTAAATGTAAGTTATGTTAATTATTAGATGAAATCGATGCGAAACATTCGTACCTGTGAAGATCTGGAGTGTTAGATGATACAGAAATCGAGAGAGTCAAACAGTTTGGGGCATTAATGGAGTGATGAGATCTGAAAAGTGAGAATGAAAGTAGGGATCTGGATGTAGATGAAGTATAATTGAGAAGCGTATGATAGGGTTTCAGGAAATTGATACTGTGTTTTTATAAGATCCGAATATAACATTGGGCTTGACCCATTTTCGGACCCATATAGAAAAAAAAAAACATGCTCCCACTTTCCCGCCAAAACCAAAATTTAGATGCCCTAATATTGAGACACGTGTCCCAAATTTTATTCGTTTATTATATATAACTAGGTGGACACCCGTCCGATGGACGCGGGTATATCGTAAACATTGAATGTAAACCTACGTTTATATGTAAAATTTGATGTGAAATTATTTAATGAATTCACGTTCACATTATACTTAAGAATACATTAAATATATCGAGATCTTCATCAGGTCGTATTCCTACAACTTTCTCTCGTCTTCGAAGCCTACACACGCTGCTCTTCGAAGAACTCTACCTGTAAATTGAAAAATAACCGTTCCATTTTAATACCCAAGGTAGTTTAATAGCCTGGCATAAGCTTCAAAAACAGAATAAAATATCGAGCAGCACTAATAACTAACCACTTTTATATCTTTTAGAAGCAGGGATAGATGTGTTGTATGTAGTGACAACCATCTACAAATAACCATCAAATTAACATATTCATTTTTAAGTTTCCTTTATATTAAAAACATGTTGTACCTGAACATATCTCAAATAACCAGTCCGTTCATCTCCATCATAAGGTTCGATGTTTAAAATCTTTATACCTGAAAAAAACAAACAGATCCAAAGCAAAACGACAACAGGATTTGAGAAATATACCAAAACGAATCAGATTTAATACCTTACATGTCGGATGAACAACATCCCAGCCAATACGCTGTCATTTCTCGGTCTGAAATCATCGTTACTCATCGAAAACTCCTTCACAACACAACACATCAATTAGTTAATTGTTAAAACTAACTTCCATTTAAATTCTCATCAATCAACAAACACCTATCAGATAAACGATAAACATTGACATTCTCAAATAAATAATACACTAAAAAACATACAAGTTCACTTCACGCTGCTCTTCGAAGAACTCAAGCTCATACACTAAAGACTGATGACAGTTCACGTATTTTGGTGACAGTTTGTGTGGCTGAAGAGGTCAATATTGTCCTGTAGCTGCTCATACAATAATAATCAAATGGATAAATATAAGAAGTAGCTCAGATACTAATTTTTTATACATATACTTTATAAATGTCACACCCCCAAAATACCACCTAGGGAAAGTCCCTGTTAGGCGTGTGACGTACCCACAACGAGCCACTAATTACATTGAACCCATTCAAGTTATAAATAAAATCCTCAATTATTAATGAAAAATACCATCAATAAGTTTAAATGAAAACCAACATGTTCAGCGGAAGCAAATAGTAAACCAAGTTAAACAGTTTCAAAACCAATGTATAGTATCAAGAAATCAATCACATGAATCCCTCCAGTCGACCCATGACCACTCCATCTACTCCAGACAACAAGTTCCCAAATCCAAGATATCTAACGACCTGCGAGCATGCAACAAGTGTATCAGACAACGCTGGTGAGTTCATAGTTTTACGAAAACGTTGGTTACCAAGTGTTTAGTTAATCCATTGAATTTAATGTTGATAATACCCCGAATACAAGACGGCTCCTGATTTACATTGCCCTTCTCCAATGCTCCTATCAAAGCATTGGTCATGACTAGGTCATTAGTTCAACACCCGTCCTCCCAGGTACGTGGTGAGGTTGCCAAACCTAAGTAGCGCTACCAACTAATACCCCGTTACCTCTCCGGTAACAAAAAGATGGGACTTAAAGGTGATAGGACGAGTGTATTATCCAACATACCAGATTTTACCCACAAGACGTATTCCTCTTAGGAATACCCATGATTTACCCAAAACCAATCCCTCTCAGGGATACCCAAAGACTGTCCCAACCACCGGGACGCATGCTCAAGAGGAATGAACTCACCTTCGATTTGCTCGGTTAGATTAAATGCTTGTTTAACAGTTGATCAAACGCGTCCTAACATGGTTACCGGAAAAAAATCAGTTCCTTAATCTATTAACGCAAAATGTACCACATATGACCCAGGTAACATACACACATCCTCATACAATTGCAACAGTTGGTCATGCTATGCAATTAATACACACATTATAGCACCACATAGTTGATGTTTAACACTTCCAATATCCGTATGTTTGTATGATCCCATTTATAAACCACAATCCTTAACAGTGTGCGAATTACATAATACGTCCACGGCCCACTCTAGGTCACAGCCCACTAATAATGAAAGTAAAATGAAACACAATGTTTACTAAGGTGATCGGCCCAAAATAGTTAATATGCAACTCAAGTGCTACCCAAACATACTACCCGGCCCATTATATTAAACCCAGCCGAATCCTGTGATCCGTTCTCCTTCCCGGCCCACAACCCAACATGTGGCCCAAGTGCAACAGGCCTCTACCCAGCCCTTGGCACACGTGCGGCCCATTGAGCCCAGCCCACCTTGGCTGTGCTATTCCCTCCTAAACAGGGTGCGGCCCAGCCACACTTGAGCTTGTTTGATTTAGTTTTATGCAGCCCATAAAGTATATGCGATCCATTATTCAACATGTATCCTAAATTGTATATATATTCTACTTATGATCATAAGTGATAGGCATCGATAACATGTACAGGTTGGGTATGAATACACAAAGTTTCATTTAAATCAGTCTAGCACATATAAAATACTAACCAACCATATATGATTCTAATTAGATAACTCGATAGACTTCTTCAAACAATCTATCTATTTGTTAAATAATACTAATCTATCACATCATTTAATTCTCATAACATTAATAACTTTGACTACTCTGACAACACACATGGGCCGCCCATTTACTTGTTCAAGGTTATCCCCTTTGACTAATCAAACCATTACATACCATACTATTGGACCGATAATGCTACTGTCATCTAATTTAATTATGAATCACATATTTTTTTTTTAATTGATAATATTATATATTTGAACCAAAGTAGCAATTTACAAACAAGTGGCAGGTAAACGGGCAACAAGCTGCGCCGCAATCCCCTTTTGAATTGCAAAACCAATCCTACTAAAGACGAAACGACCCTTAAAGGTTGAGAGATTACTATTCACAACCTGTTGGACCCTGTTTAGAAATTCCACAGCCTCTGGGGCTAGGGAACCAAATGTATCAAAAGCGAATGTGATAAACACATGTTGATTCTCTAAACAAGCCTTCTCGTGTTTAGCGACTTTGCTTGATTCCACATATACAACACAATATCATGTATCAATCTCATAATATATGTATCAAAGGAACTTCGAACCAAGCAAGGATAATAGCACACTAACCGAGAGCTTGACTGGATTAAGATGTTGACCGACTAGGGGGTTGCATCGATGAGAAGGGGGGGGGGGGGGTTACTGCGGTCGGTAGTTTAGATGAATATAGGGTTTACAATGTGTTATGTATTAAATCTCATAATTTACGTATACAAATAGGAGGCTGGGCCAAGTTTAATTGTGATGGGAGGTTGGGCCGAGGAGTAGTAAGCCCAGAAACAGTTTAAGGGAATTGAGATTGGGCCGAAATCCTTTGCAAGTGCTGGCCGCCTAATAACGTCATAACCGGGTTAATGTCGTTCAACCTAGGCACCTAAAGTGGCCCACTAAACACGCAAACATACATAATCACACTTTGTTTTTCATTCAACACGTTAAATAAAGTCACGAGTGAGAAACAACTTCATTACCGTAAAAGACGTAAAAGAGAAATAGTGAGACAAACAGGATCACGTGATCAGAAGACACTGACCTCGAAAGTTTGGCTTGTCACAATAAATTTCAAAACTTTTTAGAAAAGTCGCTTACTTTCATTGAAGAAATATTAGCTGAGATTTGACTAAGAACTTGGTTGTTTTGTTCAACTAAGTGCTTTATTGAGCTACTTAATGCTGCATACAATATTCGAAATGCTAATTTCTCTTCAAAAACGAAATTACTAAATGGAAATGCATCCCTTTCAACCCATAAAGCATTTGCTTAAGGCCCAAATAATTATAAAACGGGTTATTGCATCATCAATTATTGTATTTCCATTTAAAATATAGATATGCTTAATACAAAATCATATATATCTGAATAAGTCAACCTATAAAAACACATTTTTTTTGTTTAACATTTGAGGTAATAGTATAAAGATTGAAAAATGTATAGTTACCTTCTTGTCTTTTAACTTTTTCGTCGTATATGTTTCATCCTGTTTCTTTTGTTTTCTCTGCCAAAGATCTCATCTCGTTAAGCATTAACCGTTTTAATAGTAAGAAAAATCCAAATCATGACTTGGTTACCAAAAAAAAGATAGTAGCTCACCGCCATCCGTCTACATCTCAGGGCAACATCATGAACGGTTTTATCATTCAATGTGGCAGCATCTTGATATACCTCATGATATTGGGTTCATTGGTGAATCTACATATATTTTAAAAGGTCATTTATGAATAATAATTTATAAAAAAGAAAAAAAAAGTGCTCATTGAAAATAAAAATTTAATACTGAGGTTGAACCAATTATAGTAATTTCAATAGACAAACTTTGAGTGAGCTTTTTTTAAGAGTCACATTATTAGTTTAATTAATAAATTAGCAATAATGACATCTCCATAATCAAATAGGCAATGATAGTATTTCCATGATCATTACACCTAACTAATAAAATACCAACTGTGGAAAAACTTTAGAAATAGGTCGTGCGCCCATGCGAGGTGGATTAGCTGAGCATGTCTGATTTAATACAAATTCTTAGGTTATATTCATCTATCATTGTATTTTATAGTATTTCACTTTTCTGAATAAAGAAAACTATCCGGTTTCGATGACCATGAAAATCCACTCCAAAATCAGCAACTTTTTGTCCCAAAGCTTCTTTTATATCATGCCATAATGGCTGGGTTGGGTAACATGTCAAAATGTATGTAGGTCGATACTGGTCATCCAAAACTAATTTTCTTTAATTATTTGGCAAACAGTTAGATTTTTTTATTTAGAGTAAAACGCCATTTTCGTCCTTGAGGTTTGGCTACTTTTGCGACTTTCATCCAAATATTTGTTTTTCCGCATTTGGGTACTCATGGTTTCAAAATCTTGTCATTTTCGTCCCTGTGGGCCAAAATGTTGGTAATTAATCCAAAGGTTTGTTTTTTCGCATCTGGGTCATCGTCGTTTCAAAATCTTGTCATTTTCGTCCCTGTGGGCCAAATCTTGAGGGAAGAAAGTTGCAATAAATTATCAAGATTTTGGCCCACAGAGACGAAAATGACAAGATTTTGAAACCACAAAGACCCAAATGCTAAAAAAACAAACCTTTGGATGAAAGTCGCAAAAGTGGCCAAAGCTCATGAACGAACTTGACAATTTACTCTTTTATTTATAAGTAGTTCGTATGTCAACTGGCAAACATGGTTACAGATATTTTATTTCAAGCTATTTATTTATCTGATTTAGTAGGATTTATGTTTTAGAAACACACTTTAGGTGTCTTTTGACCAATTAACCTGTTTTCTTTAAAGCTCTTTTTATTACAGATAGAAACATAAGTTGCTTAGGCCCATATGTTACAAAACGGGTCGAAATTGACGCCTCTATATAGTCTATTGTTTTAAGCTTTTTCTTTCTAAGTTTTTAAGTTGTATAATGGATGCAGTGACTTTTATGTAGGTCTTCTTCTTTGGAATCAAAGTAGGCAGCAGTGGGTAGGAAGTAAAAGAAAGTCTGAACAAACAGACCAGAACCGAGAGCCCAAATTGAGGTAAATAATTTATCCTGACTAAAATGATTCGCAGACTTGTAATGGATTACATTTGGGTGACTTTCAACTCGTTTTAGTCATATCAAAGTTAAAACTTTATAACCCAAAGTGACCTAGAATCGAATTGGTCGAAATTTATCATATTTGATTAAATATTAGATTTTATAGAGGTGGTAATTTTGACCCGTTTACACTTGATTGAGGTTATGTTTTTCTTAAAACAAAACCGATGATCATTACCTCACGTTTCGTAGACCTGGTCAACCCTATGTTTCCTCCTTCATCATCAAGGTCAGTGACGGCATTAGGAGATCAAGCCCTAGCAACAAACAATGGGTATACATAGGACTCTTTAGTGTTTAGCTTCAAAACCACCACCATTGCCGCGTAAGCGACTGTTAGACACGATACACCAAGAAATACAACTTTAATAACAATTGTTGACTCTCTGCTGTAAGTCATTCAATAAATAACATCATCGATTTCTGCCGCCGCTGTTGAAACAGAACCCAAATCTTTATATAGAACCAAATGGTGTTTACTATTACATATATACCGAAAAATACAATGCATATCCAGTAGTAGCAATGAGAATAAGTGGTCACCTCAGTGCATCCACACATTCAACAACAACGTCAGAGTTTATTGCAGCCACGACCATGCTTGTTGCGTCCACCATTTCTTCTCTTAAAAGTCTGCACAATTTACAATTAATTAATTAATTAATTTAGTGAATGAAGTGAGGGGATATATATTGACAACGGTGGTCAAAATGATCATGGATATAATATAAGATTACAGATCAATATTGATATAACCTAAAGCCAAAGCATACACCTACCTTTATTGTTAAAAGGCAAACATGGGTCTGAGGTCAAAACAGTTTCCAAAAATTACTTCTATACAAATCAGTAATATAATGAGAATCAGTCAGTAATATATATTATATATATACACACACACATAGATTTATCCTCCAAATAATGCCCGATTTCCACTAACGGAATGTAAAACCGGTTGAGATCGGATTCAAACTTGAGACCAATGACCTTCCGCTTATATCTTCACTTCCCATCTGATGCCAATATGTACATGAAGCATCTACGACGATTGTTTCAAACACCTCAGCTTCTACTCAGAAGGTGTTGATTAAAAAAAACTCAAAATGTTCAAACCATTCTTATGGTAAAAAAACATGAAGATCTCGTGAGAAAAAAATACATAAATGCACAAATATTCTTACCTCTTTTTGACAACTTCATGAGTCAAGTTGCTACTAAAACATACACCAAAAGTAAAAACCCGACCCACCCATGTACCGGTTAACCCGAGATTTGTTTAATATGTTAGAAAATGGTCAAGCACTGGTCAACTTTTCCATACTTTCCAATATAATCATCAACTAAACTCATTTTAATTGTCTGAGATCAGATTTTTTACAATATTTGTATATAAATCATGTCAATAATTTTGTAAATCACTAAAATTTATAAAGGATAAATTATAACATTTATTAAAAGGGTTAATTCTGACATGATCTTTTAATCAGTAATCTTCTTGTTCTTGTGATGAAACCCCAAGAACACCACTCGAATATCAACCAAGTTAATTTAATAACCCACTTGGTTATTTTCTTCTTTGCGTTATGTAAAATAGAAACAACAAAAGAACTTACTGGCTTCCTTTAATTTTTTTTTTTGTAAAACCAACAAAAAAAAAATTAAACCATAGTGAACATTTGGTATGTGGTTTATACAACGATGATACCCCAATCCCTACTTGTTGATGATCTTAATCGAAGCATGTGTTTGAAGGTCAGAAAACACTTACGTTTAAATCATGCCACCAAAGACTTAAACAAATAGTCAAGCTTTCCTTCCTTTGGTGCTTCCACTCCTCCCTTCCTTAAGACTCTCAATAATTAGGTTTGCTGGGAGTTCGGTAGCCAATTATCATGGAGTATTAACCAAAGAATGATGTGCCTCCCAACCCTGGACTTTTTATCTGTTTTACTACTTCAAAGAGTCTGCTAATTTCTTCCCATTTGAATGTGGCCACCATCCTCTTATTGTTATCCCTTATAATAGCTACACATGACCCCCCCCTTTAAGTATTAACATAAAGCCAAATTCTTTGAAAAAGAGTATCAACCTGATAACCAGTTATTTATTGAATTCTTTTTATGAAAAGAAATAACAAATTTGGTCCTTTTGATTCAGTCCAAACATATTATATTTTCAGTTCTAAAACGCATATGTAATTCAGTTAGAACTGAATAGCAAATTTGGAACAATTAGACAACTCAAATTTCATATACTTATGGCATCATTTTGCTTCCAAACTGTTTCCGCTATACACAATTCTCAAATAAACAAATAATGATAGATCGTACACCATTTAAAAATATTAAATAACTCCATCTCCACAAATCTTCCTTTTCACACAATGATCTGGTTACTAAAAAAAGTAGAAATTCATACAATAAGCTTATGATCTATTATCATAATCAAAATGCAAGATGTTAATTCATTTATGTTCCATCTCTAAAACATGGAAGTTTCTATGATCAATAACTCTTATTTCATTGCTCATAATAGCACCGGTATGGTGAAATATAATGATCCATTTGAGATTGAGCAAAGTTACGTTCCAATTGTTTTTATTGATGATGATACTTTCCCCGAACAGAAAGTTTTCAAGACTATTCCGTTAATGGTCTAGAGAACTTTCTGTTGAGAGAACATACCATCATATGCAACTCAAAGTTATTTTTACACAGAACAACTGAATAATTATACCTTAAAAGTAATGTTCCAGCTCTCTGTTGGAGGCATAGAGCTTGATTCCAATGGATATAAACATTATTAGTGCTAAATTATAAGCTGAAAATTTTATTTAATCCTATTTGAGAGATTAAACACAACACGAATTGACCCGTTCTTAATTAAATGAAATTATACTATAAATGAAACAAATGAAATTTAACAAATATCCGACCAAACCAAGAAAAAATTACCGTATTTACCTGGAACTGATAAAGCATCTGATTTGATTCAGTTCAATGAAACAAATGAAATTTAACAAAGAGTTTGGATTCACTGCAAAGGGACCAAACCCTAGATTGACCAGCAAACAAAAACTAAAAGAATTAACTAATTAACCTGTTTTGAAGAATGAATAATCAATGTCAGATTTAGGGTTTCAATATGAAAAAAAGAAAAAGAAACATTATTAGCATCTGTAAATGAAAAATTCATAAACGAAAAATAGAAACACCATACCTATTGTATAAATCACAGAGTGTAGAAAACAATTCATCTGATCGTTGGTGTTGCTGTAAATAGCAAAACCTGCAATTTTTATCTTCGTGAATCACAACCTGCAATTTCTTTCAAATAACAGAAATCGCTTTACTTGCTGTAAATAACAAATTTGAATCCTCGAACTGTGATTGATACAGTAAATATGATATTTGAAGAATTAGGGTTTGAAATTGAAAACATACGAAGGAGATAAGAGATACGTTTACCTGGCTTGAAACCCTAGATCAGACGGCCGGAGGCCAATGCTTGCTGCGGTTACTCTTCCCTCAAAGCCATGGCTTGAAACCCTAGGGAGAGAGAAGGAAAGTGAAAGAGGGCTTGGGTTTGAATTTTGAAAGAGGGAACTCTGGATATATTTGAGAGAGAAGAATTGAAATTATGGTTTGAATTGTAAAAGTTTGAAAATGGAGCCAGATTTTGAAATTATGGTTTGAATAAAGTTGTTATTTATTTATTTATGTATTATTATTATTATTAATATTAAATAAATTGTTATTTATGACATCAGTAGAACCTACGTGGCATGTCTGTATGATTGACAAGTAAGCAAAGTTACATCAGCATTACTTCTCCTTTTATATATAAGTAGATAGATTTCTAAATATAATACACAGATGTATAAAAGGCTGTGCACATGTGTATAAAATAACACCTGTGTATCTTGTATAAACTGATAGTTAGTGAGACTGTACGCATGTGTATAAATTAACACCTGTGTAACTTGTATAAACTGATACTAGCGAGACTGTACACATGTGTATACACTAACATCTGTGTATCTTGTATATACGGAAACTAGCAAGATTTTGGGGATTTTGATTATATTGTTTAATAAATGCAATTTACAAAAGACGCAAATACCCTTCTGCCAATTAATTTAAAGGGGAGTTACAATATTATAATTACAATCTTGCCATTGTTTAAAAATCTCTAGATGATGTAATCTAATGGCCCAGATTAGTTAACACAGTTCACTCTCAACCTAGTGTTCACTCTAGAACCCTACCCTATATATATATATATATATATATAGGGGACCGCTAAAATGAAAACCACCTCGAGTTGTAAGAACCGTGAGAACTTTTTGATCCGGGGCGAGGTGGACCAATTTTTTTTTCATAAACGTAGATGCGTCTATTGTAAACACATTTGTAAAAAAAATAAAAAAAATGTCGTGTGTGTAGTTTTGAGCACCACAAGTTTGTGTTTACGGGTTACGGTACCCGTAAACGCAAACTTGTGGTGCTCAAAACTACACACACAACATTACGATCAGATCGATGCTGAGGAGATGGAGCTTATGGATATTAAGTGGTGTTTGGCCAGTGTTCTAAGGAGAGCTGAGAAATTTAAGAAAATCACAGGAAGAAATGATCTTCGAGAAGCTAACATTTCTACTTTAGGTTTTGATAAATCTAAAGTTACTTGTTTTCGTTGCAGGGAGAAAGGACACTTCAAGAGGGAGTGCATAAATCGTGAAGCAAGTGGAGCTCAGAATCCTTTCAACAACAACAATGATTACTACCGAAAAGCCATCTACCATCAAGTTTCTCAACAACCACCTCAACAACATCAACATCAAGCACAAACTGCACATGGAAGGAATGTGATTGAAGATTCTGGAAAAAGAGCTTGTGTGGTTAATCAAGAAGAAAAGAATACATCATCAGGGTTCAACTGGGATAAGTATATTTCATCTGATGCAAAAGCCTGTGTGATTGATCAAGATGATGAAAAGATGCCTGAAGGGTTTAGCTGGGAAAATTTTACATGGGATGATTATATTCCAGATCAAACTCCAGTTCACACAGCTTTTGTTGCTCGAGTTGAAGAAGATAGTGATGATGATCGTGAGTATTGGTCAAAGAAAATGGCAGATCATTTGAAAATGATGGCAGAAAGTGACAGTGATGATGACAAAGCCAAAAAGAAAAAGATCAAAACACCAGTCAGCAGTGATGATGAAGAAGTTCCAGTGATCAAAAGGAAAGTAAAGGTTGAAGTTCCAAAGTTCAAAGTTGATGAATAAGTTGATGCTAAAAAGATTCCTGTAAAGTGTGACACTTGTGAAGCTATAAAGAAGCAGAACAGCACATTGGTTTATAACTTAAACAGTTTGAAGGAATCTTATGATGTCCTGAACAAAGTTATGAATCAATACAATCATATAAGTGAAGAACAAGCAACAGCAATGAAGACACTTCAGGGAGCATTCATGATAAAACAAAAAGTTGTGAACAACTATATTGAGAAGTGTGCTGCTCTTGAGCAGAAATTGGAACTTCAAAGAATCGAAACTGAAAGAGTTAATCGTTTGTTGAAAAGTTACTCATGTACTTCTTATGTCATTGACAGGATTTATCCGACTGTTGAAGGCATGAAAGCATTTGAAGATGATGAAGTAACTGAAGAAAAGAATGATGATGGAAAAGTTTCTGAAGGAAAGACTCCTGAGAAGAAGACTGACAAAAAGGATTCTGGTAAGAAACAGGATGTCGGTTACAACAAGTGTCCACCCCTGCTAGAAAATGGATATTTGCCCAGAAATCCAAATGATGAAAGAGTCAAAAAGGCTACAAACTTATAGTGGGAGTCAGAGTCCTCAGTTAACTTGCCAGAAAATATTGATGTGACGTTTACATCATCTGACACTGATCATGAGTCCGAGTTAATTAAAAAAGTGGTCGATCAGGTGTTGGATAAAGATGAGACTGAGGAGTCAAAGTTGGAGTCAAACTCAGAGTCAAAGTCAGAGTCAGAGTCAAAGTCTGGTTCTGAAAGTTCGAGTTCGACAGTCAATAGTCCAAAGTCTTCAGTTAAAAGGGTTTACAACAAAGAATTCATGTTATCAAAGTCTAATTTGAATGACGAAACATTTAAAGTTGTATATACTTTGAATGATTCTGACAAATTATATTTTGATGAGGAATTTCCAATAAGAGGTGTCAAAAATGAACTGATAAAAAAGGTTTTCAAATTAACAGAAATTAATATTTCTGAAATAAAAGATTTAAATCTTAACAAAAAACCTAAAAAATACACCTCAAGAGTTCAACAACGTTTAAACAAGAAAAAGGGTTACAGTTCTGGTTCTTGCAAAGAAGCAAGAAGAGATGAAGTTTGCTGGCAGAGGAAAGATACGAGAACCTGTTTCCAATGCAACACTGTTGGACATATTGCCAGAGATTGTTCTAAGGCAATACCATCAAAACAGGGAGTTTCTCGTAAACAGAAAGAAAAAGTGATTGAGTTTGAACCACCAATTGACATAACAAAGTTATTCAAAAATTCTACATTTGAAATTGGTGAATGTTCAAACAAGTTTTACAAGAAGAGAGCTAAAAATGACAAACAAAAATGGGTTGTTAAGAAGTCTGGAGGTAGTTCTAGCGATGATTCTGATAGGAAATCAGAGGAGCTATCTTCTGGCTATGAGTCCGATTCCACAAAATCAGAGGAGCCACAGGTTGTTTCAAAAAGTGAAGGATCAGTTTCGACTGTGGATGATGAGAATTTTCCACCACTTCGGGCTGAAAATTTTAAAAAGAAAATTGGTAAAGTTGAGATATCAAACCAATTTTATGATGATAAAAAGGTTTTTGATGTTGAAAAAGCTTTTAACCCCACTGTAAAACATATTTTTGGAAAAATGATTGATCGAAAAGTCAAAGGGGTTAAAGAGTTTTATGAGAAGAAGACGAAGAAAGATAAAGTTGAACCATCCCTGGTTTGTGACTGGGATGGTACATATTACGAACAGTAAGTCTCTGGACTTGCCGGAGATCCCAAGTTGGTAATTGTGGATCAGGAATCGGCACCATTCGTAAAAATTGTTGTTTGTGAAAATTTAAAAAAAATGTTTAAATGTATACAGGTGATGGACTATGCCGGAACTCCCAGGTTGGTAAGTGTGGAGTAGGTATCGGCATTTATCTTGAAATTTACTTTGATAAGTTCATCGTACAAGTGGTACAGAGGTTTGTTCTGACATAGTGATTACTCAAGGTCATTAATTTGAACTTGATGTAATCTTCATACAAGTGGTTGAAAGACAATATGATGAACCATGCCCCTACAAGTGGTAAAAACAAACTTATTTTCCGGAAAAATCATTTTGATTAAAACAAACTTAAGTGTTTTGAAATCTAAATGAGAAAATAGTTTGTTGAAAGGGGGAGTTCTGATTGTTTATGCCAAGTGAATGGCGATTTGAAGCAATTTGATATCAGTTGTCACGTTGTTTGTACAGTTTATTTTCAAATTTCCTAAAATGTGTCTGCATTTTAGGGGGAGTAAGAAATTTCAGAAAATCCAAAAACATAAGAAAATTTGAAAAATACAAAAACATGATAAAATCAAAAATGAGTTTTGGTTTATAAAAGAGGAAATGATAGTACATCAGTGGACGATCACGACATGCTAAAGAATTGGAAAGTTTAAAATGTGATAAACAATCTCACTGCGGATATGCCAGTAGGTTTTTGCACATTTAGTAGATTGTGATGAGATATAAACCTAAATTTCAAACTTGCTTATATCGTGGGGAAACATCTCTCGGATATATGGGTAACCCCCGAAATCTTGTTTGAAAGGTCCCTCTTTCTGAGATACTAGGTCTTTATGCTCAGTGATATCTGGGGTATTATCCCGGGACTTCTGATTTTGCGGAAGCAATGGCCTAGTCCCCGGAGAATACTTTCTACTTGCTTGAAATATAGCGCCACCCTCAGCAAACTGATAGACAATAAAATTGCTTATCATTGCTGTTGTAAAAAAAATCCTCTAAAGGGGACACACCAAAAGTCGAAGCCGTCATCTCTCTGCGTATACGGAAGTATCGACCTGAGCTCTCACGGCCCTCGCGATATAACCCCTTACAGATATCATCTGTGGTATACTCACCTGTAAGACTGAATATTGGGATCTGGATACGGGAGTATATTCAAGTAGTGGGACACGCGATTGAGTTTAAATGCTTAAAACATTAATATCATATCTCGAAACAGTTGAACTTTGTGTGAAAATTTAAGTGGACCAGTATACTGACAATCTAGGTGAATTGTTTAGAACTTAAAATGAAATGAAGCTTAATGGTGTTGGTGATTTGTCTCAAAAACTGATATGATCCTCTTAAACAAACTCACAAAAATATTGTTTGTAAATATTTCTTTACTGCATTTCGTTTAATTTCAAAAATCTCAAAAATATTTTCGGTGTGTTTTAGCATAAATTTTGAAAAAAAAATATTCAAAAAGATTTTTTTGACAACTGGTGTTGAAAAGTTGATTTTCAAAATTCCAAGTGCTAAACTTGACGAACTGGTTTGGGAGTGTTGTGTGTGAAAGAATTTTAAGTCTTGTTACAAGTGGTCATCAGAGACTAAATGTTAGATCATTTTTGTGATATTTACAAGTGGTGTCTGAGTGTGTTAAATTTTAATATTAGAAAACTTATGTTTGTGGTAGAGAATGTACAGGTTTGAGGAAGAGTCAGGTTCTAATACCTGAGGACTCTGTGATTTTAACAAGCCAGGCTGCGATCCCAGCATATCGAAAGGGGAAGTCTGAAGATACTTAAAGAAAGTAGTATGTTGGTGATGAAAAGAGAAAAGAAGATAGAGATTGAGGATACTTACAGTGTCAGATACTTCAAAAAGAAGTCCAAAGACTGATAAAGACTGAAGATGCGAAGACTCGACACTGAAGACTCCGTCAACATCCGAGGGGGAGTTTGTTGGTGCATCCGTCTGTCGTCTACATCTTGTATTGAGTCTTAGACAATATTGTATAGATCAGGGCTCGTAGATGGAGAGAATAGGAATATTTAGTGAGTTTAGAAGCTGATTTCGCTCATAAAGGCTGATTCCGCTCCAACTGTCATTGTGTCTCTACGAGCGGAATCACAAGATTCAGATTCCGCTCCAAATGGTTCTTGTAAGCTTCGGGCGGAATCAGGACACTATATATAGGTCATTCAGGAGCGAAATCAGTAGTTAGTTGTGTGTGTTTTCTTCCGGTGAGCCACGAAGTGCTGCCGAAGTGTTGAGTCGATTGTAAACGTCATCCAAATCAATAGAATCAACAGTTGAAAGTGAATACTCGGTGAATTGAACCTGGTTTGTCTGTTTCCGCCGTTCAAATCAGAAATAGTTCTTCTGTTAGACTTAATTGGATCTCGCTTCACAATTTTCACTGTCATCAGTAGGGCTGTGCAACGGTTCAGAACCGGACTGAACCGAACCGAACCAGAACCGAACTGGAACCGTTAATTTCTAAATTTAAGAATCGGAACCGAACCGTATTATAACGATTCCGGTTCGGTTCTGAACCGGTTAAACGGTTCTCGTGTAAATGGTTATCGCGGGAACCGGTTGACAATTAAATCGTAAAATTAACAATTCAATAAAAACAAATCAAACCATTTAAAACATTAACTAAGAGTTGCAATATTCAAAGTTCAAACCAACCAAAATAAAAGTAGCAAAGCAACAATAAAAAATTTCAAGCCATAAAACAAACTATAAATAAAACTATTACAACCATCGTGTTAACAATTAAAACAAACATCTTCAAAATTCATTCGATCTTCATCATCTCAATCTGCTCATAAACATCTAAATGAAACCAAGTGTTAGCAATTAAAAAAAATAAACGAATAATGCATCTACTGTATTTGGTTCACGTGAATAGATTGATCAGTAATGCATCTACTGTATTTACCAAGCGATACACTATTTATATGCACATTTACAATTTGATCAACATTGATTTGATTATTTTTGTTCAATTTTTATTTTCACATACAGAAAACTATATGTATCAGAAAGCAAACATCTAGAAAGAAAATATATGCAATCATAAAAAAAGGTCATGTAGAATAGCGTACCTGTATTTGCAGGGTGTTGATGGAGATGAACTTGTATGATAGCAATTAGGGTTAGGGTTGAGAGATGGAGAAAAATTAGAAGATGAAAGATGAGATTGTTGAATGAATATAAGAGGAGGGAATAAGAACTAGGATGGTCGTATGATGTTGAAAAGCCCACTAATAAAATAGGGTTTTAAATTTTTATAATCCCAACTGGTTCTAGCAGTTCTTTAACCGGAACCGTGGTTTTAACCGGAACCGAACCGGGAACCGTTTTTACCCAAATTTAAGAACCGGAACTGGACCCTATATACAAAAATACGATTTGGATCTAGCGGTTCCGGTTCGGTTCCCCGGTTCTGGCGGTTCTGAACCGTATACTGCTCAGCCCTAGTCATCAGCCTCTCTCTTCTTTAATAGTACAAGAACTGTCACCAAATATATGGCGTTTTATGTAAAACTTAACAAACCCATCGGTTTAATTATTTTCCCTGTTCGTCTGTTGAAGTGGCTTTTTGTGGATGTTTGGGTACATAGATCTATGACGTGTGGGTGGGTTTTTCGCTTTTTCTTCATCTTGATCTTCATCTTTATAATCATCCCACTCTTCAGTGTCATTGATCTCCTTTCCTCATCCAAGCCTTATTCAAGAACAAAGAACACAAAATGACATTCGATTGTCATCAGTATCTTTTTCTTGAAGATTTGTCCATCTCATGCAGCAAAATCTTTCTGAGTTACTCCTCTCAGCTAACAATCCATTCAGTGAAACTTCATGAAGAACAATACTGAATATCCAAGATAGCATATTAGCCATCTTTGATTTTTTTAATTTTTGGCGTTTTACAGTGAGTGGTATTTAGTAGTATTTGGCGTTTGTTTTTTTTTTTGTTTGATTAAATGGAAGTTGCTGAGAGTTATTATTTTATAGGATTTCTTTTGACGGCGTATGTTAGGCGGTGCATTATTATAATAAAGTATTCGTCGTTTCAGTTACTGTTTGTAATTATTGTTTTTGATAAGCTTTTTTCTCTGAAGTCTGTAACACGTCCCGTCTTTCAAGTTTGGCATTTTAGATTCTAATATAATAAATTTTCCGTCTCTTCATTTTTACTGTTTTGTAGTTACTGTTTCTAGTTACATTTTCAAGTTTGATTTTTTTTTTGGGTTTTTTATAATACTTTTCCAAAGTAATTTTATTATAGTTGGGAGTTTTGGGGGGCGTTTTACGGCATGATAGCGTTTTAACAAGCATTTTGGATGTCTGGCGTTTTTATTATATATGGCGTTTTATTATATAACAATCAACTGAAAAAGAAAATTAAAAAAAAAATATATAAACAATTGATCTTCCAAATCTTCACTGTCACCAGTCTCTTTCTTCTTTTTTGAATCATCTTAACTGGCTGGTTCGACTTTCGTATGATTCATTTTGTTTTTTTTTGTTTTTCAAGTAGTTTTTTTGTGGCTGTTTGGAAGCACAAAGTCTAACATCAGCATCTTTTTCTTGAAGATTTGTCCATCTCATGCAGCAAAATGTTATTGAGTTTAGACCCTTCAGCCAACAATGTTGAATTTTCCAATGAACGATTTTTGATTTTTTAATTTTGGCGTTTTACCGATAAAAAGAACGCCACCAAATAAAAGCACCTTAAACCTCAAAATTTGATCATGCTAAAATCAATAATGTTTTGCTGTATGAGATGGACAACATTGTTAATCCTCGGTTAAGAAAGATAACTGACAATGTTGTCCACCCCATACAGCTAAACTTTATTGACAACAAACCTCAATAATGTTTTTGTATGTTTTGGCGTTATAAATTGGATGGAAGTTGAGGATAAGTCAATAAGATTTTACTCAATGAAATGGACAATATCCTCACTTAAGGATTTTGTCCATTACATTGAGCGAAAGCTTACAGACAACCAAACTGAATTTCAAAAAACGTTTTGGTTTAGAAGATATTTGATGTTTGGGTTTTTTGGCGTTTCTAAGACGAACGGTATATATTAAATATGGCGTTTGGGGTTTTGTGTGTGTTTTTAATTGAAGGTCTGAGATGTTGTATATATAGGATTTTTTGGCGGTTTTTTTAGGCGGGATTTTATTATAATTAAGTTTGGCCTTTTATATCTAATGGCGTTTTTAGTTAGAATGGTGTGTGATTTTTGTTTGGCGTTTTATTTTCATGAGATGGCGTTTTGTGTGGAGAAGTCAAAAGACCCTTTTACCCTTAATGAAGCGCGTCCACGTAATAAAATTGATGTTATTTACGAAGATGCCACCGCACCAATCTAGTCCATAGATTGTTTTGATCGGACGATCCATAAGCGTTCTCACCGTTCTCACACTTTCTACCGTTTTCTCTAAATCCCGGCCCTATATATATATAGGGTCGGGATTTAGAGAAAACGTTAGAAAGTGTGAGAAATATATATAGGGTTAGGATTTACGGAAAATGGGGAAAAGTGTGAGAACGGTGAGAATGCTTATGGATCGTCAGATCAAAACAATCTATGGACTAGATTGGCGCGGTGGCGTTTTCGTAAATAACATCAATTTTATTAAGTGGACGCGCTTCATTAAGGGTAAAAAAGTGTTTTGACTTCTCCACGCAAAACGCCAAACTCATGAATAAAACGCCATTAAATTCCCGCCTTAAAACACAGAGCACAAATCATCCTATCTAAACTGTGACAACCCGAACTTTCAAGGTTAGTATTTCCTGATTCCACGCCTTTGTTTAAGTTTCATTTATCAACATACGAGACTATTACTGAATGTATGTGAATTGTTTGGTTGGTATATGAATTAATTAGTTAAGAAACCTTTATCGCACATCCATGTCCGAGTCGCACACTCCTTGTACGGACCGAACATCTTTTCCCTCTATGTCATTTAAATTGTTCATGGCCCAGTCTTTCCGAGCCCAAAAACGGAGCATAAACTAGGTCCGGCTCACATAAACCCGATCGCATACACACACCAAGGGTGGATAGTTTTCATTGTTCCAGAAACACAAGGATAGCAAACCCTACTCTTCTTCTCTCTTCTCTCCCTTCGACGGCAACCCCCATCTCTTTTGAAGTCCCCTCTTCGGTTGTAGCACCATCACTAGCATCCTATAATCCGGTTAGTGCACCTTCATTGTAATGATCGAATTTCCTTGACTTGCTTGCAAATGTGTTTTGTCCGATTGATTTGACAATCATGAGATGTGTGTATAAACAAGGTTGTTAGAAGGATTAGTTCTGTTAGAATAGGTTAGGTTCGATGATTGATATGGTATTTAATGTTATGAGACTACGTGCATGGTTTGATCAACATGGGTCGATGTCATGAATGATGTATTGTAACTAATATTGTAAATTAATAAGGGTTCTGATAATGGTAATTACGATAAACCGGTGACACGAAACTGAACACAAGTATTCACGTTGATATACGAGGGTTGCTGTGATTTAGAGATTATTATAAAAATCAATTGGTGATTAGGGTTAAATGGGGATGAATAGTTGTTGAAATAATTATGTTATTTGGTTTGAAGTTGAATCATGAAGCAATTGTTAGGTTTCATGAGTCACGGATGGTTGTGATTTAGATTCGTACGAAAACTGACTACAATGATAAATTTTATTAATGGTTGATCATAATTAGGGTTACTTGTCTATGCGAAAAGTTGTTTTGATTATAACTGCTCAACCATGAATCAAGGAAAAGTGTAACCGGCATACGTGAGTCGCACACCTCACCAGCCGCACACCTTAGTTCTGTACCCCTCAAGGAAACACAATCGTACAACTGTACAATGCAAGGGCGCACACTGTTGTTGAACCGCACACGTAGTCGCACACTTCTATGATGATCGCACACCCTTAACCTGTCGCACACTATCATGGGCCATATAATGATGTTGGGCTGAGCCATACATGGGTCGCACATGACCACGCATTATAACCAGGTCGCACACTTGAAGTATGGACCGTACACTCGTTATGTGCCATACGTTAATGGGTCGCACACAAGAGTGTGAGACTAAATTTATGTTCATTTATGTGAAACACGAAACATGTTTACTTGTTGTAACACCTCGTAAAATCATGTCCAATATGGTATTGACACGTGTCATGGACTCTAAACGTATAACGGATTGATTATGAGGGACTAAAGTTGACAAACGAAGAAAGTATATGTATACAAGGATAAAAAGTGTCAACATTTGATAATTATGCCTTTCAACAACTCTACACGATGCTTATACCCTCAAACGAATGTATCATGAAGCGTGTGAAACCGTTTGTGGAAGAAAGTGAAAGTTTACAAGACGCGAGGGTTAAATGTGTCAACATGTTTAAGTTATACCTCTGAGTGACCTTTTAGCGAACCCGGTGCCTTGTAACGATTAATTATACTCCCAAGAATAAGTGGTAAAAATTTCACAAGGTTTCGATATCATATGAGAAAGATACGCTAACTTTCGTAATTAAGGGGTTAAAAGCGTCAACGAGGCAAAACTTGTGTTTTCGGTTTTCGTTTATCGAAACCGGACCTAATGATGATTGGTTATATCTCATGGATCATAGAAATATAAATTTCATGGGTTAAAAGTGCTTAAAATGGAATAAATTACGCTTTAGAAGGTCCAGGGGGTGAAAATGTCAATTTTTGAAACTTGTTTGCTGGTTCACTACACCCTGGCGCTGCGCCACCACCTGAGCACTCCTCTGTCGTGCGACGCGATGGACTGCCAGCTCAGAAAAATGTGTTTGGACGTGGCAGCTTGCATGTTTGCTAAGTTCCGCGAGTTTGCCACCCTCTAGCTGCTTGAAACACGTCCCTAGACACTTGTTTTCATCTCTAGAGATGCCATAACACCTGGATCAATCTCCTTGACCCTTCCTTGGCTATAAATAGATCCATTGTTGCAACTTGTGAACTCACATTTGCACATTTTCCTTGTTCTAACTCTCTGGAGCATTCTTGGCACTTAAGAAGCCTTTCCTCTGTTCCAATCTCGTGCTAAGGACCATTGTAAGTCATCTTAGCTTCTATAATTCAGTTTTAATTAGTTTAATGGCCCAAAGTCAAACCGTCATAATTAAGGTTTGACTTAGTGATTAATCACTAATGGTCCAGTCAATTCTCGAATTGAAAGTACCTATGAGTTGGTAATTATGTGGGTAATAAACCCTTAAAAGGGCACCCTCTGATTCCCACTCTAACTAGGTCAACTGTCGGGTCAAACTTGATTTTAAAAAGTCAGCATAAAGCTAATTTTCGCATAAACACATAATTAACAATATAGAAGCTATGAAACCCGTTTTATCACTTGTATAACTTGGTAATTAATGTAAGAACATGTCTAAGCATGTTCAACCCAACAATTTTCAGTATAAGCTCGGTTCGGAACCGAAAGTCGCATAAGTGGACTTTTGCTTTGACTTTATTAGGACCATATTACATGTTAGTATAACCCTCTGTGATTATACAACTTGGTTCATTAGTTATCCGATTCATATGCATGTTTCCGTTATATGCCTAAATATTGACCAATATGCCCTTTTCACCTTAAAACAAGAATTTTGAAAATGTGAGTGGAAAATAATCTTTATTACTGATTTATAAACATGTCCCTAAATTTTCACATCAATTTGAGGTCTAGATTAAGAGTTATGCTCAATAGCGTAATTAGAAAGCTTTTTATTAATTAAACAGCGTAATTAGCATAAAGCCTATCTAAACCCAATTTTTGATACCAAAATTTTTACCTACTGATGTAAAATAATATTTTGGGATTTTTGAATATTTTTATTTATTTTTAGGCTGAGCATAACATAGGGTTATAGCTTTGATTCGGTAATTGTCGGTTTTGCCCTTTTGGCCTATAAAATGAGTTTTACATAATATTTTGATACCAAACCTTTTGCTACTGATTTTATATAATAAATAAAATATTTTGAGTCTTCTGGAATGATAAAAATATCAGCTTTTCTTTAAAAACCCGGAAATCGCTTAAAACCGTCTTTTTACGCGTTTAAAACACATAGTATGTATTAAAACCATTTTTCTCATATAAGACTTAATACCTGCAGATGTTTTAAGCAAATTTTTTTTATTTTAACAGTAAGAAAAAGTTTTTAAACTCAGACTTCAAATTTTGACCTTTAAAGCTTATGTGAAATTACCAAAATGCCCCTACGGTGCACAGTTTGATTATAAAAGGTAAATTTCACATATATGTCATACCCTACTGTTATGACTTATAAAACTAAGTATTTTTACTAAATATATCAGACCTGAAACTCATATTTATATTTAAACTCCTTTATAAGCTTTAAAATGACCAAATTACCCCTACGGGACATAATTTGAGTTTAAATTCGTTTTGGACATAATGGAAGGTATCCTACTGATATCACAACATATTTAAGGCATATTAACTTAGAAAACCTGTATATGACTCTTATGGTTACCCGTTATGCATTTTTCGCGTTCGGTTCGGTTTATGTAACTAGTTTGCATAAATTGACCGAAACGGGTCAAACCTTATCTTTTTATCTCAAAATCCAGAATGTGTCTAGTTTACCCATATTATACAAGTATACAAACTTGTCGGGTCTAAACCACATTCTAATATGGTCTCCGCTTAATCGTGCGTTTTGAACCGTATATCTTCCTTTAAAACTAACCGGTCTAAGTTTAGACTTAATTAAGACCCGTTAGGAATCTAATAGGTTATTAAAACCTTCGTTCCAGATTAGGAGCCCGGTAAAAGCTACTTGCACTCGCTGTTTGTGATATATACTTGCTCAGGTAAATACTTTTAACTTATTTTCCCTATACGGGCTTGGGATACGGTATTATAATAATACCGCTTGGTCGGGTATGTAGTTGTTTAAATCGGATTGTGATTAATATATTTACCTAACTCGTTTTAATCTGTTTTATTTGGTATATAGCCCTTGGGGGGTTAATGACCATGTCCCGGATATCCTTGGCATCATTCATTGAAATGGCCACGACTTAAGCACGGGGTGTAGGCATACACCTGACAGTTGCATATGTAAAAACTGGTAACCCACTTTAAGGAATTAACCTTGTGGGCATTATGCCTGTGGCGTGTCAGTTAATCTTGTCTGGCTCTTCTAACCGGCCCTGACGGACTAGAAATAAGTAAAATTGTATACAAGATTATTTTTAAATAATTGTCCCAAGTTATAAAAGATATTTTGTGCCTTGTGCATTCAAATCATTTTTCTTAAACTCTTTTCAAAATGAGTCGGTTAATTGTATTTACCAGTGTAAACTGACGTATTTTCCCAAAAAGGCTAAGTGTAGGTACTAAACGGAATATGCTGGCTACTCCTAGCATCACTAAAGAGTCTTGCAAGCTTAAGATGTTAAAGTCTGTTGAACAATGATATTTTTATCTTTTGATCCGCCTGTGGATCATTTACAGTCCGTTTGTAATACTTTGATATTACTTTTATTCGGTTTGTAATGTGATTCATCTTTTGCTTCCGTTGTGCATTTAAATTGTGTTGTTTGACTATGATGATATCAACTACATCACGATACTCCCCACCGGGCCCACCGGTAATACGTGGAAATATCGGGGTGTGACAGGTTGGTATCAGAGCCAACATTGAGTGAATTAAACACTAGTCTTTTGTGTTTAATCTCAATGACACAGTTTACACATTCATCGACTTCCGAGTCTAGACAAAGAACTTAGGACTAATCCAAATTTGTTTTTATTACTAATTTTGTCTTTTATATTTCTTTGTTGTTCTTTTGTTTGTTTTGGCAGGACCTACAACAATGCCGCCAAAATTCCGAGGTAGAGGAAGAGGCAAGGGGCCATTCGTCGCCCCCAACGATCACGAGGCCGGGCCATCACACCGGCGAACTCCATCAGACTCGTTAAACAAAAGCCCTCAGGAAAATTGGAGGACCTCTTTAGAACCCGCGAGGCGTTCAGTCTCGCTGAGATCCTCACCTTCTTACCTAAACTCTTACGGTCCTCAGTCGGAGAACGAGCCCCACAACTCACATCACTCTTTCATACCCCTTCAAAGCCACAACTCACACTCACCCTTCAACGACCCGACACCCTATTTCCAGAGCCGGTTCAACCCGGCAAACCTAGTTGAAGAACCAAGGGGTTATAACCCGTTGGGACCGGATGACCATTTCTCCATGGATATGGACGAAGATCCGGAACCTGCCCAACCGCCAACCGGAACGCCTACTCACCCCATCGAAATTTCGGAGGGGTCACCCTTTCTTGGATCACCTTATAGTGGTCCCGACAGCTACGAGGCGAGGTTTAACCAATACGACTGGGTGTTTACTCCCAGTTACCACTCATCGCCGCAGTAGCAGCAGAATCCCTCGGAGGATTCGCGCTTCGTAGCAGTTACACCACCGCCACCACCGCCAGTGCAGCAACAGCCTCCGGAGCCACCGAGGCGTAGAAGATCAACCGCACGGATGTCCGTGCAAGGGGGAGTCCGTATCAGCACCCCTCAGCATTCAAGTGGCAGCCATTACCCGCCACTATACGAAGACCCACAAATGGGTGGGCCTTCGAACCCTGTTTCTGAGGTGGAGTCTGCGCCAGTCGCACCGCCACCAGTAGGTTTTGATAACCCAATCCCTGCATATACCAATGCAGCGGCATACAACCCCTTTGAACAGCCGCCCCATACCAACTACAACTATGCTAATGTTGACCCATACCAGGCAGCATGGGACTACAATGCTCTCCATCCCGAGGGGCCCTATGGAGTCCCGTATCAGACTGGGTACCCACCTTATGGGTACCAATACCCGCCACCTCCTCAACCTCCGCAGTTTCAGCAGCCCCTGCAACCGCCACTGATATCGCTGCCGCAGCAGCAGGAGATTCTTCAAAGGTTGAGTCAGGTGGAGCAGGAGGTTCGGGAAGAGCGTAGGCAAAACCGAGGAATTCTCAAGGGTCTGGCAAGCTTAATCAAGGGGAAGAGCAAAAAGGGTCATTAAATCCTTTATTTGTTCAATTGTAATTCTTAAATGTTTAATCAAGTCCCTGCGTGGACATCTATTTCTGTATTCAGTCCCTGCGAGGACTTGCAGTTTCTGTTTAGCCGCTGCGTGGGCATGTCTTTTTTGTTTAGCCCCTGCGTGGGCAAGTATTTCTGTTAAGTCCCGTTTAGGGCAAAATGTACTCTTTTTAAATTATTAGTGGCATGTTATCATTTAAAAATTTATTTGTCATTATATGCATAAATGTAATATGTATGAAATAAATAAATAAATAAAGTTCAAAGTATGTCATTCCTTTTACGAGGTCTACCTTTAAATATTAAATAAGAATCTTAAAGGGTATAACCTAGCCTACATGTCATTATAAGACCTGGCCATGATGGTAAAACCTGCCTAAAAAGATTCAAATCCTTGTTAACATCTGAAAACATGTTAACATTCCTGGCTGATGTGATTCGTAAAATCACACGTGTCATCCTTATATTGGATTATCCCAATTCCTTCTTTATTATTAAACATCCATTTGTGATGTAATGCCTACGGGCCATAATTATTGTCTTATAAGACAAAAGACAGATTGTAGTCTACGACTCCCTGTCAATAAAAGGTAATGAACTACGTTCAAACCTTAATACCTCGATTCTTTGAAATCATGGTTTATAATTTAAATGTCCATGTGACATGGCCTTTTGTGCCATTATTATATTTAATTATAACTAAGGATTATTAATGAAAAATCCTGAATAAAATACTTAACAAATTAGCCAATATGGTTCTTCAATACCATGGTTAATAAATTGACAAAATGACAAATCTATTATATACCTCTAAGAGATTATTGTCATCCTTTTATGTAGCAATTAAGCTACATGGTTGAGTCTGAAGAAATCAACAGTCACCCTCGGGAAAATCGTGACACTACCAGGATCAATGTGACCGGTGCGGAACTTCAAGCACTAATAGATAATGTTGTTACAAAAGCCATAGATCGGCAGTTTAATGAATCTAGCCGGACTCGAAGCAAGACCCTATCCGCACCTCATTCCAAACCTCACCCTAAGACTCACTCTGAGGCTCATAGTAAACCACCATCTAAGAAAGAGGATGATCGACACTCCTCAAATCAGCACAGTGTTCCATCAAAGAAGATTGTATTTGATCGTGAACCACGCACAAAGACCTGTACCTACAAATATTTCGTCTCCTGCAAGCCCAGGGATTTCACTGGGGAGAAAGGGGCTGTTGACTGCATGACATGGTTGGACGAAATGGATACCGTGGTTGACATCAGTGGTTGCGCTGATAGGGATGTTGTGAAGTATGTATCTCAGTCGTTTAAAGGAGAAGCACTAGCCTGGTGGAGGTCTCTAATCCAGGCTACTGGGAAGATTCCATTGTACAATCTGTCTTGGGATCAGTTTGTTGCACTCATCAAAAAGAATTACTGTCCTCAGCATGAGGTTGAAAAGATTGAGTCCGACTTCTTATCACTGGTGATGAAAAACCTAGACTGTCAGACTTACCTTACTAGCTTTAATACCATGTCTCGACTGGTTCCATATTTGGTGACACCGGAGCCCAAGCGAATAGCTCGTTTCATTGGGGGTTTAGCCCCAGAGATCAAAGCCAGTGTAAAGGCATCCCGACCTGCTACTTTTAGGTCGGCAGCTGATCTATCTTTGTCTCTTACTTTGGATGCGGTCAGGCTGAGATCGCTTAAGAACTCGGAAGAAAGTAAGAGAAAACGTGAGGATGATAACTCACGACGGTCTGAGAAGAAGCATAAGGGAAACACAGACCACAAGAAGAAGTTTGGGTCTAGCAAAGGTAGTCAGCAAGCAGATGAGAAGCCAAAGTGCAAAACCTGCCAGAAACGTCACTTTGGAAAATGCAGGTTCGAATCCAAGTCTCAGTCAAAACTGTCTTCATGTGGGTTATGCAAATCCAAGGAGCACAAGACGATAGAGTGCAAGAAGATAAAGGATGCAACGTGCTATAACTGCAATGAAAAAGGGCACATCAAAACCAATTGCCCTAAATATGCCAAAAAGCCTGAAGAAGCCAAAAAGACCAATGCAAGGGTCTTTCGAATGGATGCACGAGAAGCTGTTCAGGATGATAATGTGATAACAGGTACCTTTCTTATAAATGATGTTTATGCAAGGGTGCTATTTGATTCAGGCGCGGATAAGTCATTTGTAGATGATAAGTTTTGTAAGTTGCTGAATTTACATGTTAAAACCCTAAGCGTGAAATATGAGGTAGAATTGGCTGATGGTACCTTAGAGACAGCCTCAACTGTGTTAGATGGATGTTTTATATCCATTAGGAACCATTCTTTTCCATTATCCTTACTTCCTTTGAAATTAGCTGGTTTTGACATAGTAATAGGCATGGATTGGTTATCTCATAACCAAGCCCAGATTTTGTGTAACAAGAAGCAAGTGGTAATCAAAACTCCGTATGGTGAGCCACTTACCATACAGGGAGACACTCAGTATGGGTTGCCTGAGCAAGTGTCTATGCTCAAGGCATCGAAGTGTTTGAAGAAGGATTGTGTCATTTATATAGCACAGGTAACTATTGATGAAACAAGGCCCAAGATCGAGGACATCCCTATCATTTCTGAATATCCAGAGGTATTTCCTGAAGAACTACCTGGTTTACCACCAAATAGGAAAGTGGAGTTCAGAATCGACATTATACCTGGAGCAGCACCTGTTGCAAGAGCACCTTACCGGTTAGCCCCAACTGAGATGAAAGAGTTGAGAACTCAGTTGGATGATTTGTTGGCAAAAGGGTTTATTAGACCTAGCTCATCTCCCTTGGGAGCACCTATTCTGTTTATTAAGAAGAAAGATGGATCAATGCGGTTGTGCATTGATTATCGTGAGCTAAACAAGGTTACAATCAAGAACAGATATCCTTTGCCCAGGATCGACGATCTGTTCGATCAGCTTCAAGGAGCTAGTTACTTTTCCAAGATTGACTTAAGGTCAGGTTACCATAAACTGAAGGTTAGAGATGAAAAAGTGCACAAGACTGCATTCAGGACTCGCTATGGTCACTACGAGTTCTTGGTGATGCCTTTTGGGCTCACTAATGCACCAGCAACATTCATGGACCTCATAAATCGCGTCTGCAAACCCTACTTGGATAAGTTTGTCATCGTCTTCATCGATGATATTCTTATTTACTCGAAGAGTCAAGCTAACCATGAGAAGCACCTTCGTTGTATCCTTTCACTGCTTCAACAAGAGAAACTCTATGCCAAGTTTTCAAAGTGTGAATTTTGGCTTCGGGAAGTCCAGTTTCTGGGACACGTGGTTAGTGAGCGTGGTATCCAGGTGGATCCCGCTAAGGTTGAAGCTGTCATGAATTGGCAAGAGCCGAAGACGCCCACAGAGATTCGTAGCTTTTTGGGACTGGCAAGATATTACAGACGTTTTATTGAGAATTTCTCAAGGATTGCAGCACCCCTAACTTCGTTGACTAGAAAGAATATTAAGTTTGATTGGGGTCCTAAGCAACAAGAATCTTTTGATATTCTTAAGCAAAAGTTGAGCAATGCTCCTGTATTGACATTGCCTGATGGAATCGAAGAATTTGTGGTATACTGTGATGCATCACACACTGGTATGGGATGTGTGCTTATGCAGAAAGGCAAGGTTATTGCCTACGGTTCTCGACAATTAAAAGTGCACGAGAAGAACTACACCACCCATGACTTGGAGTTGGGTGCCGTTGTATTTGCACTAAAACTATGGAGGCATTATTTATATGGTACCAAGTGTGTGATCTATTTTGATCACAAGAGCCTTCAACATCTGTTTAATCAGAAGGATCTGAACATGAGGCAGCGACGATGGATGGAGACACTGAACGATTATGATTGTGAAATCCGATACCATCCAGGTAAGGCGAATATGGTCGCCGATGCCTTGAGCAGAAAGGAAAGGGTTAAGCCCATTAGAATCAATGCCAAGAGAATTGCATTAAAGAACAGTTTAAATGAAAGATTGTTAGCCGCTCAGAAGGAAGCCGTATTAGAAGCTAACTATCCAAATGAAAAGTTGGGAGTGACTGCTGAGCAGTTATCTTATGGCAAGGATGGAATCCTAAGATTGAATGGATGAGTATGGGTTCCGATCTATAGAGGACTTCGAGATGTTTTCCTCCAAGAAGCCCACAGTTCTAAGTATTCTGTTCATCCTGGAAGTGATAAGATGTACCAGGATTTGAAGGCAAATTATTGGTGGATAGGCTTGAAGAAGTCTATAGCTACTTATGTAGCCAAATGTTTGACGTGCGCGCAAGTTAAAGCTGAACACCAGAAGCCGTCAGGTCTGCTATAACAGCCTGAACTCCCCACCTGGAAGTGGGAAATGGTGACTATGGATTTTATCACCAAGTTGCCAAAGACAAAGCGAGGAAATGATACTATTTGGGTTATAGTGGATAGACTGACTAAGTCAGCCCACTTCTTACCTATTAAGGAAACACACAGCTCAGATAAGTTAGCTCAGCTGTACGTGGATGAGATTGTATCTCTCCACGGAGTGCCAGTGTCTATTATCTCTGATAGGGATACGAGGTATACATCGCATTTATGGAAAAGCTTTCAGCAATCCCTAGGCACTCGATTAAATTTCAGCACTGCATATCATCCTCAGACGGATGGTCAAAGTGAACATACTATACAGACACTCGAAGATATGCTACGAGCTTGTGTTATTGACTTAGGAGGAAGTTGGGATGATCATCTTCCATTGATCGAATTTTCATATAATAATAGCTATCATTCCAGTATTCAAGCTGCACCATTTGAAGCTTTATATGGAAGGAAGTGCAGGACGCTCGTTTGCTGGGCAGAAGTTGGAGATGTCCAACTAACAGGACCTGATATAGTCCTGGAGACGACATATAAGATTGTGCAGATAAGAGATCATCTCAAAGCTGCCAGAGATAGGCAGAAAAGCTACGCAGATAAAAGGCGTAAACCTCTAAAGTTCGAGGTTGGTGACAAAGTGTTACTAAAAGTATCACCCTGGAAAGGGGTAATGCGATTTGGCAAGAAAGGCAAGTTAAGCCCAAGATATATAGGGCCATTCGAGATCATCGAATGTGTCGAAACAGTGGCTAATAAGTTAAATTTTCCTGAAGAGCTCAGTGGTATTCATAATGTATTCCACATCTGCAATCTGAAGAAATGTATAGCTCATGAAACACTTGTCATACCCCATACGGATGTGCACATAGATGAGAGCTTGAAATTTGTGGAAAAGCCTTTGTCGATCGAGGATTGACAGGTTAAGAAACTTCGGAAGAAGCATGTACCGATTGTAAAAGTTAAATGGGATGCCCGTAGAGGTCCCGAGTGTACATGGGAGGTAGAGTCCACAATGAAAGAGAAGTACCCTCATTTATTTAAGTAAATCTCGAGGTTGAGATTTCTTTTAAGGGGGTGAGGATGTAACACCTCGTAAAATCATGTCCAATATGGTATCGACACGTGTCATGGACTCTAAACGTATAACGGATTGATTATGAGGGACTAAAGTTGACAAACGAAGAAAGTATATGTATACAAGGATACAAAGTGTCAACATTTGATAATTATGCCTTTCAACAACTCTGCACGATGCTTATACCCTCAAACGAATGTATCATGAAGCGTGTGAAACCGTTTGTGGAAGAAAGTGAAAGTTTACAAGACGCGAGGGTTAAATGTGTCAACATGTTTAAGTTATACCTCTGAGTGACCTTTTAGCGAACCCGGTGCCTTGTAACGATTAATTATACTCGCAAGAATAAGTGGTAAAAATTTCACAAGGTTTCGATATCATATGAGAAAGATACGCTAACTTTCGTAATTAAGGGGTTAAAAGCGTCAACGAGGCAAAACTTGTGTTTTCGGTTTTCGTTTATCGAAACCGGACCTAATGATGATTGGTTATATCTCATGGATCATAGAAATATAAATTTCATGGGTTAAAAGTGCTTAAAATGGAATAAATTACGCTTTAGAAGGTCCAGGGGGTGAAAATGTCAATTTTTGAAACTTGTTTGCTGGTCCACTACACCCTGGCGCTGCGCCACCACCTGAGCACTCCTCCATCGCATGACGCGACGGACTGCCAGCTCAGAAAAATGTGTTTGGACGTGGCAGCTTGCATGTTTGCTAAGTTCCGCGAGTTTGCCACCCTCTAGCTGCTTGAAACACGTCCCTAGACACTTGTTTTCATCTCTAGAGATGCCATAACACTTGGATCAATCTCCTTGACCCTTCCTTGGCTATAAATAGATCCATTGTTGCAACTTGTGAACTCACATTTGCACATTTTCCTTGTTCTAACTCTCTGGAGCATTCGTGGCACTTAAGAAGCCTTTCCTCTATTCCAATCTCGTGCTAAGGACCATTGTAAGTCATCTTAGCTTCTGTAATTCAGTTTTAATTAGTTTAATGGCCCAAAGTCAAACCGTCGTAATTAAGGTTTGACTTAGTGATTAATCACTAATGGTCCAGTCAATTCTCGAATTGAAAGTACCTATGAGTTGGTAATTATGTGGGTAATAAACCCTTAAAAGGGCACCCTCTGATTCCCACTCTAACTAGGTCAATTGTCGGGTCAAACTTGATTTTAAAAAGTCAGCATAAAGCTAATTTTCGCATAAACACATAATTAACAATATAGAAGCTATGAAACCTGTTTTATCACTTGTATAACTTGGTAATCAATGTAAGAACATGTCTAACCATGTTCAACCCGACAATTTTCAGTATAAGCTCGGTTCGGAACCGAAAGTCGCATAAGTGGACTTTTGCTTTGACTTTCAGTTCTGACCCATTAGAGCATATTTTAGAAATGCCTTAGAGCTTTATTAGGACCAGATTACATGTTAGTATAACCCTCTATGATTATACAATTTGGTTCATTAGTTATCCGATTCATATGCATGTTTCCGTTATATGCCTAAATATTGACCAATATGCCCTTTTCACCTTAAAACAAGAATTTTGAAAATGTGAGAGGAAATTAATCTTTATTACTGATTTATAAACATGTCCCTAAATTTTCACATCAATTTGAGGTCTAGATTAAGAGTTATGCTCAATAGCGTAATTAGAAAGCTTTTTATTAATTAAACGACGTAATTAGCATAAAGCCTATCTAAACCCAATTTTTGATACCAAACTTTTTACCTGCTGATGTAAAATAATATTTTGGGATTTTTGAAGATTTTTATTTATTTTTAGGCTGAGCATAACATAGGGTTATAGCTTTGATTCGGTAATTGTCGGTTTTGCCCTATAAAATGAGCTTTACATAATATTTTGATACCAAACCTTTTGCTACTGATTTTATATGATAAATAAAATATTTTGAGTCTTCTGGAATGATAAAATATCAGCTTTTCTTTAAAAACCCGGAAATCGCTTAAACCGTTTTTTTACGCGTTTAAAACGCATAGTATGTATTAAAACCATTTTTCTCATATAAGACTTAATACCTGCTGATGTTTTAAGCAAATTTTTATATTTTAACAGTAAGCAAAAGTTTTTAAACTCAGACTTCAAATTTTGATCTTTAAAGCTTATGTGAAATTACCAAAATGCCCCTACGGTGCATAGTTTGATTATAAAAGATAAATTTCACATATATGCCATATCCTACTGTTATGACTTATAAAAATAAGTATTTTTACTGAATATATCAGACCTGAAACTCATATTTATATTTAAACTCCTTTATAAGCTTTAAAATGACCAAATTACCCCTACGGGACACAATTTGAGTTTAAATTCATTTTGGGCATAATGGAAGGTATCCTACTGATATCACAACATATTTAAGGCATATTAACTTAGAAAACCTGTATATGACTCTTATGGTTACCCGTTATGCATTTTTCGCGTTCGGTTCGGTTTATGTAACTAGTTTGCATAAATTGACCGAAACGGGTCAAACCTTATCTTTTTAGCTCAAAATCCAGAACGTGTTTAGTTTACCCATATTATACAAGTATACAAACTTGTCGGGTCTAAACCACATTCTAATCCGGTCTTCGCTTAATCGTGCGTTTTGAACCGTATATCTTCCTTTAAAACTAACCGGTCTAAGTTTAGACTTAATTAAGACACGTTAGGAATCTAATTGGTTATTAAAACCTTCGTTCCAGATTAGGAGCCAGGTAAAAGCTACTTGCACTCGCTGTTTGTGATATATACTTGCTCAGGTAAATACTTTTAACTTATTTTCCCTATACGGGCTTGGGATACGGTATTATAATAATACCGCTTGGTCGGGTATGTAGTTGTTTAAATCAGATTGTGATTAATATATTTACATAACCTGTTTTAATCTATTTTATTTGGTATATGGCCCTTGGGGGGTTAATGACCATGTCCCGAATATATCCTTGGCATCATTCATTGAAATGGCCACGACTTAAGCATGGGGTGTAGGCATACACCTGACAGTTGCATATGTAAAAAATGGTAACCTACTTTAAGGAATTAACCTTGTGGGCATTATGCCTGTGGCGTGTCAGTTAATCTTGTCTGGCTCTTCTAACCGGCCCTGACGGATGACAAATAAGTAAAACTGTATACAAGATTATTTTTAAATAATTGTCCCAAGTTATAAAAGATATTTTGTGCCTTGTGCATTCAAATCATTTTTCTTAAACTCTTTTCAAAATGAGTCGGTTAATTGTATTTACCAGTGTAAACTGACGTATTTTCCCAAAAAGGCTAAGTGCAGGTACTAAACGGAATAGGCTGGCTACTCCTAGCATCACTAAAGAGTCTTGCAAGCTTAAGATGTTAAAGTCTGTTGAACAATGATCTTTTTATCTTTCGATCCGCCTGTGGATCCTTTACAGTCCGTTTGTAATACTTTGATATTTGAAGAAACACTAGATAATTGACCGGAATCGAATTATCCAGGGGGTTTGAATCCGCATAAAAAAGGGGGTTGTTCTCTCTCGTTTGATTCGATACGAACGATCTTCTTCTCTGGTAAAACTCTGCAAAACAAAGCACCGTTAGCCTCGTTAAGGGGAGAAGAGGGGTTCTCTCCTTGACCCGACGCCGGCGTGAGAATAAGTATGTGTTTATGAAGAAGAAGAAGAAGAAGAAGAAGAGGTATTGACGAAGTGTGTGTAACTTGAATTTCATACCTGAATGGTTCTCATATTTATAGCCGAATGTTTTGGGCGGGAAAACTCATTGGTGAAATGTTGACGGAAGATGCTAACCCCGTAAGCGATTACATTTCCTTCCGTTAAGTCTTCTCAATCCAACGTGAGTGCACACGGATCGCTGTTTAGATCTATGGCTGGGGGTCTGCCATGTGGAAAGTGATCAAGTGGAGGTTTCTCTCCAATTTCATGCCATCATCGTGATTTCAGGGATGTCTGAGGTGATGACACGTGTCCAGACGGTGGTAACAGTTTAGTGATGCACGATTGGGTCTTTCTAGAAGGTTATTGCCATAATCCTGTGTGACTCTTTATCGTGTAGCATCAGTTGGGTAAATAATATCCAAGTGTGGATATATTTAGGCGGAAGTGTTTAACTTAGGATTTTCATCCTTTGTTTATGGAGGAAAGCGCAAAGATTTGTGATTTCCTTTTGGCACGCAAGTGTTGTCTGCTATTTGTCTCTTAAGCCTTCTTTGTAGGACCGGTGCACGGCCGCGCAAGGTCAAAAGGGTTAAAAGGCAAGGTTGTGGTATGGTCCTAAGTATTTGTTACAAGGTTTTTGGGACCTTACCCCTTCAAGTCCCCCCAGTCTAGTGTTGCTCTTATGCAAGTAAGTGGAGCACTGGACTTATGAGAGGGAAATGCTTTTTGGCGCAAAAGTAGGGAATCTTCTATGAGAAGATTTATTTTGCTTATTATAGAGATTTTGGAAAATCTTTGACAATAGGTAGCTGAGCAATTTTCGAAAAAGATATTTGTACCTCTTTTTTTAATATTTTAAACTGCTGGTACCTTGGGCGAAGAGTTTGTATAAGGTGACGGTAGGTGACGTCGTTTGTAATTAAAAATTAATATTTGCGATATTTTCTTACCTTCTTGCCTTGGAATACTTATTGATGCTTGTCAGTCTTTAATTACTGGACATGACATTAGTTCCTGCAGCGCCGTTTAGAAAAGACGTCTGACAGGTGATCATGATTTTCCCCTTTCCCGGAGTTAACTTGCCTATAAATATGTTTGGGGGTTCTTTATCTCTTTGCTTGATTTGGGAAGAATGAAGACGAAGCGTTCTTTTCGTACTCGGCGTCTTTTGGATATTTTGAGGATTTACGAGCCTGCTGAAGGTCTCGTGCTTCTTGCTGGTTTACCACCATTAACAGCTAACAAGGAAAGGGATTCATTCAATCCTGATTCTTCGACCGTTGCCGGTTCTGATCGTAAGGTTCTCCGGCAAAAAGGTGTTGTCGATGAAAAAGTCGGTGTACTATCTGCTGACGACCTGATGTCCCATTTTCTGATGATTCGGAAAGGTGGATGCCAACTGGTGTACTGTCGCCGGAAGAACCGCCGTGATGATCAGGTGCTGGTTGTTGATGAAGGTCCTGATGTTGATTAGGTTAGGTTTGGGAAACTGTGTATTCCCCTTTTTTGACGTTTATGTTGGTCTTGCTAAAATTTTTTTGAAGATCACTGTCGTGATCGTTGTGAATGGTTGTTTATATTGCGCTTTGATAATATATATATATTTTTTGATGCACTGTCGTGCATGCAAGTTTCAGGTTGTGTTTGGATTACAATATGTTGCATATGTTTAATTGCTTTGAATAGGTAGAGCGAATGAGAATGGCATTGTACTCATGTGTGAACGTTTGTCTAAGATGCGCAAGGTTGTGCCCTTTTTAGACTGTTCATGAAGCGTACAATGTTTTTCCATATTGTTTTCGCGTATACCAAAAGAATTATATGCAATTTGTAACAAACAGTAACATGAGTAAAGATGATGCTTGTATTAATGGGGCGCAAGGCCAATAATACAAAGGATAATAAAGAAATACATTGCCTGTATACTTTTATTTTTGCGGAATGGTTTGGCTTATATGTAACACCTGCGCAGCTGCTGCGCGTTCCAAGTGCGGGGAACTAGTGTCCCATCAATTCTTTTCAGGGTGTATGCCCCTTTGCCTAAGACTTCATTGATGATGTATGGTCCTTCCCATTTTGGCGCTAACTTGCCTGGTTTTTCTGCATTGGAAGCCTCATTGTCGCGTAAGATGAAGTCACCAGGAACAAAGGTACATACGCGTACGCGAGCATTGTAGTATTTTTTGAGTTTAGATTTGTACCTTGCCTCTGCGATGGCGGCATTCTCGCGCCTTTCTTCTAGAAGGTCTAAATCCAGTCTTCGCTCTTGCTCATTGTTTTGTGTTTGCATGGCAATCATGCGCGGTGATGGGAGGCCAATTTCGGCTGGGATTACCGCTTCAGATCCGTAAACAAGGCTGAATGGAGTTTCTCCAGTGCTAGTCTTTGGCATGGTGCGATGGGCCCATAAGATACTTGGGAGCTCATCAACCCATCCTCTGCGCGCTGTTCCAAGCCGCGCTTTAATGCCGTCGACTATCTGTTTGTTGACGCTCTCGACTTGGCCGTTTGCCTGTGGGTGTGCTACGGAAGCAAAGTTGTGTTCGATATTCATTTCTTTGAACCATTTTTGAAGATTTTCCGAGGCAAAGTTGGTACCGTTGTCGGAGATGATGCGCAATGGTAATCCAAATCTGCAAATAATGTGTTCCCATATAAATTTGCGGATTACCATTGCTGTGGTTGAGGCCAGGGCCTTAGCTTCAACCCACTTCGTGAAGTAGTCGACTGCTACAATGATGAATTTTACTGCGCCGGGCGCGTCAGGGAATGGTCCCACAAGATCAATGCCCCATTGTTGGAAAGGCCAGGCGGACGTGACCGGTACAAGCGGGTTCTTTGGTCGGAGTGTTTTTGGCGCGTGGCGCTGACATGCTGCGCATTTTCGTAGTAATTCTACCGCGTCTACGTGCATTCCCGGCCAATAGTATCCCGCATTCATTATTTTTGCCACTACCATGCGTGGTCCGGCGTGTATCCCGCATAACCCTTCATGGATCTCCCTGACTAAATATTGTGCGTCTGTTTTGTCAACGCAGCGCAATAGTGGTCCCATGAATGACTTTTGGTATAGAATCCCTTCCGCCATTTCATAGTTTATTGCCTTGTTCTGGATTTTTCGAGCCTCCGCCTTTCCTTCTGGGAGTTTCCCATGTTGTAGGTATAAGATAATCGGAGACATCCAGGATGGATTGCCGATTTCTATAACGTTTACTTGTTTGAGAGGGACGGAAGGGTTGGACAATACTTCGATGCGTACCTCTTTTGCTAAATGTTTGAAACTAGTGGCGGCCAACTTGCTTAGCGCATCCGCGTCCTTGTTTTCGCTTCTGTTTATGTGATTAACCTTGAATGTTTGGAATTTACTGATTAGTATTCGCGCTTTTTCCAGGTATAAAGCCATTGCTTCTCCTTTTGCGTCATAATGACCATTGACCTGTTCAGCCACTAATTTTGAATCTACATTGGCTTCGAGGTTTCTTGCCCCCATCTTGAGCGCTAAACGAAGGCCTGCTAGGAAAGCTTCGTATTCTGCCTCGTTGTTTGTGCTTCGGAAATCTAGGCGTATAGCATATGTAAGTTCGTGGTTATCTGGGCTGACCAATCGGAGACCTGCACCTGCTCCGTCATCATTAGAAGCGCCATCTATGTGCAGAGTCCAGACCCTATCGTCGAAAACAGGAACAGGGTTTTGGGTTGCCTCGCACTCTTGGACTTTGTCGATAGGAACTTCTGTGGCAAAATCTGCTAGAACTTGTCCCTTGATTGCCGGTCGCGGTCTGTATAGGATATTGTATCCTCCGAGTTCAATAGCCCATTTGGCCAATCTTCCCGCGACGTCGGGTTTGGATAAGATTTGACCTAAATGGTAATTAGTGAGAACAGTGATGAGATGACCAGAGAAATACCGATGTAAGCGCCGTGATGCATGTACTAGCGCTAGGACTAGTTTTTCTATCATTGAGTAACGTGTCTCGGGGCCAGTGAGCATCTTGCTTATATAGTAGATTGGAGTCTGAATGTTTTCTCGCTCCACCATTAATACTGCGCCTACCGCTACTTCCGCAGCAGATAAATATAAGATCAGTGGCTCTTTTTCTCGTGGTGCTGTTAGCGTCGGCAACTGGATTAAACATTCTTTCATTTGCTTGAAAGCTGCTTCTGCTTCGGGTGTCCACTGGAAATGGGTTTTCTTGGCGCAGTTTCGTAGTGTGCTAATGAATGGATAGGACCTTGCTGCATGATTTGCCAAGAATCTGTTCAAGGCTGCTAGACGTCCAGCGAGTCTTTGCATTTCTTTTATTGTTGGGGGTGATGGCATTAACTGAATGGCCTGCACTTTCTCCGGGTTTACTTTAAAACCATCCCTTGTTACTATGAAACCCAGGAACTTCCCTTCTTCCATTCCGAAGGAACATTTCGTTGGGTTGAGTTTTAAGTTTACGCTGCGCAAAGAATCAAACGTGCGCTGGATATTTGCTAGCATTATATCTTCCTCGTGGCTCATGATGACGAGGTCATCCATGTATACCTCGACTGTCTTACCGATATCTCCTCTGAAGACCGTGTCCATTAGGTGCTGGTACGTTGCGCCTGCGTTGCGTAAGCCAAAGGGCATTTTTGTGTAACAGAAGATGCCCTTGTTTGTTCAGAATGCAGTCTTGTTTTCGTCTTCTTCTTTCATTTGGACCTGATGATACCCTTTATAACAGTCAAGAAAGCACTTCCATCGAAATGATGCTAGAGAGTTAACTTTTTTATCTATCTCAGGAAGCGCGTAGCAATCTTTTAGGCATGCTTTATTCAGGTCTTTGAAGTCGACGCACATTCTCCATCCGCCACTGTGTTTTTGGACCATTACTGGGTTGGCGACCCATGTATGGTATTGAACCTCGCGCAAGATTCCGGCATTAAGTAGCTCTGTCACTTGCTCATCCATGGCTTTTGCTTTCTCATCGCTGAAGCTGCGTCTCCCCTGTGCAACAGGTTCTGCTGAGGGTCGGATGTTCAGACAATGTTGTGCTATATCGCGCGGAACCCCAGTCATGTCTGCTGGGCACCAGGCGAATATGTCTTTATTGTTGGACAACAATTCTTTTAACTGTATTCGTGTTGCTGGGGAAATGGCGTGTCCTAACTGGATGGTCTGTTCTGGATATTCATCGTTCAGAACCCATTTCTCCGGCTCATTTGATGCTGAAGGTTTGGCCACTTTTGCTGGCGGCTCATCGTCCACGTACATGACCTCCTTACTTGAATATAGAATTGCAACTCCAGTCTCTGTTGGAAATCCGCATGCAGCATGTGGAATAGAAGTGATCATGCTGAATTCTCTTTGTGACCTTCTTCCGAGCAATACATCGTGGCGTGATGTTGCTGGCATGACCATGAAATTGACTGTGACTGTGCGCGAATGCTTACCATCAGATAGAGTCACAGGGAATACTATTTTCCCTAACGGGAATACAGCTTCATTACAAAATCCGGTGAGAGGGAAATTGACCGGTTCCAGACGTGCTTTGTCTTCTGGATCGAGTTGTTTGAAGCATTGCTCATATATGATATCCATCGAGCTTCCTGGATCTATAAACATATAGTCCGTTCGATAATGGCCGAAGATGCCAGTAATAATTACTGGTCGCTCTTCCTGAGGGCCTCCAGGAACAACAGGAAACACGACTTGCTGCTCTCGCCAATGCTGATCATGGTGTCGTTTGTTTGGCCTTCGTGAAGGGCCTCCTTGTACCATGTTTATTTGTTTTGGTTTAGATGTCTGACCATTGGTACCTTTTGGAGTTATCCTGGCATAACTGTCAGATTGGATGTCCCACTGACAAGGTATCTGTGGGTCCAATACTACAGTATCAATCGTACCACTGCTTCTTTGCAGAGTATCAGATCTGGTGTTTGGGGACTCAGATCTGTGAATTTGTGTGAAAATTTGGTTGAAAGCTATCTGGAATCTGCCGATCCAGTATTCTGGAGCTCTCTCTACGAGTTGATCTGAGGAGTCTTTTTCGTCTGAGTGATTGTCACTTGTATTGATTCCCATGATTCCGTCGATCTGAGTATTCGGAGTTGTAGAACCCTTGAATTCAGACCGAGGACCTGATGGATGAGGTGATGAATTCTCTGTCATGTGAAAACAGAGAATGAAGGAAACTGAATCGAAACGAGATAAAACTGATAAGACAGAGAAATCGGTGGGCGCCAATGAAGAAACACTAGATAATTGACCGGAATCGAATTATCCAGGGGGTTTGAATCCGCATAAAAAGGGGGTTGTTCTCTCTCGTTTGATTCGATACGAACGATCTTCTTCTCCGGTAAAACTCTGCAAAACAAAGCACCGTTAGCCTCGTCAAGGGGAGAAGAGGGGTTCTCTCCTTGACCCGACTCCGGCGTGAGAATAAGTATGTGTTTATGAAGAAGAAGAGGTATTGACGAAGTGTGTGTAACTTGAATTTCATACCTAAATGGTTCTCATATTTATAGCCGAATGTTTTGGGCGGGAAAACTCGTTGGTGAAATGTTGACGGAAGATGCTAACCCCGTAAGCGGTTACATTTCCTTCCGTTAAGTCTTCTCAATCCGACGTGAGTGCACACAGATCGCTGTTTAGATCTATGGCTGGGGTTCTGCCATGTGGAAAGTGATCAAGTGGAGGTTTCTCTCCAATTTCATCCCATCATCGTGATTTCAGGGATGCCTGAGGTGATGACACGTGTCCAGACGGTTGTAACCGTTTAGTGATGCACGATTGGGTCTTTCTAGAAGGTTATTGCCATAATCCTGTGTAACTCTTTATCGTGTGGCATCAGTTGGGTAAATAATATCCAAGTCTGGATATATTTAGGCGGAAGTGTTTAACTTAGGATTTTCATCCTTTGTTTATGGAGGAAAGCGCAAAGATTTGTGATTTCCTTTTGGCGCGCAAGTGTTGTCTGCTATTTGTCTCTTAAGCCTTCTTTGTAGGACCGGTGCGCGGCCGCGCAAGGTCAAAGGGGTTAAAAGGCAAGGTTGTGGTATGGTCCTAAGTACTTGTTACAAGGTTTTTGGGACCTTACCCCTTAAATATTACTTTTATTCGGTTTGTAATGTGATTCATCTTTTACTTCCGCTGTGCATTTAAATTGTGTTGTTTGACTATGATGATATCAACTACGTCACGATACTCCCCACCGGTAATACGTGGAAATATCGGGATGTGACACATGTGTATTAGTGATTAGAATACGTGTATCACTATGTGATTTACTAGTATACAAGCTGATTATGTGTATGTGTAAACATCATAGGCTTTGATTGACCAATTTGAACAAGTGACATAACATACCGAGCAAGACTAAGGTGAGTTCATTACTTACTAAGATAACTTTTGCCTCTTCTAAAAAGCGGACTGCAGAAATGGCGGGAAAAGGGACGTCTTGTCCTGTAACAACCCTCGGAAAAATTGATAAACAAAATCCGAAGTGTGCTCGATAAAACTTGAAAACCTGACGGTTGATGAACCAACACGCACAAAAGTACCTTTATTAGATTCGCAATTAAAAATCGAACCTATTGGGATCAAGACCCAAGCATACGTGATAAATATCGGCATGAAAAATCGGGAAAACGCGTGATTGGTTGAAAAAGGCGGCCGAGGACACGTGTCACATCAAGGGGCCACGTGTCCAACCTACCTAGACACGTGGCAGACCTATGCCAGGTCAACCATCACCAGGACACGTGGAAGGGAGAAGGGAACCATGCGCGACGCGCGGGAGGTGTCCACTGTGTGTATATTCAGCAGTGTGGGACTTGCTCATTTTGCTCAGTTCGATCGTTTAAAACATCGTCCCTAAAACCCCGAAACGCTGCCTCGTTATCAGGGTAATAACTCTAATCACTAACACGGTACTATATCCGATCGATTGAAACCAATCCAATGGATGTTTAAGTGCTGCCAGTACCCGGCTATACTTTATCATTCGTTGTGGGTTTGATCTCGTGATTTTCGTTAAAGTTGAATTGGGTTAATATGTTAATACGAGTTCCGTTGTATCTGGAAATTAGAACTCATAACCTGGGGGCTGCTAAACCAGAATACTTAGCGATTAAGTAAACTTAGTGGCTAAGAAAACTTAATGATTAAGTAAACTTAGCGGTTAGGAGAACTTAATGGTTAAGAAAACTTATCGGTTAAGAAAACTTAATGGTTAAGAAAACTTAGCGGTTAAGAAAACTTAGCGGTTAAGAAAACTTAGTGGTTGAGAAAACTTAATAGCTAAGAAAACTTAACAGGAAAGGAAACTTAACAACTAAGTTTTTTTTTGAAAGATCAACTTCATTAAAAACAACAGACGGACCACGAAACGTGGACCGCAACCACACCGATTACATCATATACAAAGGGTTTTTGCACCACTCATCCCAAAGAAGACTAGTATAACCAAACCGGTGTTTATACCAAAAAAATGACCTCGACTTTATGTTATAAACTATCTCCGACGGCTTCGTCGTCCTCTTATTAAAAATCTTCTCGTTCCGAGCTAGCCATATGCACCATAAAGCAACAATGATGATACCTTGAATAACACGTTTCCCTTTTTTCCACTATCCGCTCCTTTGTATACCTCCAACAAATCGCTTATATCAAACGCATAAATGGGAGGCATCTTACACCAAGATCCAACTCTCCACCAAACCTCCATGGCAACTGTGCAAGCTATAAAAATATGAAGAACCGAGTCTGACCCATCTATCTTGTGTCTTTAAATAAGTTGTTTAAGGTGAGAATAAGGTGTCTTGGATATTTTGTTTGTATTGTGATCTCTAATCAGAATTTAGGATACTAGCCCCTCTCGAATCGGGCCAACTATCGTGTTTGTTCTTGTTTCAATTTAATAAGATTTTCAATATCTATCATTTGGCTCCATTGCCGGGAAACCTGATGGTGCAGACCCGGAGCAACCAGATTGGAGGCAGCGAAATTTTTTATGATTCAATCGCTGCGCAATTGGAGATCATTTCAGAAAAACTCGATTCCTTGTTATCTCTGAAGAATGATATTGCAGCGATTAGGGAAGTTTGGCTAGCAAGACAAACACAGTTAACCAAGGAACTCGAGGATGACCCTCCGTGCCTCACTGCGCCCTCAAACAAACATCAACCATCACCAACAATCACACCGGTTCTACGAGTACCATTTCCCATGTTTTTTACAACCACGCCCATTCAAGAGACATACTTTCCAACAGCTCCTGTATCACCAAACGTATCATCACCAACTTCAATCAGATGTCGCAATGACCTGCCAAATCAATATGGGATGGCACAAAGTTTTTTTTTCGACACGGCCAGCAAGAAGCTCACAACTTTGCTACTTGCCACCATCTCTCCATCGAATCGTTCAAGGAACAACTAATGATTTGGACGGATCAATTTTCGTCAAATCGACTTGAGGACAAGTCGGTTTTCTGGGTGGGATGCATTGATACATATCCAACTGACCTAACGGGTCAAATTAACCCATTTCAAGTTGATGATCCTAGACCCATGACCCAGTCAAATGACCCAACTAATTGCAGTCAAATGGCTCAATTAATTGCAGTTCTGACCCGGTCAAAAGACCCAATTAACTGCAACTTTAATCAAGGGGGAAACTGATGTAATGTGGGGACGTGTTAATGGGCAGTTACTTAGTATCTTGTGTCTTTAAATAAGTTGTTTAAGGTGAGAATAAGGTGTCTTGGATATTTTATTTGTATTGTGATCTCTGATCAGAATTTAGGAGACTAGCCCCTCTCAAATCGGGCCAACTATCGTGTTTGTTCTTGTTTCAATTTAATAAGATTTTCAGTAAGTTAATTAGTTAAACAGTTAAGTAAGTTATTTTATTAATCAGTTAAGTAAGTTACTTATTAATTAGTTAAACAACTAAGGTATATATATGGGGTAGATAACATATAAGGAAAATATATATGAGGAATATAATATCTAAGGAAGGTTTTATCTGGGGAAGGTATATATGTAAATTTCCTAGAAAATGTATATGAAACTTCCTAGAAAAGTATATGTAAATTTCCTAGAAAATGGGAAACTTGCTAGAAAAGTATATGTAATTTCCTAGAAAATGTATAGGAAACTTCCTATAAAAATATATGTAATTTCCTAGAAAGTATATAGGAAACTTCTAGAAATGCATACTCCTTACCTATAAATAGGAAGACATGACTTCATTCTTCCTTGCTCATTTCTTCACTTCTTCTCTCTATACGTTGGTGTTCTAACCAATAATCACCGATACGATATTCTGTCCGATCGATCCGAGAACTAACTAACGAATGCCAAAGTGCTGTCTGAATAAGACTAGGGATGAGATTTTTTACCGAAATACCGGTACCGTACTGGTACCATACCGATACCGTACCGTATCGATCATAAACGGTACCGGTATCGGTAATAGATTTTTTGAAATTCGGTATCGGCAAAAAACGGTATCAATACTTGTATTTTTCGGTAAATACCGGTATTAATACCGAATTTAATAATGACTTTATGTATTTTGCTATTATCTTAGATCCCACTATGAAGTTATATTTTTTTGAACATTGTTTTACAAAAACCAATATCAAATTTCTTTTGTTTGGTTATTTTTAATCAATTATAATAATTTTTTAGATATGTTGGAATTTGGATGTTGAAAGTCAAACCCATGGATGTTTACCTTTTGATTTTTTTGACTACTTAATATGTTTACCTTTTGTTTATATTCCTCTATATATTACTCTACTTCAGTTAATAATGGATGGATAGGTTGCACATGAAAGTTTTTTGGGTAAAACAATGGATGACACCAAAGCGGTACCAAGGTGGTAAAGTACCGAAATACCGGTACCGATACCGGTACCGAATCTATAAATACGGTACGGTACCGGTACGGTACCGGTATCGTACCGATCTCATCCCTAAATAAGACTATACTTTGTTGACTTACGTTATGGTTAGGATCTCGTGACCATCATTTGGTTTGATCTGGTTTTACACTAATACGTATTCTACTCTATTAAACTATATGTTTAACTATCCAAAAGCTCAAAACTATAACCTTACTATCAAACAAGGTGTTTAATCATCAGAAGATTCAGAACTACAAAAGTAGATGCTTAGTTATCAGAAGACTTAGAATCAGGAGGCTTGTTTAATCAAGACTATATGCTAACAAGGTGAGTCATTTTTTTTTTTATCAAATTGCTTTCAAAACCCTACTTTTTTCAAAGTTGTAATTACAGTGATTAAGTCTTTGTATTCTGCAATTACTGTCGGTATATGGGGTTTTGTTTACACTACTTGATAAGCTTCACCATTAGACAACGGGTTAGCCAATGTGTGATATGACCATAGTCATAGATCCGGTCGAGTGACAAATACCGATTTGGGGTAATTGGTTGATATAAACAATGTAATCACCCTTAATACTATAAATTATAACAAATGTGTTTTTGTAAAACTGAATGAACTCACCAGTATTTCCTGCTAACCAAATGTTTTTCAAACGGGTATTCGGTGATTACAGTAGATTGGAATAAGAGTTGTGATACGGCACCGAAAGGCTTAAAGAAGTGGCTTATTTTATCAATTAAACTAAATTAAGAAACGTTGTTTTATATAATCGGGTTTATCCCATATTAAAGCTACCTTTGTAAAACATGGGTTATTCCCATCTGTTTAATAAATAAAAATCTGGTGTTTTCTAAACTCCAGTATTTTCCTAACTCACGGTCCTGATGAAATTTTCCGCTGCAATATTTTCAAAATAACCACCGGTACCACTTAACTGTTCACGGCTCCCATCTAGGGTGTGGTCGGGGGACGTGACATGTCCCTAACAGGCAACATTAATTATCTGCACATGAGAAAGAAGTTATCGCCGAAAAAGTACGAGGATGCAGTTAGCCTCATTTAATGATCGGAGCATCAGACCGGTGGGGATCAGACACGTGTCTGAGTCTCCCAAAGGTCCAACGAAACCGTTAGATGACATCGAATCTTTCTCCAAGGAGATAAGCCATCCTCATTATATAAGAGAAGTCCACAATCGTTTAAGGCAAGCATTCAATACCAATTTCATTAAATACACACTCACGGCACATTTACTCCAAACATTCTTTGGATCACATTTAAGGCTCAGAGCCTAGGGTTCACACCGACAAGGATATTCCGGCGATCATACACTCGTCGGAATAAGCTCCTTATTCTCCAGCAAGTTTACTTATTCTCACGCCAGAGCTTGGTCACGGATCCCCCCCCCCCCCCCCCCCCCCCGGACCCTCCGTGGTGAGGCTAACGATGCTCCTTTTTGTAGGGAGACAAAATCGATCCATTGCAACGTTGACGAGCCTCGTTGATCTCTCACCGGAATATAGGGACTCGACAGTTACATTGTCTTTTTTCTTTTTGTAGTGCGTTCACGGCCATTCCGTTTGCTCCAGATGCTGTGAGATGTGGGAAAACAAGTGTCTCTTCTGCGAATTCCCTATCGGCCCCAACTTGCACCGCGACACAATGGTTGAAAACATGCTGGAAGAATCTCGCATTGAATGTATCAACAAAACATATGGGTGCCTCGACCGACCGTTTTGAAGTGAGCTTCGAGCGCACGTTATGGAGTGCGAGTATGATTACGCTATTCGCGGTTGGATGTTCATGTAGAGCTTCCGGTAGACAAATTGATTTTTGGGGACTCACACCTACTAGTAAGGTGTGGGTCGTAAAGGTGGATGATTTACACATGGTTATTGTTATAGCGTATGGAACTTATAAACACATTCTTTGGGTTATATAAAAATAGATGCTGGTGTGCCTGTTTTTATTTGCTTTAGTTAGTTATATTTCTTGAGTTGAAGATGAGATTTCCTGCCTAGTTATCAACAATGAAGGTGCTTTTTATTTATTATGTTGCACGTGTTCCCTTTTGAGTCTTTGGATATTAAACGATACTTGGATAAGATGTATATAAACACAGAGATGTATGAAGAAATCTGTGAAAAAATGAAGCATTGATTAACCACAGAATTACACTAATTATATATATTTACTACACAATAAATATGAACTATGTTAAAGCAAGTACAAACTACAAAGTAAAAGAGTCACGATTGTGATAAAAAAAAAAAACAAAAACAATTATAGACAAACTAAACTTTAGGATATAAACATCAATTACGGAAATAGATTGAATGGTTGGCTGAAAACTGGTTAAACTTCAATTGTTAATTTTCTTTTCTGGTTGCAAAAAAACCATACTTTGATATCCAACAAATGTCCACGTTTTGATGACACGATCAAAGTGTAGAAGGGTACATAAAGGAATGTCTGCCGCACATCCATGAAAGAAACCGAAACCCTGAGGAGAATCGAACCAAAGAACAACGACTAAAAAACACTATGCTCTTCCAAACATACCAGAAAAAGAAAAGTTGAGTAAGATAGAATCTATAAGCATCTAACAGATAGGTTAAACACAAAATGAGCAACCGTTGTTCTCAGAGTTAGTTTTTGTATATAGAGTAAGTAGTTACAAACCCGTATATTACACGGGCTGGGTTGAATAAAATATGTAAATTATAAATTCATATATACTAGCATGGGCTTTTTTTTATTCTATGGAAATTCTATTTAAATCATCTAACATGATAGAAAGTGAGTATCAGAAAACGAAATTTAAAATTTTACAGTCTCCTTTCAAATGTTTCGCATTTCATAACTCACTCCTTTGGCCTTTTACTCACTGTTTTCTGATGGTTGGATCCAAATCTCTCTTTCTCAACCGGATATTGTGAGGTGTAACTTGTTGATGAATGTTATTCATCAGATTCAATTAAATAAACATGGCTAATACAATATTTATGCAGATTGAACTAGAGACGGTATTACCGCTCAAAAAGTGAGTCGGGACAAAATCCACAAGCCTCTTTTTTTTGTGTGAACTAATGTATTAATCATTGTGACTAAAAAACTATATACTTAAATGATAATCTAATTGTTTAAATGTAACGATTAGAAGGATTAAACACCTTTTGAATACCAATTTGAGCAACTTTGGAACCGTTTTGACCTGCATGACCTATTCAACTCTCCATGAAAAATTTACGATTTAACAAACTAAAACAAATAAAAAGATTTTGTTACACGGGGTCGATGAATAATCTGCAGTTAAGACACAAGTTTTTATCTTTTTCAAACTCCATCTTCAAATACACAACATATACATTTAATTGTTGACTAACAAATGTTACCAAATATAACATTTCTGCTTAGACCGTGGGGTATGGTGGGGCGGGGGTTGGGCTTGGGTTGGGGCATTAGTTGACACGTGGCTTGGGTGGTAGACATGGGCTAAATCCACATTCAACACGGTATGGTGGAGCGGGGGATTGGGGCGTGGGTTTGGTGGGCTTCGCTGGGCTATTTGAATATTATTTAAAACAACAAATTTAATTTTTTTAATATTTTTAAATAAAGAAAATTAAAAAAAAATTCCTAACTTTTATATTTGTTTTTTATCTCTTCTCTCAACGCCAAGACTAGTTGTAACTTGTCACCCTGTAGGTGATCAATGGGCTGGGATAGAAATTTCAAATCATCCCGTTTTTGTTTCTGGGCATCTCTAGCGGCATCTCTAGCTTCTTTGCTCCTTCGTATTTCGGCCCTTTGTTGTTGGAATACGTTGAATGTATCCAACTTGCATGAAATGTTATCCAGCTGCTCGCTGTATATTCCCCTACTCGAGCCCGAACTCCCAGCTGAAGGCGATGCCGTACCAGATCTTGATTTTTGAGCACGCCTTCTTGAGACATTTCTTCCATACTCAGGCCGGTTTGGGCTTGGCGAATCATCCAAAAGGTCCTCAAACTCTTGATCTCGTGCATCATAATGGGCTTGGGACGAGGCTCTTGACCTTTTGGAAGACGAGTTAGTTTCGCTACCAATGGGGATATTCGCCCACTTTGGATGAAACTTACAAATCTCCCAACAATGCATGAAACGGAAGTTGGTCCCCACATTTGATTTGAATGTGCACACTGCATTTATCAAAATGTCGGCTTCGGTTTCACCACTTTTTGGGTTTTGCTTTGCTTTATTTAAAAAACCACTATATTTTGTAAGTTGGGTGCTTATCTCGCTCCACTTTGAGGATAAGCTATCGTTTTCACGATAAGCCTCCCTTCCCATTTCTTCATGGAATAGTCTACTAACCGATTCCCACAGGGCGGTTCGATGTTGCGAATTTCCTATTTTAATAAAACCAAAATTTAATATATTACAAAGTTATATAAAAAATAACCATTAATAAAAACAAAGGTTAAGAATACCTAAAGTTGAATGTTGAGATTGTTCACACCAAGCCCTCGCCAATGCAACTTCTTCAGCAACGACCCATTTTTGTTGTTTTCGTTTGACGGTTTCAACTACTTTATCCGCCTCGGTTTTTTTCTTATGACTTCTCTTTTTGATGGGTTTCGATGCGGAAGGACCATCATTGGGTGGTTGAGTTTCGGGAACGGTTTCGTTTTGTGAAAGGTCGATGGAGGTAGGTGAAAGGTTGATGGGCGATTGTGTAAACGGGGTAGGTATCGAATCATCGGAGTGTGGGAAGTTAGTAAACAAACGATTCCCAAGAAGCGATGCGTAACTCGCTTCATGGGGCAAAGAAGAGTGTATGAAAAATGGACGAGGCATTGGACGATTGGGTGGTGGGCTAGGATTATTTTCTTGGAATGCATACGGGTTGTTCGGGTCAAAAGGACGGTTATAAGGATGCATTTTTTCGTTTTGTAGAAGGAGAATTGAAGATGATTTTATAGAAGATGTGGTTGAATGTGGTAAAAAATGGAAGAAAAATGTGAGTTTTTATAGTGAAAAATTAATTTTTTTTTTAACATAGCCGTTGGCCAACGGCTAGCCCAACGGCTATTTTCTTTTGGCCATACACAGCCCGCCATGTCAGCTCGCTTCCCCCGTCCCACGCCCGGCTTGAAACCCAAGCCCCAAGGGCCACACCCCAACCCAAGCCCACCCGGGGTGGTGCCTTGGGCGTTTTCCCCCAACCCAGGGGCGAAGGATTTAAGGGGCGGGGAGGGGCACCTGCCCCCCCCCCCCCCCCCCCCGAACTTTTCGGTCAGTAGTGTTATATATGTACGTTTCGTATAGGATTTTGTAGGTATATACGTTTTCGACTCCCCGGTTTTATAAAAAAAAATTTAGGTATATACGTTTTCGACCCCCGGTTTTAATTTTTTTATTTATATAGCCCAAATAAAATATTTAATTAGTCCAAATATTATAGGCCAAATCATTATATTTGGTAGAATACTAGAATGTATATTATATAACCCAAATCAAATTATTATATAGCCAAACTTAAAAGCCCACCCTATCCAATTTTCATAAGGTTAAAGGTATATGTTTTTTATCTTTAGGTTTAATTTAAGGCTGCAATTTATGTGATTTAGGTTGAAACTAGGGGTGAAATTGGTCCGAATTTTTGCCCTAAACTTGTTGAATCTTTCTGTAACTATGTCTAATTTTATTTGTTTAATCTTATTGTGATTTGATTTAGATAGAAATTAGAGTTTGAAATTTAGGGTGATTTGTTAACTTGTTTTGTTATTAGATTATGCTATGTGGAAGAATAAAATGATAACTTCTTTTTTAATGTTTGAGAACGTTTTTTATTTAATATTAATGTTTGACCCGACCCGACCCGAATCGAATCACCGACGTCCGACCCGAACACACACCTCGAAACTACGCAATAGAAATTTTTTTTAGGTCCGTTACTTTCCGACCCCCCGAACTTTTTTTTCAAGCTTCGCCACTGCCCCAACCCAAGCCCCATACCCCATGACCTTAGGATTTATTTCCACCTTATCCAACCTCCATCCATAATAGCACCACACCATCCATCTGCATCCATCCAAAACACAGTGTGTATTATTTATAGTTTAGTTGCGGTTATTGAGATAAGAAGGTCAAACACTTACTCTGCCTGGAAAGTTCTCAAAGCAAGGAAGCGGAATAAATTTGGCATTGGTTTACCATTAGTGCATTAATTTTTCCTGCATACATGAAACATGTGGCAAAGAAAATTAACACCGGATAACATTGATACAGGTCAAAAGGGGCTGAACCACAAACACTTTTTATCGGAGCCACTGCTTAAAATGTCAAATGCATACTCATCTTCTTCTTCTTCTTCTTAATGGCCAGTTTGTAGTTCAACACCATCACCTAATTTTGTAAGTAAAAACCAAACATACAACGCAAAATCTCAAGAAAAAGGGCTTCAGTTTCATGATACTACATTTGATCACATCTATTGTCATCATTACAACGTACCACATTATTAGAACAACATGGAACTGTGATGGTCCCACCATGTAGGGGTGTGCAGAATTCGTTTCGAATTCGAAAAATTCGAAATTCGTTTAAATTCGATTCGATTATCAAGAATTCGTTTCGATTATAAGAATTCGAATTCGATTCAATTCGAGTCAAGTAAATCGAATACGAATTTATAATTTCAAATTCGATTCGATTCGAAATTCGAATAAAAATTATACATTTTTATTTATTATTTTTATATATAATACATATATAACTTTTATTAGACAATACTATAAATTATTTTCAATTTTTTTCCAAGTATTAAAATTACCCATTACCAAACCCACTACATGGCCCATAACTAAAACGTAAGTCACAAATCTATCAATAGATTTATAAGCGTAAAATATTAACTAGTAATGTGGAGTGGTTATTCCCGACTTCTCGTTTTGAATTTTAGACTCGTACTTTATTTTGAACTTTTTAATGTGATACCGTGCTTTATGGCTACTATAAAACTTTTGTTTCATTTTGAAAGTTTTTAACATGTTTTTAAAGAATCTGAATTAAATCGAATTTATTCGAATTCGATTCGAATTCGAATTTTTAATACAATAAGAATCGAATACGAATTGGGTTTTTTATTCGAATTCGAATCGAATTCGGTAGGTTTTAATCGAATTTGAATCGAATACGAATTCAAAGAAAAATAAAAATTATTCGAACAGTTCGATTCGAATAATTCGAAAATTCGATATTCGATTCGATGAACACCCCTACCACCATGCATAATTGTAATCATGTTGGCATGTTATTTCCCCTTAATTATTGTAACTAGAAGATTCAAAGTAACAACATCATGTTCTATGCTTGAACTTCTAAGCTTAATACAAACAAAAATGAAAAACCAATTAGTAAAAGAGAATCTTACGCAATAAAAAAATAGTTCATCATATGCAACAGATCAATCATAAACCAAATACCTTGATACCAATGGCGATGAGTGAGAAAGAAACCTTGAAGCCGACGGTTGAAGCTGATCGATTGACAAAGAAGGCTTGAAGCTAATTGATGTATTAGGGCTTGGGGCCGTTGGGTTTGAGAAATTGGTGGAAAGCTATTATGCATAGAATCCCCACCATGAAGTTTTAGTCTCTCGTGTAGTTCATATTCCGAGTACATGCTGCATAAGGTGTTGTATTTCAGAGGAAGACGTCAAGCGTTTGCGTCTCTTCTTTAGTCGCTTGTACCATCTAGTGGAACATTTTTGCTTGGATTCAAGTTTCGTATCCAGCCTCAGTAACTTTGTGTCAGTGTGTGTTGGATGTATTTCCCAATTTGCAAAGATCCAAAGATTGGAAAAAAGTGACAGGCGCAGTGTGTGTTGGATATCAAAGGCTTGTGCAGCGGATTGTTTGTGTGAATCCATGTTACTCATAATGTGGAAGTGCAGGAAACAAGAATGATTGAATAATTGAGTGGACTAATCGTATAGGAAATGTCTTGATACCGGTTATCATTCCCGGCAAGACATATATATATGTATTCATATAAGGCAGTTATGAACGGTTGAATTTGGAGGGAAAACTACCCTTTGAACCGGTGCCTTACAACCATCATAACCACCCGAGTATATAGATTATTACATACATAACTATTAGAATATATATATATATATATAATTATGTTTATATGTTCTAATACACTCCCCTAAACATAATTATGTTTGAAAGAGTGCATTAATACACTTCGGTTGGCATCATCCACGGCTACTTTTGCTCGATTGAAGTTGAACTTCCTCCTTGTTTGCAGCCTTTTAATTCCTTGCCAGTCATTACCCGCGTAAAATGCATAGTGCTCGGCTTCCTTACCTGCAGAATCTTCACTGGTTTCATTCCCCACCGTTTGATCTGCACCATGCTCCGCCACTATATCACCATCACTTCTGCTCCTTCTTGGTTCTACTACACTTTTGACTACCTCCTTCTCTTGCACCATCTGTTGTGTTGTTTTGTATTTATAATAGTAGACAAGCACATCTAAATACATAGCATATATAAGCCTCATGTACTCCCCTTCATTATAATCGAAGCCTATATCTTTTGCAACCATTGCCCACATGCTATTCTCTGTTATCCTTCGGTGTCCACCCTCTCTTTTAACTGCCATGTACAACTCCAACAGACTTACCTTTCGGTTGTCCGAAGCATATGCAGGAAGTGGTCTCATGGTAATCTCTAATTTCTCCTTGAGAAACCAATCAACCATGTCTTCGAACTTGTTTTCTAAACTATACTTGTATTTCTTAACATACTCTTCATCATTTAACATATCGAGGAGCGCTTTGCAGTCTTGGAATTCCTTAAATGTCATGGCTTGAAGTATTAGCACATTCCAATCCGGTTCGTTTGATGATAAATTCAGATTTTTGAAGTATCGATTCAGATAATCTGATTTAAGTACTTCATATTCAGATTCAAACGTGACCAAAGATTCTTTTTCTCTTAAACATATTTTATCTTCCCTTGTAAGACCGGAAACATCGTTCCTTCGATTAATAACCGGAATGCTAAACATAGGGTAGATCTTACACTTATCTCCGGTAAACCTTACTGTGTACCCTTGAGTAATTAATTGATCGAGACTGAGTATGTTTCTATCTATGTCTGGAGTGTAAAAAACACTCTGCATTCGGATTTTTTCGGATCCAGATGTTAATTCCACAACCCCTATTTCTTTTACAAAATAAAAGTTGTTTTTGTTTCAACACCGAACATACTTTTGATTCTTTTGAACATATCTAAATTGCCTGAGTAATGGTTTTTGAAAGTTTTACTCACGTACCAAATTTTGGACCAGAGTCCTCCATCAGTGCCGGTTACAATGTATTCCATTCCCCGGATGTTTTGTTGATCATCTTCTTCCACTTGTTGTTGTTGGATTCCTGTGTTAATCGCCAGACGTATCAGTTGCGTTGCCTCATCATTTTCTTTCGTTTTACATGACGAAATTTGATGTCCTGGCTTGTTACAGTAATAACATTGCCTCTCCAACCACCTTCGCTCTTTTTTCTCGTCGGAACAGTGTTTACATGGTAACATGGATGAAGTTGGCCTGAGATCATCATCACTTTCGGAAGTGGCTCTGATACCACATTGTTGGATATCAAAGGCTTGTGCAGTGGATTGTTTGTGTGAATCCATGTTACTCATAATGTGGAAGTGCAGGAAACAAGAATGATTGAATAATTGAGTGGACAAATCGTATAGGAGTCTTGATACCGGTTATCATTCCCGGCAAGACATATATATATGTATTCATATAAGGCAGTTATGAACGGTTGAATTTGGAGGGAAAACTACCCTTCGAACCGGTGCCTTCCAACCATCATAACCACCCAAGTATATAGATTATTACATACATAAATATAAGTCACATAATCTAAGTTATATACATAACTATTAGAATATATATATATATATATATATAATTATGTTTATATGTTCTAATATGCTTGACTACCTTTTGAGAGATTTTGAAGGCTAGAAACAAGATTGTATTTAACAACATAAATTTGTCTATATCTAGAACGGTGGATAAAGTCAAAGAATTGTCTTGTTATGTACCAATTGGTTTCCTAGAATGTGAAAGTCAAAAGAAAAATAGTAAGAAACAAGACTTTGAGATAGCTATTTTTAACTTTTTCATTCATAAATATTGCAATCCAAAAACATGCCTTTTTAGGCTTACAAGTGAAATAGATAAAACTAACCACTAAGCCACCATCACACTAATAAAATAAAGCATAAACAAAAGAAGGAAAGTGAAAAGAAAATGCAGCAAAGAAAAGGGAATGCATGGAATGTGGGAGTGATGTGCATTAGTCTATCTCCAATGCTAGGTTCATCCTTAGCTCTCACGTCATCTGCCACATAATATCCTTATAAATTCTTAAAAACCTCAATTTCATCTTCAACCCTACAAATATCTTTACCCTCCTTAATTTCCACATCATCACCTACCCATTATACACAATATTTGAATAAAACTTTTCTTTTTTCTACTTGGGCCCACCATATCGCATAAACCGAGGCAAACTCGTGTCCTTATGCAAGGATATCTCACCTAAGGGCTTCTAAGGTTGGTAAAGCTCCAATGATAAGGGCATCCAAGGATTTGATCTCCAAAGGCCCATTGGAGATAGTCTAAGTTTACAATGGTTAGGGCTTTTAAGGGCCTCTAAGGGCATCCCTCCAAAAGATGCATTGGAGATCGTCTTATGGCATGGGCTTGTGAATTTGCACGTATCAATCCCTTCGCCTCAAAACATCCTTGTCCTCAAGTATGAAATCGAAACCAGTATTCGGGTTGAACTAGTATCCGAGTTTTATAGATACTTCGAGTACTTGATAAACATTGAACCAATGGGGTAGTGGTACATTGACAAATGCAAAGCCTTTAAAAACACCTAGGTGGGAAGGGGAAGGATTTGGGTTCAAGTCCCACAGACGATAGAGGATTAAAAAAATTAGTCGTTTAGGAAAAAAAAAAAAAAAAAACTTGATAAACATTGGTGAAAAACCCATACTTGTCCAAATATAGAAATTTCGCCGAACAATACCTAGTACATACCATTCATACTTAATTTAATCCAAAAAGGTCTGTAGTTTCTTTAAATAGAAGCTTTAGTTACAAAACTCAACAAAATGTTATATATGTAACACATCAAGCAACTTTAAGACAAATAAATTAGATAATATATTTAATTAATTAATTTAACCAAAAATATTATTATTGTTAATATTTCAAAAATATTATAATAAATAAGTACATACATATTATTTATCTTGGACAAAACCATGCAATTATCTTCAAATTTATTTAACTCCATGTTTATTCTAAACTTAATCCATTGTTTAACTTAAACTTAATTTAAAAGTTCCATTGTACTCATAAATACCCTTAAATGTTGTTATAATAATATATGTATACGTAACAATAATAGTGGTCAATATATATTCTTATGAATTCCAAGGGCATGTCCACTAAAAAATCTTACTTGGATAAAAAAGAATCCCCATAAGTATGCTTAAATATGTCCGGTCAATGTAATTTATATTTGACTCTTTCCGGTATGGTCCACGCGATACGATGGATGTAGAGCGTAATCTTATCCGACCTGCTTTAAACATTAATTATATTTGTTTATTATTATTATTATTATTACAAATATTAACTAATTATATACTTAGGTTTTTAAATAAGATAATACTTAATTTAAAGCTAGTGGCTTGGCCTGCGCGATGCGACTGGCGTTACCGAATCCCCCCCCCACCCCCCCCCCCCCCCCACACACACACACACAATTTTTCGTTCAACTGATTTGTTGAACTTTTTTATCAAACAGTTCATGATTTACCTAATAAGACGGTTAACTCACTTCATAAAGGTTGACTTGAGCATCCATTTAAGTTTAAGGTTAATTTCTGAATAAAAGAGTTTCTATTTAGATTTTCAAAGAGTTTATTTTCAAAGTGTCAACTTTTGCAGTTTGAAACTTGGTTTATTTAGTTATCCATAATCCCAGTTAGTTAGTTGAGACACCATTTACCAAAAGTTAAAGTTTCTTTTTAGATTAAGTCACGGTTTGGTTAAATTGTTACAAAGTCATGAGGCATTAGTTAGGATTAATGTCTTTGATATAGATAAATATTTGCGTGGTTAACTATTCAAGCCGACTGGGAACAAGTCATAAGGTCTGATAGCGTTTGGGCTTTTTAGTATTTGAAAGCCCAACACTCTTGTCACGAAACTTTACAGCAAATTAACATATATGGAGGTGCATAAGAATTAAGATAATGACAAAAAATATCAAAATATAGCTAGGTTATTTGTGACCAGAATAGCTAGATAACAAATCTATGAACAATTATAACTCAATGGGAGATATGGTAGGGGTCATGAAGCTAGCCTCTAGACGACCCTGTGAATGCATACTTCAACAAGGAGTCGACCATTAATGCTGGATGGAATGATTAGAAGGCCTTTGTTGGATGTATGCTTGGTCTGCTTTGTGTGGACTTTGGGTATAGACTCGATTGAGAAGCGATGTCCCTCCTCTTTGCATCTCAGGGTAAGTTTGTAGATAAAAGCTTTGTCTAGCGTCGTCGGTGGCCCAATGCAATCGACACTGAAAAGTCTTGCGGATTGATCTTGAAGCACACGATGGTTAAGGGTGAAGATCACACCTTCATGCACTTCTTGAAGAATCATGCGCCTCGGACCTAGTTCGAGAGGGGCAGGGACAGAGAAGGGGCTGCCGTAGGTGAATGAAGTAATTAGAAGGCGGTGGGCCCCCCGAACATGATCGTACAGCTTGTTGGGATAGTCAGCAAAGGCGCATACGGGACAAGAACATCTTGTTGTTTCGTGGTGATGGGCTGATAATTTCTTACTATGTTTTGTTTTCCTGACTAGACTCCCCATGGTGCATAAAGTACATATTCTGCCCAACCTTGAACAGCAAGAGGAGCATATGAGGTGCCCGTTTTTACACTGCATGCATGCATGTATGTGTATAAGAAAGAAAGAAATTAAAGCGTGCTAAGAAAAGAAAAGAATCGAATATATATACATCTTATCTTAATTGATAATATAAATAAATTAAGAAGATTACCAGGTGGTAGGTCTGTCTGCACAAAGGGATGCTGCACATTCCACAACGGAGAAGCGCCGGAATTGTTTCTCTTGCGGTTGACTTGGATTTGCATCCTAACATAATTGAAACTAAACTTTGAAGCATCTTCATCTTTAAGATCCAAGAATTTCAATTCCGTTCTAACAAAAACCGACTTCAATGGCTATTAATTTATACTGAATGAATTTTCATGCATGTGGTGGTATTATTTTGGAAACCGGACCGACTAAAATCTCTTCAAAATCCTTTCCTTTATTAAAAAATATAGATATAGATTTTTTTTATATAACTTAGTAACGGTCGATCCATCAATACTTCAAGTCCAAGTTATTATAATTTTTGTACGCTAACATCTACATATGGAGTGAAACCTGAAAATAATAAAAATATATATGTTTCTTTCTTTTTTTTTTTCATTGGGGAGAATCTCATTATTATTACTTATTAGTGCACTACGTAACAAGACAAGTAGATGTATAACATAATCATCTAAAAGACTTACAATCTTTTGCTTATAATAATCAATATCCAACCTGCTTATAATATTTTTAAATATCAATTCTTTAGGAAGCTTTGTTATTATTTTTACATCGTGTAGTAAACACTAAATTTTTTTATATAAACCCATAAGTTTATTTTCCCATATTTTGTAATTAAAGTTATCCTCTCTTGTCTCACGTGTAATTTAAAAAACTATTAGGCTATATTACTAAACTGTTAAGCTATATTGATAAACACAATTTTTTTTAATAGAAAGATAAATCATTTCACACTTCTAAACCAAAAGATAGATCCAACCGCATTGCTTACTTATGTTGCATGTAAGATTAAATATATTATTATGTTATATTTAATCTAGTAGCCATTATATTCATTTATATTATATAGATCAAAATATATAACAACCTATTAAATAATTAGTTGGTAATTGTTGGGCCATATTACTCTTATTAACTAGTTAGGGTTTCCTCTTGAGTGCATATATAAGGAGACTAATGTAAAGGTTAAAAGGTAAGACTTCAAGATAACCTAATTACTCATAACATCAAATCGCCTATCTGTCCCATAACCAATTACCCTTTATCGGTTTTCTTCATCACCATCATTAGATTGCACCCTAAGGAGTAACCAGATCACTCTGACAATCATGTCAAACTCTATTGTTGCGTCTTCATCTGGATTCTCTGCTGACCTGTCTGTTGCAATCAAAGGTATGTTTTCATGTTTTTCATTATGCCTAAAACAGAACTGATCAACATGTGGTATGAGAGCATATGTTGATAAATCAGTTCTGTTTTCGTATCAATTATTCTGGGATGGAAATCTGGAAAACATAATTTTTTTTTTGAAAACTTAATAAAACCATCATAGCTGGTTTCGAGTCCATTAGATGCCCCGAGATCACTGTTTTGGGAAAAAGAAAAGAAAAAATAATGTTAATCGTTGACTCGAAATCAAACAAATTGGTAACCTTGATGTTCGAAATCTGTATAAAACCTTAAGATTCAGGTTTCGGGTTCCAGAATTTTGTTTTATTATTTAGGGTTCATCATGTGTTCTTAGGAAAATTCGAAACTCCTTTATGTTTTGGATTGTTGGATGTTTTTCTCTGTTTTGATTTGTTTTTTTATCTCTTAAAATTTCGAAAACTGTTAAAAGAACAAACATATTATATTTTTTGAAATATTTTGATAAAATTAGATCAGTATTAAAACAGGAACTTTATCACAATCCCTAAAAATTTGAATTTTCAATATTATCTCCAGTTACAGCTGTTGATAAGCAGATTCGAGACTTGGAGAATAAGTTTCGAGATTAGATGGTTTCGACTAAGGTTCCGACTGAGTTTCCGACTCGAAACCTCATAATTGACTCGAAATCTCACTAAAATTCGAGGAGAACTGAGATTGCGACTGAGATTTCGACTCGCAATCAGGTTGTTGCGACTCGAAACCTCATAATGAACTCGGAATCTCATCAGGCATTAATCTCCATCACTCGAAACCTTGAGATTTCGAGTGAGGTTGCGACTGGTATTAGTGACTCGAAATCACCAGAGATCTCGAGTCCCCACTTAGAAGTCGAAATCTCATAAGATCTCGACATCATAAAAGGACTCGAAATCTCATTATGGTTTCGAGATTAAAGGGCCACTCGAAATCATAAGGGGACTCATAATGAGTCTACATCTTACTCGAAACCTGACCCGAGATCTCACTCGAAATCTAAAATTAAGTTGAGATTTCATAACTGAGTCGAGACCCCACTCGAAATCAAAGTTGAACTCGAAATCTCATTAATTTATCAACTATTATTAAATAATTGGTTTTGTAAATACTTAGTTTATTAATTAGAATCAGATAATGTTTTACAAAACCAAAATAGCTTAACCTGAATGACCTTCTGATGTATCACTTCTGGCCAAAGCTGATTTGATGCATCTATTTATTGTTCAAGTAAGCATTACAAATGTGAATGTCTTATTTCTAGCCAAAGCTGATTTAATTCATTCATGTCTTGCATACTTAGCAAGTGCATAACTAAAGTGATTGTCTCATTTCTGGCCAAAGCTTATTTGTCACGATTACTTTGCACACATGCTTAAATGATTACACTTTTGGCCAAAGCTGATTTGTCTTCATTTAAGTAGAATTTTAATTAAGTCTATTATTTTGATGTTAGTAATAGACATATCACAACTTCTTCAAATAATGATCCTCACATTAATGATCCTTTATTAATCTTATGATCATTTTATCTGCCTTAATTTTTAAGTACCCATAACTTTACTCACTGTAATTTTCTTCTATGAATCTATATTTCATCCACTCTAATTCCTAAGCCTAACATGTTTTTCTTTATTTAAAGTTTCTATAAGATTAACTCTTAAATTAAATCCTTGATTATCTCTTAAGACACGATAATCCTATTGCTCTCTTCTGATAAAAGTGCCACAGAAGAAAAATAGAGCACGATGAATATGATAAGTCGAACATGATGTCTTTTATGATAATCAAGAACTCTCTAACAAAATGCTATCACTAAAGTTATTCCAGATTAAGTTTTTCCTAAGACTAATCTATTATCTATGGAATAATCACAAAAACTCCTAAGATGCATGCCTTCATTTAAAATTATAAGCTTTAAGGTTAAGTGGCATTCCTGAATACATCATAATGTACAATACCATGACCCATAAAATTAAGGGCTTACGCATGGAAATTAGTACATTTTCCAATACATTACATACTAAAATTTTTCACTTGTACAATTTGATGCCTTATGAATCAACTATAACACTCAAAAGTACCAAAGGAAAATGAGTGTGTTGATAAGCAACATATGTACATAGAAATAAATGTTTGAAACTGGAAAATAAGATGTTATTCACCTTATAACCACTGAAACCTTAAAAGAGGATTGTTTTAAGATCCATAGTCAAAATACAAGTACAAAATTCCAACTCTACGGTTCTTTATGAGAGTTAGTGACAAAATTAAATGTTAAGGCTATGAGAACCATAATAAGCAGTCTTCTAACAAAGCTTTTCGATACCTTACATATTCTAAAGATTAATCAGAATACAATATCAATACTCAGGCTATGTTATGAAGGTTGTGAGGTTTGCATAACCAACATAAAGTCACACTTACCTTAAACTCTTATAATATTTGTTCTCAATATCTGGATAGAAACATTACTAAGATGAAACTAGATGATACCTTACACTTTCACAACTTTTGTTATCATGCAAATGAGAATTTGACAAAAGGAAAATGAGAGCTATAAATTTTATCCAGTATAACCGAAACTCATGAGAAATCATGACATGGTTAATGAGGATGATTTTCATCTAATCTCATTCTAAGTGATTTTAAATCGAGATGTTAAAAGTCCTAAAATATTACTTGGTTTAAGGAATAAGTATGGATCCACCATAAGTTATTCATTGACATTCGTGGAACTTATTCCAAATGAAATATTCAGACATAATTCATTTATCAATTAAAGACTATCTACTTGTATCTAAATTTTGTCGCATATGGCCCACGGTCTTAGAAGAAATCTATTCATATATATACTTAATAAGATTTCTATTAAATATGTCCATAATTTTCTTATGACATCTGGACGTTAAAGAAATCAAATAAAGTCTAACATATAAATGAAAGGTTCCCACGTCACGTACCTCATCGAAACTTCTCTTGTAGCATTTCTAGAGATATCAAATATCAGTGAGAGCATTAGGTGTCTTAATAATAACTTGAAATAGTTGCAAGAGGTGGGGGAGTGAAAATTTCACGTTACCTCATTTACACCTCTTGTAGAAGACACTGCTTCATCTTGACACTGTTCTATCAAAACTCGTCTCCTTAAAATATAATGCTACACTTACAAAAGTTTCATTGTTGCTTAATTGTGGGCACACTTAGATTTGTTACCTAAACTAAAATAATCCTCAACAAGAGAAACTACAACGACTAACGTCATTAATTTGTTTTTCTCTATTAGAATTTGTTGGTCGTTAAATATTGACCTTAAGCATGCTGAGTTCCTTAAAATTTCTAAGGTCAGTGGGAGCAGTCAAAGTCCTTATCATGACTTACAAGGAATACAAGAGGCGAGGGGAAGAGAATCATTAAATTTTACTCTGAATTTAACTCCGATTACACCTCTTGTACACCATACTACACCAACTCTTACAAACTTAGAATCCTGAAATTGATAGCAACCAAACCAAGAGCTAATCCATAAAACTGAAACTTCTAACAAACCCAATAATCAACTCAGGAGGTCATCTAGGTTTAAAAAAGCCTACTAACTTTGATGATTATATAACCTCCCTAACTAAAGTTGAAATGGATTTTGGAAAAGTTTACTAATCCTATCTCTTCTAATTAAGCCATTAGTATCAATCAATCTTCTAAATGAAATAAAATTGTTTTCTAGTAAAATATAACAACTCTCCCAATATACTTATAACATCCGATACGTCTTAAAATACACCCCGTATGCGAAAAATAGGCCCGAAATACATTTAAATTAACAAAAATCAAATAAAAACAATATTATAAGTCTATCGCGGGGCGCGACAGACTATGCTTGATCCATCGCGGGGAGCGACCGCTGGGACACCAGGCCGCACCAGATCGTGCCACGTGTCCGACGCGTGTGGAAGCTAGCGGGGTTGACTCGAAAACCGTATACGAGACACGTAGTCTTTGGCGGGGCGCGACGACCTCCCTTGCTTCCGTCGCGGGGCGCGAGAGACCCCAAATCAGGCCCTATAAATTGGATTTCGACGTTCATTTGAAATTCGTTCATCACACACTTCTCTCTCTAAATTTATGAATAGCAAATATAATTCCCGGGTGTTATACCCACTAAAATAGCGAAGCTCTGCCTCGATGTAAGTATTATAGCCGCCAGTTACGTATTAGATACGCTGCCCGATTGATCTAGTGCTCCGTAACGCATGTCGAGACTCTGCCTGACTTAGTCGTTGGAGTTCTGTCTCGGGGAGGGTATAACTAATGTAAATATTGGGTTATTATACTAACACGTGTGCATTGTTTAATTTATTAGATTATAACCAGGAAATTACAAGGAAAAACCTAAATTAGCAATGTGAGTTTATCCTCTTTTTGTAAATTCTTTTATAAACTGTTTTACAAAACCTCAATTGTTTTAACTTATATTTAACGGTGATTGAGTATTTGTAGTCTACAATTATCTTCGGTATGTTGGGGTTTTGTATACAAAATTTGTTACTACACTGTGAGTAGTAACATTTCCAGAAGTCAGGATTGACAATGTCGTGGGTGGTAATTAAAGTAGATGTAAACAAATGTAATTGCGGGATGCCCTCAATACTGTACAATGATAAAATCTGTTTTGATTAAACTGGGATTCACTCACCAGTATTTCCCACTGACAAATGTTTTTTAAACGCGTTTCAGGTAACAAAATGTGAAAGCCAAAATAGAAGCCAGCTGGAGAGCACTGAAGGCTTGGAAAAGTGGCTATAAAAGTTACCTAAATAAAGAAGATGTTTTTATTTGAATAAAATAGGGTTTATCCCTACAAACTGATTATGAATGGAAACTTGAGTTTTACCCATGTGTTTAATATTTATAAAATGAGGTGTTTTACTCTGATAAAATATTTCATAACTACGGTCCTGATGTAAATTGCGCTACCAAAATTAAATAAACACCGATACCACCGAATGTGCGAAGCTCGCGACCGCCCGTCTCCCAGGGCAAGGGGTCGGGGGTTGCGACAGGAGGTGGTATCAGAGCTACAACCACTGATCTCAGCCACAGAAGTGTTCTGCTAACATTGAAATTGTCAATTCTGTTAGGAAATAATCTATGTGACTATGTGCATATGTATATCTTATTATTTTGTGTTATTTAACAATCTGTTAGTTTACGGTATGAGTGATCAAGGACCATCGGACTTTTATCTTCAGTTGTCTAGTTCTCCTAGAAATGAAGGAACGTCCTCCCAGCCTACTCCTTCGGGGTACTCAACTGACACCGAAGAGGGGATATTCATCTTCAAAGCGCAATCCGAAGAGCCATTCCCTACCAAAAAGAGAGTATGGTTCAGTCGGGAAGCCCATGAGCGTAGGAAAAGAATGAGGAAATTAAAGCAACAAAGGGCTTTAGCAACAGCAAATAGGGAGATGAACGCCCAGACCCACGACATAATCAATAGGAGATTGGCCAACTTTCACATCTTAGCTACCACTGCCGCAGACCCAAACTTGGAACAAGTCATTGCACCACACCTACTACCACTATTTCCCACTCAACCCATGGAAATAGAAACCAACCAAGAAGCACCAGTCCCCATACTAGCTTTTAACCCAGATGAGATACCCAGAGTTCCAGCACCCAATCCCTTAGCCTATGATCCGTGGAATGACGACCATAGGGATTACCGAGAACTCTACCCACAAGAGGAACCTATGCCAAACCCTGTAGCACCATACCCAAACCTTGACCCTCTAGATCCATATTGGGATGCTGACCAATATGTTAGGGAAATCTTAGAAAACCCATACCCGTATGAAGACCCTTTACCACCATACCCTGAACCAATACCCGCACCGCCACCACCCATGAGTACCGAAAACGTGCAGGAACTCCGCACTTTTGGTGAGGAGTTAGTTGATGAAGGAGAGAGAATCAGGCAAATAGGGGAAAAGCTCGTTTGGAAGTATGATGAGCGAAACATGCAATATTGGATGAACCCCTAAGAAATAGTAGTAATACTATATATATATATAAACGCGAGTAGTTTGAAAAAAAAATCAACTAAAATAGATAAATAATACCTACAGATGCATAACCAGTAGTATGTTTTAAATTCCGGCTATTGTTGTAATAGATGCATATTAAAATAGAGTAGATGTCGCAATGATCGACGGTTTTGACCAATGTGTTTGTTTGTGCAATTGTTGGCATAAAATTTTATTTTGCAATATTAATACTTGATAATTTTTTGTAAATCCAGATGGACAACGAAGCAAATCAGGAAAACCAGAATAATGATAACCAAATAGATAACAGTGCCATTCGACACATAGTAACACAAGGAATTAGAGATGCTATGCCATATATCATCCAAAATGTTAAAGAAGCGGAAAATAATAAAAGTAATAGTGGAAGTAAGCGATCATATACTGAACCCAGTCAAAGCGTGAGCAATGGACCGTTACCTCAATTTCTTATTCCAAAACGAAGAAGAACCATATCTTATGGTTGTTCTTACAAAGAATTCTGGTCTTGCAAACCGATAGAATTCTCTGGTAATGAAGGAGCCATTACAGCTGTACGCTGGATAGAAAAGACAGAGGCTGTCTTAAAAATAAGCAAGTGTGCAGAGGAAGACAAAATCATGTTTGCTTCCAATCTTTTTAAGAATGCAGCCTTAGAATGGTGGAATACTATTCTCTAGTCTAGGGGAAGTGATAGAGTCTATACTATGCAATGGAATGAGTTTAAGAACATGGTCGAAAGGAAATTCTGTCATCTCAATGAGAAAGAACAAATTGCTAATCAGTTCTTAAACCTTAGAATGACTGGAGTAGACTGTAAGGGTTACACTACCATATTCTTCGAATATGCTAGAATTGTGCCAACACTAGCCTCACCAGAAACAGTATTAATCTTTCGTTACCCCTGGGGATTAATCAGTGAGATTAGATATGTAGTCAAGGCAGCTAGACCACCAACCATAGAAGAAGCTGTAGAACTAGCAAATACCTTGACCAATGAATTGGTACATATGCAAGAAGAGAACTAGAGGAAGAACCTAGTCCAGAAACTTACCCAGGAATTTCGCTATGGTAATTCCAACCGTGGGAAGAATGTAGGTTCTACTTCTGCACCCTACTGCAAGTCTTGCAAGAAGAAACATTCGGGAAAATGTTCTACCTACTGCAACTTCTGCAAGATACTTGGACACAAGGAAGAAGACTGCAGGAAGAAACCCAGTATCAATGATGCACCATTATCATACCAGTATCAATGCTGCACCATTCGAAGCACTTTATGGACGAAAGTGCCGAACCCCAGTCTGTTGGGCAAAAATTGGAGAAAAGCAATTATCTGGACAAGAGATAGTGCAAGAAACAACGGACAAGATTATTCAAGTCAAGGAAAGACTAAAAGCAGCACGCAATCGACAAAAGAGTTATGCTGATAACAGGCGAAAACTGTTGGAATTTAAAGTAGGAGACAAAGTGTTATTAAAAGTTTCGCCATGGAAAGGAATAGTCAGATTCATCAAGAGGGGAAAGCTAAGCCCCAGGTATGTTGGACCTTTTAAGACTATTAGAAGAATAGGACCTGTAGCATACCAGCTACAACTGCCAGAGGAAATGGCAGGAATACATGATGTATTTCATGTATGTAATCCCAAGAAGTGCCTAGCAGATGAATCATTAGTGGTACCTCTTAAGGATATAGAGGTAAATGAGAAGCTTAAGTTTGTAGAGAAACCGCAACAGATTGAAGACAGAAAAGTCAAGAATCTCAAACACAAGAGATTAGTTCTAGTCAAATTGAAATGAGATTCAAAGAGAGGACCAGAGTACACTTGGGAGCTTGAATCAGAGATGCAGAGGAAATATCCACACCTATTCCAGTAGACCTCGAGGACGAGTTCTAAAACAAGGTGGGGAGGATACAACAACTCTCCCAATATACTTATAACATCCCGATACGTCTTAAAATACACCCCGTATGCGAAAAATAGGTCCGAAATACATTTAAATTAACAAAAATCAAATAAAAACAATATTATAAGTCTGTCGCGGGGCGTGACACACTGTGCTTGATCCATCGCGGGGCGCGACCGCTGGGACACCAGACCGGACCAGATCGTGCCACGTGTTCGACGCGTGTGGAAGTTAGCGGGTTGACTCGGCAACCCTATACGAGACACATAGTCTCTAGCGGGGCGCGACGGCCTCCCTTGCTTCCGTCGCGGGGCGCAAAAGGCCCCAGATCAGGCCCTATAAATTGGATTTCGACATTCATTTGAAATTCGTTCATCACACACTTCTCTCTCTAAATTTCTGAATAGCAAATATAATTCCCGGGTGTTATACCCACTAAAAAAGCGAATCTCTGCCTCAATGTAAGTATTATAACCCCCGGTTAAGTATTAGATACGCTGCCCGATTGATCTAGTGCTCCGTAACGCATGTCGAGGCTCTGCCTGACTTAGTCGTTGGAGTTCTGTCTCGGGGAGGGTATAACTAATGTAAATATTGGGTTATTATACTAACACGTGTGCATTGTTTAATTTATTAGATTATAACCCGGAAATCACAAGGAAAAACCTAAATCAGCAATGTGAGTTTATCCTTTTTTTTAAATTCTTTTATAAACTGTTTTACAAACCTTAATTGTTTTAACTTATATTTAACGGTGATTGAGTATTTGTAGTCTACAATTATCGTCGGTATGTTGGGGTTTTGTATACAAAATTTGTTACTACACTGTAAGTAGTAACATTTCCACAAGTCAGGATTGACAATGCCGTGGGTGGTAATTAAAGTAGATGTAAACAAATGTAATTACGGGATGCCCTCAATACTGTACAATGATAAAATCTGTTTTGATTAAACTGGGATTCACTCACCAGTATTTCCCACTGACAAATGTTTTTAAAACACGTTTCAGGTAACAAAATGTGAAAGCCAAAATAGAAGCCAGCTGGAGAGCACTGAAGGCTTGGAAAAGTGGCTATAAAGATTACCTAAATAAAGAAGATGTTTTTATGAATAAAATAGGGTTTATCCCTACAAACTGATTATGAATGAAAACTTGGGTTTTACCTATGTGTTTAATAATTATAAAATGAGGTGTTTTACTCTGATAAAATATTTCCTAACTACGGTCCTGATGTAAATTCCACTGCCAAAATTAAATAAACAACGATACCACCGAATGTGCGAAGCTCGCGGCCGCCCGCCTCCCGGGGCAAGGGGTCGGGGGTTACGACATAAAATTGATTTTATGTGTTCAAATAACGTTTTGGATTTGATTGAATTACATAAGAGTGTTCATAACTAAACCAAATCCTGATATAAACATTAAGACATAAAGAAGCATGATTGATTGTCAAAGGTTATACCCTAGAAGAGATAAATTATCAAAGAGTCTTTCTTACATATCTTACGGAATATTTCTTTGAGGATCATCATTGTTCTAGTAGCTTATAATAGTTTTAAGCTACATTAGATGAACATTACACCATTTTCCCTAACAATTGGCTAACACATTTACATGTTCATAAAACAACCTGAAAGTTCTAAACTTAAGGTTAAAGAACAGTTTGTCTATGAGCCAATAAAATCTGCAAACATCATAATATGATGAAAACTTAACGTAATTATTTTCATCAAGAACCAAGTGGGTTAATGTACCTACCTCAAAATGAGTGGGAGCAACTAAAATAAACTTGTCTATATAGATGATATTCTTTTGACAAGTATATGTTACATAAGTCAAAGCATTGTTATCACAAACTTTGATATAATAGATCTCAGAGATATCTCTTACGTGATTGATATCATAACATACCGAGATAGACCCAATGGGACATTAGTTTCATTCCATAAGTTTAACCTTAAATGGGTCCTTACATATGTAACAAACAATATTGCTCTCTTTTAGAGGATAATAGGATAAATGAGATTATTTCCTTACTCTTCATTAATTGGAAGCCTTATGTAAGTTCAAGTCTATACTAGTTTAGATATTACTCACATTGCAACACACTAGATATGTCTAGATTAATGTGAAACATCTAATAGAGTATTACATCTTTAAAAGAAACGAGAGGCTATGATTTAAAGAAGAAGTGAGAACTCAAACCGGTTATTACTCTAACTTTGTGATATTCAAAGATGACAAAATGTAATTTCGGGTATATCTTTATGTCAGCAGACAAAACCTATCTCATGGAGGAGTCATAATTGACTGATATCAACAACTTAAGTTATAACGACATAATATAGTCACTAAGTGTTGTTCGAAATTTATCAGTGGACTCATAAGTTTATTAACTCCATATAACTAATATATTGAAGACTTATTATGATAAAGTCAGCTACCATGTCTCCTTGAACAGTAACAGTTCGAGAGGTGCTGCATTAAATTTTGATACGCAATTAATTATTCGTTTATGAACGAATTGAGGAAACTAAATCTTTGTATCGAATACATTCATGATATGCTTAAGGATCCTATAACTGAAGGGCTATTACCCATAATTCTTATTAAGAGAGCTCATAAAAGAAACGGGTTTTAATTGATGGCCGTGCGCAACTGCTTATCGTATTATGAATGACTAACTATTAATTAATTTTCCTCATCAGTTTGATTTTATACGTCTCTAAGAATATGTTTAAACCGGTATAATGACATATACACAAATAAAATTACAAATCAAACAAAGGGCTTATGCGTATTTTGATTATAACGATTAGGTTTTAGATTGAGGTTGTAGTATGACTAATGGGGGTCCTGAGTCACATAATGATTCAACGGTTGTATTTCTTTGCTACAGTTCTTGGTTTAGAGCTAAAATGAGTGTTAACTCTTGATCAGGCTTATCTAATACTCATAATAAATGATTACTCGGCTAAGTAGGAGAATGTAAGATTAAATATATTATTATGTTATATTTAATCTAGTAGCCATTATAATCATTTACATCATATATATCAAAATATATAACAACCTATTAAATAATTAGTTGGTAATTGTTGATGGGCCATATTACCCTTATTAACTAATTAGGGTTTCATCTTGGGTGAATATATTAGGAAACTAATGTAGAGGTTAAAAGGTAAGACTTCAAGATAACCTAATTACTCATAACATCAAATCGCCTCTCTCTCCCATAACCGATTACCCTTTATCGGTTTTCTTTATCACCATCATTACATTGCACCTTAAAGAGGAACCAGATCACTCTGACAATTATGTCAAACTCTATTGTTGCGTCTTCATCTGGATTCTCTATTGGCCTGTCTGTTGCAATCAAAGGTATGTTTTCATGTTTTCCATTATGCCTAAAACAGAACTGATCAACATTACATTGAGTTAAATTAAATATGTTGAAACACGCATTTTCATATGATTAACGCATTACATTGTGCTTGGGCAATTACTAGTTACCCTGAATCTCTAATGCCTAGCTAACGTATTTATAATCATACTCACATTTGTATGTATTATATGTTGATTTTATTAACAAATTTGCAATTTAATATCAACAAATTGGTGTGAGTAATATGTTGTGTTCAAATAAATCTTGCTTATCACTGCTTTTCTTTAAAGGTTTTTATTCCATAGTTTCAACTAGGGGTGCAAATGATCCCAGTCCTAACTCGACTAAGCTCGAGCTTGAGCTCAGCTCTTACGTTATCCTATCTTGTCTCACGTGTAATATAAAAAACTATTAGATTAGAATTCTCCAAGAGCTCTAGCGATATCAGGATCCTAAGAAAAGATAGAGGGGCAACGTGCGCAGAACTAGGTGTATCCTAAGCTTAATTCTTTCCTTTTTCCAAGTATTTTAACATATCCAAATTGATTAGATAAAAGTAACTTTGTTGTGATGACTTGTATGAATAATTAGTATTTTTACACTGATAGAGTTTGAAAAAACTTGATTTTATCCGGTAAGAATTTTAAACCAAACTTACGAATATCATATTTGTACTTAAGAACTCACTTCTCAACAAGGTAGTAGAAATAAGTAAGACATGGCAAGTAGAATCACAAATAATTTTGACAAAATAAATAAAAATAAATAATTTGGACAAAATAGATAAATAAATGCTCAAACTAATAGAATCACAAAATAAAATAAAAATATGTCACGACAAAAAGTTACAACATCAATTCCGAAGAATTCTGAGACTCATGTTCAACTCTCAATTTGAACTCCTCGACCACCTTGTTAATATTGGTGACAAAATGAACTAAACTTGACATTGGTGACAAAATGAGTCATAATGTCAGCAGTTATGTCCTAAATGTGTGGAAAGTTTCATCAATAATATAATAGTTGCAAAATATAGATTTAAAATAAATCTGAATATTTTTATTAATATATAATTTGTCACCAATTTAACAAATATTTCATTACTACTCTTCTTATTGTGTTGTGTTGAGTGGCAAGCTCTTTGTCAACCCATTAACCTGTTACAACATGCCAAACTGTCATCCGGTATAGCCGTATAGATAAACGGGTGTGATAAAAAAATTATATGACTAAAATTTATGTCGATGAAATGAATAAATATATGGGTTATGTTTGAAATGGTTAAACCTGTCAACCCGGCAAGAAGGCTACACCCTAGTCACAAAATGGTAATGCCATTTTTTTTGTATTCTAATTGAACTTTTAATGCATTTGTTAAGCGATCACAACACTCCAAATCATTGGATATAACAGCAGAACCCAGTTTGTAGTTACAATAACACAAGGGAGGAAAAGCGTTATAAAACAAAAAGATAGATAACTTTTTAGTGGAATAAATTATAACTCACTGGGTAGTTGAATTGGCAGTTTCCTAGGATTATAGGAGGCTTGAGTTGTGGAGATAATGGGCAGGAAAAGGTGGAGCTAACTACTATTATCTCCTTTCTCTTTTTCAAGATCATTTGTTACTTTAGTGAGTTTAAGCGGCTGATATTTAATGAAATATCAAAAAATTATTTTAAAATAAAATATTTAAAATTGAAAAAAATAAAGAATAAGACTTATTTATATACCCTTAAAGAAAAAGGTCGGTAGCTTTGCCACCGGCCAAACTTCAACACGTGTGTGACTAGAGTTCTTTTATCTCCTTTCTCTTTTTCAAGATCGTTTGTTACTCTGCCTTTTCTTCAACTTCTTTCCTTGTTTTGCTGTTATGTTCCAAGCATTAGTGCGTACTGTTTCGGTTAGTATGATTTATTTATTTACTTTTCCTCTCTTTTGTTTCTATACTATTAAACTTTGGTTTTGTATAGAAGTTGATGGTGGGGTATCATGACTGACTAACTATGGTTTGATGGTAATGATAAAGTACAAAGACGAAGGTACCCTTTGAGGAAAATTTTGTTTTCATATTTGTCTGATGTTTTGTTGCTTTTTTGAGCTTCACGTATTTGATGGTGGGGTATCAAGAAGACACCCAACTTCACCATGTTTAGGTTCAATTAGTAAACTTTGATGTATTTGATTTGGATTTTGTTTTGAGAATAATTGTCATTTTATTCTCTACACATCTGATTTTGTTGTATTGGTTGAGAAATTTATTATATGTTCTTAGATTACATGGTTTTTAGGTTAGAAATTGCATGTGCCAATTCCACCACATGATTCAAAGTATAGTTTTAATTGCACTTGCTTAGTAAGTGAATAAGTTAGGGCTAATAAGATCATCTTTGCCTATTTTTCCATTAACTTTTAAATTCTCAGTTTGCTAATACAGAATAGGAATTAGCAAATGGTATTGGGTACTAGTATCAAACCATTAAGACCGTAAATGCATTAAAACCGTAAACAACCATATAATTCCGCCAACTATAAACAACCTAGAGATCGCCGCCGCAACGCGCGGCATCTGGCATCATCCTAGTAATAATAAAATAAAGTGTATATATAAACATAGAAACGAGATCAGGAGAAAATGGTGAAAAGTGTGAACACGGTGAGAACGGATCCTGGCCGGCCACGTGGTATAGTGCGCTAAATGATATGCATGGGTACGATTGTCATTGTCCACGTTCCCCTAATTAATGGCGTTAAGATTCGGTTCCAAAAAAAAATTCAATAGAAATGGCGTTTTGATCTTTATGTTTGTTTTCAATGGCGCTTTTTTAAGTAATTTTTTTAATGGCGTTTATGTTTCAATGATGTGCTATGTATATTCAACAGATATGACGTTTTGTCGTTTTTTTTACTTGTTTCAATGGATTTTTTTTTAACCTTTTTTTTTAAATGTTGTTTATGTTTCAATGGCTATTATTTGCTAATTATTCAAATCATGGTGTTTTCATTAACATGTTTTATTTATTATTCATTATAGATTACACATCATGGTATTTTCATAGATTTCTCACATATATGCACAAATATTATCGAAAATCCCATAATGAAACAACTAGATGCAATAGTCTAAAAAGCAAAATACATTAGTCAACATTAAAATTATACAATTCATGGCATTTAAGCTAATCTACATATAGAGCCATCCTTTCTTTTATTCTCTTGTGTCTCGTTTCATACAATTCATGTATTCTTTCTCCCCCTAAATCCAAGAATTTTCTTACAGATTTGGTCATTTGTCTTCTGTCTTCATTTTTGCTATGCAACTGGATTTTTGCAATGTATTTTATCCTTAGGTCATTTAGCTGTCTTTGCTTTAGTTTATTTTAGGCATTTTCTTTTGCCAGACCACACGCCCAACCAGGTATCTGCCCTATATATGTTTCCATATGCCTCATTGCAAAAATTCCACAGTCGACCACGTTAGACGTTGTCCTCCATTCCATCTTTTGTCTGACAACGGGTGCCCACCTCATGATCTTAACCATTATGTTTTTTTAATGCGCAAGTAGTTTGCAAAAGCTTCGTTCTGCAGTTTCACATTTTTTGCATATATTAGTCTGGCGTTTTGTGAATATAGTTTCTATATATAAAGTTTTTAAGATACTTACCAACTTTTCCACCCATCCAACATACTTGTCTTTGATGCTGAGTTTATCCTCTAGAGCACTGTTATCCAATACATCAACTCTGTTGTATTTAATATTGAAGCAGACAACATAGAAATGTCTTACACATATTATTGGCACGAAGACCAGTTCATAATCTTTTATGTATCTATCTTTTTGGTTTCCTTTGAAACGAGCGTTTTTCAAAACCGTTGCCATATTGTTGTAGAATTCTTTGTATCGATAACTTTTTTTTCATCGTTTCGTCGTACGCGGGACGATTCTGTAATATCGAGGTACCACATTTTAAACAACAAAACAAAGTCATAATATAATTTCATCAATTAAATATAGCAAAAGAGTTACCAGCATTATTTCTATGCAAAATAACCTTGAGGATGATTCCGGAGCCTTGTATCTTTCTTCATAGTTCTGGATATGCGCCTAACAATGAATAATGCCAACGTGTGCATCTAATCCTGGTCTCATGCTCTCACAAATCGCCCTTGTGAGCGTTAACTCTCCTCCCATCTTAAATACGACAGTACTGAAAAAAAACATCATATGGCGTTTTAGTTATCCAAACTCGTTCTATTATAAGACATGGCGTTTTAAGCATTTACATGCATATGCATGTATAATTTTAACGTAATAAATGCAAAGTTTGGTGTGTTTAAGTGAGAGATGTCTAAATACTCGTATTAACCACATCCAGTGAATATGTATGTGGCAACGTTGGTTTCATGGGTCTTCCTTGGTTCATGTATAACCACTTAACTCCTTACATAAGGTGACAAACATGCCCTACTCTTTTTTGTTTCTCTCTTCTCATTTTCTTCCACGGTCTTTTCCTTTTTATTTTTATCATCTTCATCATCTTCATCACCAGGAAGCTTTTCAGGGTTTAAAATTGTGTTATCTTGCATCAACTTTGTGATGTCTGGAGTTTTGTCCTCATCCCCCTTCTCCTACGCATCTGCCCTGTTTACCGTTTTGGGTGGTGATGTGTTCTTGGCGTTTTCATCTTGGGGTTTATTGGGTGTCTCTTCTTCTTCAAAAGTTTGCAAGAGGTTCTTCCCACCTGCAGATGGTGGCTCCTGACATGACGTTTTATCAAACATTGCACCTTGCTGGTCAACACTTTTGTTCACCATCTCCCCTTCAGTTTTTTCTAGTTCAGCCATGAACCCCTGACTGTATTGTGTTTCTGTTTGGGGGATGTTTGGTGTTTTATCAAATACATGCATTATTGGGGTCTTTTTAGCAGGGTGTAGATTGTTTTTTATAGCTTTAATCAGTTGATCCACCATCTTTGGACAATCTAAACCTTCTTTTATTTCAATCATTTGTTTTAGTTCTTGTCCTGGTATAACAACCCTCCTAGAACCCTTAACGTGACCCTAAAACGTTCCTTATATACCCCGTATACGAGAAACGAACCCTAGTAACCCTTATATTTATAAAAAACAAAGAAAACAAAAATTTCTAAGTCGCTCGTGGGCCGCGACAGACGAAGGAAGTTCCTTCGCGGAGCGTGACGACCTGGACTTGTCGGACAAGGCATTGCGCCACGTGTCTAAACACGTGTGGAGGCTACTCGATGACTCACCAAGTCTACCGTCGCCCTGAGGGCTCTCACGGGCCACGAAGGCCGAGGCCTAAGGTGTCGCGGGGCGCGACAAGATGGTCGACCAGCCCTATAAATAGGGTGAACGAGCTCATTTGCCAGTCGTTCAAATTTCGATTTCTCTCTCAAACTCTCTGATAGTATAAACTCTCGAGAAATAATACCCTATAAAGCGAAGCTCTGCCTCGTTGTAAGTATTATAACCCTGCTGTTACCCTACACAGTCGATTTAGAGCTCCGTAACGCATGTTAGGGCTTTGCCCGACTCAGTCACTGGAGTTCTGTCTCGTGTTACACCCGATTGATTTTGGATTCCGTAATGCATGTCAAGGCTCTGCCTGACTCAGTCATTGGAATTCTGTCTCGAGTTGTAAGGTTAATGTGAATTGGGTCATTTTACTAACACGTGCGCATTGTTTAATTTTAATAGATAATAACCAGGAGAATCACCAGGAAGCTATAGTAGTATCACCTAAGTCAACAATGTAAGAACATTCACTTTTCCTCACTATTTGTGAGTACTTTTTGTAAGTCAAAATGCTTTACCAAAACCTCAAATGTTTTCAAATACAATTACAGTGATTAAGTATTTGTAATTCTACAATTGCTGCTAGTATTATGGGGTTTGTATACAGTACTTGATAACCTTCACAATTGGGCACGGGTATCCAATGTGTGATATGACCATAGTCCCAGATCCGTCGAGTGACATGTACTGACCGAGTAATTATGCAGTTATAAACATTGTAATCGCTCTTAATACTGTAATGTGTAAATAACTGATGCTTTACAAAATGGAATGTACTTGCCAGTATTTCTTGCTGATAAAATGTTTTTCAAACGCCTTTCAGGTAACACAATGTGAAAGCCAATAGAAGCCAGATGGAGAGCATTGAAGGCTTGGAAAAGGGGCTATAAAAGTTACCTAAATAAAAAGGAGTTTTTATTTTCAATAAATAGGGTTTATGCCTAAAAATGTATTGTCAAATGAACTTGGGTTTTTATCCCAATGATTTATTAATATAAAAGTTTGGTGTTTTACTCTGATAAAAATATTTCCTAACTACGGTCCTGATGTATTCCGCTGCCAAATTAATAAATGTCACACCCCCAAAATACCACAAGCGGAAACCCCCGCGAGGCGTGTGACATGTCCGGATCAAGCCACTAATCACACTGAACCATAATTGTAATAGAACTTTCCATTAAATGAAGTAGTATAATTCAAACACTAGTTTAGAAAATCAAACATGTTCAGCGGAAGCATAATAGTTTGTTCAATAAGTTTAAATGAAAGTGTTCAAAACAATGCAACATCAAGGAGCATTCCAATTGCCACGACCCATGACCACTCCAGCTTCCCAGACAGCAAGTTCCATGACAGTGTACCTAAGGGCCTGCAAGCATGCAGAAAAGTGTATCAGCGAAAGCTGGCGAGTTCACAGTTTGTTTAACCGTTTGTTACCATGTATTGATTTATGTTATGTTGATAATAACTTGATACCGCAGACGGCTCCTTTTTGCCCTTCTCCAATGCTCTATCAAACATTGGTCATGATTTTAAAGTTATTAGTTCACGTCCGTCCTATCCAGGTATGTCGTGAGGGTGCCAAACCTAATAGCACTATCAACTAATAACCCCGTTGCCCTACAAGCAACTAGTTCGGTAGTATAATGGGACTTAAGTGATAGAAAGTGAGTGTATTATCCAACATCAACATTTACTGAAAACCGCCTCATATCCCCTACAAGGATATGGGTTTGTGAAAGTTTGTTCGTTATTGAAAACTGCCTAATATCCCCTACGAGGATATGGGTTTATGAAACTGTTTGTTTGTTTGCCGGTTTGATTGTCCCCACCGGACGCATGCTTGTATTGAGAGTAGTGAACTCACCTTAGTTTTGCTCGGTACGTTAAGTTACCCGTTCCAAGTTGGTCAACCAAACCCTACCGTGGTTACCAATATTATCAGTTTCATAATCAATTAAGTCACATATTTTCACAGTTTGCATTCATTGTAAAGATCACCGTATAACACATAGCAAATACTCAATCGCATAAAAGTCCACATCCCATGTGCATAACGCATGATAACATTTAACATGTAAGTTTGCTACACACATGCCCAACCAGGTTCCTCGTTCATATTTACTATTAATATGCATCGATAAAACACTATCATCCTCATACAACTCATAAACTATTTGAAACCTTACTGTTTAGAATGTTCTGTTTGTTTGTTCACTTGCAGCATCACCACGAAGAACCAGTTCTTCGTGGGATGCCACCTTGGCGAAGAACCCTATGGAGAAGAACTATCCTTCGTTGAGATTGAGTTTGACGAAGAACCCTAGTGGTTCGTCAGGAACAGTCAACGAAGAACCAGGTTCTTCATCGAACTACGTTCTTCGTGGGGTGAAATCTTTCGTCGCTGCCCTCAAAAGTCAGTTACAATTCCCGTAGTTCCAGCCGTGATAGATGCTAACAGGTTTGACAGTTTCCCAAATCATATTAAACGACACTTTTAACCATAATTATGCACCCTAATTAAGAACGATCATCAACTACTCAAAACGTAACAGTTCCCACTCATCATACAAATCATTCTAAACAATCATTGACCATAATCATCCAACGACCACACACAATCAGATTATTAGTTTATCATGACATAAATTCATCAAGCAGAATTATCAAACCACAACATGAACATGAACGTGTACAAATCATCGAAACCTCCTCATCATGCAAGTTCTAGATTTACAATCCTATTAATGGAACCCTAATCTCACATAAGATCACAACATCAGGATTTTAGTAATGGACAAGGATGAACACTAACCGTGATACCGAAGTGATTAGCTTAATCGGGATGGAAAGGCTTCAAGATCCCCAAAACTGTCGTCGCACAGAGGATAGGGAGAGAGAACTTTAGGATTAGCTTATACAAACAAATTGACAGTCATGCCCAATCTGGGCCACGAATAAACATGGGCCGAGGCCCTTTTTGGCGAAAGACCTCTTGGCGAAGAACCTTCTTCGCCATAGGGTGTTTGGGGCGAAGAACCCTAGTTCTTCGTCGACTTGTGCTTGGGACGAAGAACCCTAGTTCTTCGTCGACTTGGGTTTTTCGTAATTCAAGTGTGGTGCCATGTTATGTCTAAACATTAAACATTAAACAACTCCTAAATTTCATGCAATAACCAAACATAACAATACTTCAATCATTCGTATATCGTGCACATGATACAACGTAAAATGAATTGCGAAAACAGGATTGTGAAACAAGTGATGCGTAGAGGGAAGACCTTGAAATATCGGGTTGTCACAGCATCCCCAACTTGAAAGGAATTTCGTCCCGAAGTTTGATAAGTAACCCAAAGCAGCAAGGTGTTAGATTAGGATGACTGTGGATTTTCCTCGGGTGCCACATCATCCCCAACTTGAAAGGGCATTTCGTCCCGAAATTCATTAGTTGCATCAGGATTAGATTGATCAATTGGGAATAGTTGAGGATACTTGAGCTTCATCTGATCCTCGCGTTCCCACGTGAACCCCGGTCCACGCCTTGAGTTCCAATGGACTCTCATGATCGGGATTCGACTATGCTTACGGACCTTGACTTCCCGGTCCATAATTTCGATGGGCTTTTCGACAAACTGCAATTTTTCGTTGATTTTTAGTTCTTGAAGTGGTATCACAAGTGTTTCATCGGACAAACACTTCTTTAGTTGCGAAACATGGAAGACATCATGAACGTTACCCAACTCAGCAGGTACCTCGAGCTTGTAGGCCACTTTACCAATTCGTTCCAGAATTTTGAATGGCCCGACGTAATGTAGATTAAGCTTGCCGCGTTTCCCAAAACGTACCACACCCTTCCACGGCGAGACTTTCAACATAACGCGATCGCCTATAGCGAACTCCAAAGGTTTCCTACGCTTGTCAGCGTAGCTTTTCTGATGGTCGCGCGCTGCCGCCATAAGTTTTCGGATCTGGACAATCTTCTCTGAAGTTTCAAGTACTAGTTCCGGACCTGTGATCTGGCTATCACCCACCTCAGCCCAACAGAGAAGAGAACAACATTTCCGTCCGTACAATGCTTCGAACGGGGCTACCTGGATGCTAGAATGGTAACTGTTGTTATAGGAGAACTCTATCAACGGCAAGTGTTTCTCCCAACCCTTAACAAAATCGATCACACATACTCGCAGCATGTCTTCAAGTGTCTGGATGGTTCGTTCACTTTGACCATCCGTCTGTGAGTGATAATCAGTACTCATGTCGAGACGTGAGCCGAAAGATTTATGCATCGACTGCCACAAATCGGATATGAAATGCGGGTCACGATCAGAGATAATAGAGGTTGGCACCCCGTGCCTAGAAACCACCTCCTTTAGATAAACACCAGCAAGTTGTGAGAACTTATCAGTTTCTTTTATCGCGAGGAAGTGTGCTGGTTTCGTGAGACGGTCGATGATCACCCAAATAGTATCGTTCCTGCTTTGAGTTCTAGGTAGACCGGTGACAAAATCCATGGCAATTTGCTCCCATTTCCACATGGGTATTTCTGGTTGCTAAAGCAAACCAGATGGTTTCTGATATTCCACCTTGACTTCCGCACAAGTCAAACATTTACTCACATACGTCGCGATGTGGGCTTTCATTTTCGGCCACCAATATAAGATTTTGAGGTCCTGATACATCTTATCAGAACCCGGATGAACAGAGTATCGAGACTTGTGCGCTTTGTCCATCACAAGCTCTCTAAGATTACCATACAAAGGGACCCATATCTGTTCCATGCAATAGAGAATACCGTCGGATCTCTTTACAAGTCGTTTCTCCATGCCCCGCAAATACTCAGCTTTAAGGTTTTCCTCTTTCAGCGCTTCAGTTTGAGTAGAACGGATCTGGTCAGGGAGGTTTGAGTGAATAGTGAGCTGTAAGGCTCGTACACGTTTAGGTTTTGCCTCCTTTCGACTAAGGGCATCAGCCACAACGTTGGTTTTACCTGGATAATACTTGATGGCACATTCGTAATCATTTAAGAGTTCCACCCAGCGGCGCTGTCGCATGTTTAACTCCTTTTGGCTGAAGATGTGCTGGAGGCTCCTGTGGTCGGTATAAATAGTGCATTTAGTACCGTACAAGTAATGCCTCCAGATTTTTAATGCAAAAATCACAGCTCCCAACTCTAAGTCGTGAGTCGTGTAATTCTTCTCGTGAACCTTCAACTGTCGAGAGGCGTAAGCTATCACTTTCTCACGTTGCATCAGCACGCAATCGAGACCCTGAATATAAGCATCACAGTACACCACAAAATCTTTGGCACCCTCCGGTAAAGACCAAATCGGTGCACTGCAGAGCTTTTGCTTTAGAAGCTGGAAGGCGTCTTCCTGTTTCGTTCCTCGGGAATACACGACACCCTTCTGCGTTAATGCAGTGAGGGGTTGGGCAATCTTTGAAAAATCCTCAATAAACTTTCGATAGTACCTAGCGAGACCAAGAAATTGTCGCACCTCTGAAGGATTCCTTGGTGCCACCCAATTCCTGATGGAGTCGATTTTAGCGGGATCCACATGTATTCCCAGCTCGTTGACTATGTGACCAAGGAAGTGTACTTCTCGAATCCAAAAGTCGCACTTAGAGAATTTCGCGTAAAGATGCTCCTTTCTCAGGAGCTCCAAGATAAGACGCAGGTGTCGCTCGTGGTCCTCCTGGTTCTTAGAGTAGATCACGATGATAAAATCGTCAAGATATGGTTTACATACGCGGTTCATGAGATCCATGAATACCGCTGGTGCGTTGGTTAACCCAAATGGCATGACCAAAAACTCAAAATGGCCATATCACGTTTTGAAGGCTGTCTTGGGAACATCCTCCTCTCGAACTCTTATCTGATGATAGCCCGACCTTAGATCAATCTTTGAGTAGAAGCTTGACCCTTGCAACTGGTCAAACAGATCGTCGATGCGAGGTAAAGGATAACGATTCTTGACTGTCACCGTGTTGAGTTCACGGTAGTCGATACACATGAGAAAAGATCCGTCCTTCTTCTTTACAAACAAAACTGGGGCTCCCCAAGGTAAAGAACTGGGTCGGATAAAGACTCTATCCAACAGTTCTTGGAGTTGATTAGACAATTCTTGCAACTCTCCAGGTGCAAGACGATAAGGTGCACGAGCAATCGGAGCTGCTCCTGGTGTAAGATCAATTTGGAATTCCACCTGACGGTGTGGAGGTAAACCTGGAAGTTCCTCGGGAAAAACATCAGGAAACTCACGAACAACAGGTAGATCCTTAATCCTCTTCTCTTCAGACTGAGTATTAGTAACAAGTGCGAGAATAGCAGGATATCCCTTCCGTAAGCAATTATGGGCTTTCATGGATGAAATGAGGCTGACAGTAGCACCGCTTCGATGACCTTGAACTGACAGCGGTTCCCCACTAGGGAGAGGTATACACACAATTTTCTCCTTACAAAGTATATCGGCTCGGTGTTTTGACAACCAATCCATACCAACCACTATATCAAAGCTACCAAGTGTGATGGGAAGAAGGTCAATGTCGAACACTTGACCCAGAAGATCGAGTTTACACACTAAAAGTACATGTGAGGCTTCAATTGACTTACCATCAGCCAATTCCACTACGTGTTTGGTTTCGAGAGGTGTTGGGGTTATCCCTAACTGACGACTGAACCCCAAAGACACATAACTCCAGTCGGCACCAGAGTCGAATAATACAGAGGCGAAAATACCGTTGACAAAGAACGTACCAGTCACGACGGTGCCATCATTCCTTGCATCACCTGCCCCTATGGTAAACACTCTCCCGCGAGCGCCATTCCCACCGTTATTCCCATTGTTGTTGTTGTTCTGGCGATTATTATTCCCATTGTTGTTAGCGTTCTGGTTCTGTTGTGGGCAATCCTTTTTGAAGTGCCCTTCATTGCCACATTGGTTTTGGTTACCCCGATTCTGCTGAGGTTGTTGCCTCTGTTGTTGTTGTTTAGGTTGCTGTTGTTATTGCCTGGGGTATGGAGCTCTGCAATCCTTCGCCATGTGACCCACCTTGTCGCACCTTTGACATGTTCGGTTACACGGGCCATACTGGTGGAAACCACACTTATTACACTTCGGTTATTTTCCCGCATAAGAGCCTGACGTTTGACTGTTATTCTAATTCTGGTTGACTGAAGATGACTGGCTGAAACTGCGACTGTTGTTGTTGTCAGGCTTCTTTTGCGACTAATTCGAGTTAGTCGCCTTGTCTGCGTCATTCCATTTACGCTTGTTGTCAGTGGTGGGGGTAGCAGTAGCAGTAGCAGTAGTAGCAGTAACATGTGGTGGCAGCGAGCCACGCTCCACCTCCTGATCAGTGATCTTATGAGCCAGTCTGATAATCCGTGGTAGGTTGTCAAGATTTGCTGCAGTGACGAATCCCTTGACTTGTGGTGCCAATCCTTTGATGTAGAGTTCGATTCTGCGGGGAGGTGGTCGGGATAGGTTAGGACACATGTTCGCTAGCTCGTGGGACCGTTTCGTATAAGCCTCAATCTCAGACCCCACCATCTTCAAGTTATAGTATTCGTTTTCCAGCTTTTGAATTTCATCCCGAGGGCAGTACTCTTCCCGAATCAACTCCTTGAAATCATCCCAAGTAGTCGCGTTTGCCATTTCAATGCCCAGCATCTGCACCTAAGCATTCCACCAAGTCAAGGAACCATCCTCTAAGGTGCCAGAAGCAAACTTTACCCTGTCCCCAGCTGGACAGTTACACATAGCAAAGACGGATTCGGCTTTCTCAAACCAACGGAGCAGTCCCACCGGACCTTCAGCTCCACTGAAAGTTTGAGGCTTGCAATCCATGAATGTTTTGAACGTACACACGGGTGGATTGTTCTGGTTTTGGTTCACAGCATGACCTAACACAAGAGAAAATACGCACAAATGAGAATCGAGTAAAACAACTAAGGATTATGCTTGGTCCGGTATGTATTGTACTAGCTTGCTGAGCTGCCAATGCCTCAGCCACACGTGTGTTAATCAGATCCGTCAACTCTGCCTGAGTCATCACAATGTTGCCACGTCCACCGCCGCGGCCGCCTCCACGTCCACTGTTACGTCCGCCACGTTCGCTCAGGATTCTATATAAGTAGAATGGAAGGGATAAGGATCGCAATTAAGTAGAAGTCAAACATCACTACGACTTCTATGGATTTAAGGAACTCCATCATTATAACAGATAGTGGGGCAGAACCCCTTTCACACTTATTAAGCCTTACTGGGACTCACATGCACCCCACATTATTATTATGTGTGCACCCATAATAACAATGCGACTTGCATGTTTATCTCAGCTCCTCCCAACTCGTGCTAAAAGGTTCCTCAAATTCGAGTAGCAAGACAAAAGACACCATAACATAGATCATGAAGGTTTAGAGGAGTGTCACACTATCAAACATATAACGTAGGCTAGTAACACAGGAACTCATACTGTAGTGCTAAGTGTGCATTCACATGCAATGTCATACATAAGTGTACACTAGATATGCGGTGCAATAAGTAAACGAGAGACGAACCTTGCAATCTGGAGCTGAGTGCATGGTCAGTTTCGTAACTATTCGGTTATAGTCTGGTTTTATAAAAACGTTTTAAAACCTAGTTCACTATAACCAGTGGCTCTGATACCAAACTGTCACACCCCCAAAATACCACAAGCGGAAACCCCCGCAAGGCGTGTGACGTGCTCGGATCTAGCCACTAATCACACTGAACCATAATTGTAATAGAACTTTCCATTAAATGAAGTAGTAAAATTCAAACAGTAGTTTAGAAAATCAAACATGTTCAGCGGAAGCATAATAGTTTGTTCAATAAGTTTAAATGAAAGTGTTCAAAACAATGCAACATCAAGGAGCGTTCCAATTGCCACGACCCATGACCACTCCAGCTTCCCAGACAGCAAGTTCCATGACAGTGTACCTAAGGGCCTGCAAGCATGCAGAAAAGTGTATCAGCGAAAGCTGGCGAGTTCACAGTTTGTTTAACCATTTGTTACCAAGTATTGATTTATGTTATGTTGATAATAACTCGATACCGCAGACGGATCCTTTTTGCCCTTCTCCAATGCTCTATCAAACATCGGTCATGATTTTAAAGTTATTAGTTCACGTCCGTCCTATCCAGGTACGTCGTGAGGGTGCCAAACCTAATAGTGCTATCAACTAATAACCCTGTTGCCTTACAAGCAACTAGTTCGGTAGTATGATGGGACTTAAGTGATAGAAAGTGAGTGTATTATCCAACATCAACATTTACTGAAAACCGCCTCATATCCCCTACAAGGATATGGGTTTGTGAAAGTCTGTTCGTTACTGAAAACAGCCTCATATCCCCTACGAGGATATGGGTTTATGATAACTGTTTGTTTGTTTGCCTGTTTGATTGTCCCCACCGGACGCATGCTTGTATTGAGAGCAGTGAACTCACCTTAGTTTTGCTCGGTATGTTAAGTTACCTGTTCCAAGTTGGTCAACCAAACCCTACCGTGGTTACTAATATAATCAGTTTCATAATCAATTAAGTCATGTATTTTTACAGTTTGCATTCATCGTAAAGATCACCGTATAACACATAGCAAATACTCAATCGCATAAAAGTCCACATCCCATGTGCATAACGCATGATAACATTTAATAGGTAAGTTTGCTACACACACGCCCAACCAGGTTCCTCGTTCATATTTACTAGTAATATGCATCGATAAAACACTATCATCCTCATACAACTCATAAACTATTTGAAACCTTACTGTTTAGAATGTTCTGTTTGTTTGTTCACTTGCAGCATCTCCACGAAGAACTAGTTCTTCGTGGGATGCCTCCTTGGTGAAGAACCCTATGGCGAAGAACTATCCTTCGTCTAGATTGAGTTTAACGAAGAACCCTAGTAGTTCTTTAGGAACCAGTCAACGAAGAACCAGGTTCTTCGTCGAACTACGTTCTTCGTGGGATGAAATCTTTCGTCGCTGCCCTCAACAGTCAGTTACAATTCCCTTAGTTCCAGCCGTGATAGATGCTAACAGGTTTGACAGTTTCCCAAATCATATTAAACGACACTTTTAACCATGATTATGCACCCTAATTAAGAACGATCATCAACTACTCAAAACGTACCAGTTCCCACTCATCATACAAATCATTCTAAACAATCATTGACCATAATCATCCAACGACCACACACAATCAGATTATTAGTTTATCATGACATAAATTCATCAAGCAGAATTATCAAACCACAACATGAACATGAACGTGTACAAATCATCGAAACCTCCTCATCATGCAAGTTCTAGATTTACAATCCTATTAATGGAACCCTAATCTCACATAAGATCACAACATCAGGATTTTAGTAACGGACAAGGATTAACACTAACCGTGATACCGAAGTGATTAGCTTAATCGAGATGGAAAGGCTTCAAGATCCCCAAAATTGCCGTCGCACAGAGGATAGTGTGACATCCCACATCGGTTGTGAAGGGGAACAAAGTCTTCCTTATAAGGGGCTGGATACCTTCACCATCATGACGCGTTTTGAAAACAATGAGGTGCGGACGCTGAGGGCGTGCTGGCTGCCAAAGCTGACAATATCATGGTGCGGTTACGATGGGCTGTTACAGATGGTATCAGAGCCAGGGCCGGACCGGTGGTGCCAGGTCCTATGAGGAGACTGGACCCCTTAAGGGGGGTGGATTGTGACATCCCACATCGGTTGTGAAGGGGAACAAAGGCTTCCTTATAAGGGGCTGGATACCTTCACCATCATGACGCATTTTGAAAACCGTGAGAGGCGGACACTGAGGGCGTGTTGGCTGCCAAAGCAGACAATATCATGGTGCGGTTACGATGGGCTGTTATAGATAGGGAGAGAGAACTTTAGGGTTTTGTGTTTACAGTTGCAGGTTATCAGAGATTATACAAACAAAGTGACAGCCGGGCCCAATCTGGGCCACGAATAAACCTGGGCCGAGGCCCTTTTTGGCGAAAGACCTCTTGGCGAATGAACCTTCTTCGCCATAGGGTGTTTGGGGCGAAGAACCCTAGTTCTTCATCGACTTGTGCTTGGGATGAAGAACCCTAGTTCTTCGTCAACTTGGGTTTTTCGTAATTCAAGTGTGGTGCCATGTTATGTCTAAACATTAAACAACTCCTAAATTTCATGCAACAACCAAACATAACAATACTTCAATCATTCGAACATCGTGCACATGATACAACGTAAAATGAATTGGGAAAACAGGATTGTGAAACAAGTGATGCGTAGAGGGAAGACCTTGAAATCTCGGGTTGTCACAATAAACCCCGATACCACTGATCTGGATCTCGCGGCACCCGCTCCCGGGGTAGGGGTCGGGGGTTGCAACACTTGGCAGTTCCAAAACCTCAACAATACTCCTTTTAGTTATTATTTCCCCGTTATATCTGGAAATGTGATATTCAAGTGTCTTGAAATCACAATCCCATCTTTTAATATCGTTTTCGTTTATATCTTCATCTGAGAATACAGTATTCTCATCAGCACCCTCAGTGCCCCTTTGATCTTCAGGATGATCATCATTATTTATGGGGGTTGGTGTAGCAGTTGAGGGTTTGGCGTTTTGTTCTTCAGCCATATCCCCTTCCCTTTCTACTTCCCCTTCCCCTTCCCATTCTCCTTCCCCTTTCCCTTCTACTTCCCCTTCTTCTTCCTCTTCTCCTTCCCCTTCCCCTTCTCCTTCTCATTCCTTTTCAACTTCATCATCATTTTCATCAATTGTTTCAACTTCTATGGCGTTTTGCTTTCCAGCAATCTCCTCCTCCCTTTCTCCTTTATTTTCACCTCCTAGTTCCTCTCCCTTTTCACCTTCAACTTCTTTTTCAACCTCACCTTCATTTTTACCTTCTCTCTCAACTGCCACTTCCTTGGCATTTTCATTAACAAATTTTGACATGTTCTCCAACAATGTCAGACATTGTGAGTATTTAATGTGTACCAAGAGGTTGTTTGGATTCTCAATCTTTGACTGTTTTAACAATGTGCTCATTTTATTGTAACAGTCTTCCAATTCTTTGTATGCCCCATCCAATTTATCATCCATTGCCTGTTAAAATAAAAAAAAAGTTTTTATTAAGTATGGCGTTTTGTGGTTTTTATTAAATTTATTATTTGAACAACATACCTCCTCAGATTCATTGTTTTGTTGTTCTTCATCAGTAACATTGTCTTCATATTGTGTTAGTGCTCTGATCAGAGCATGGTTCCCTGATGCAGAAACTTCAAACATCATATTCCGGCTTTCTATATCTTCAGCCACAATCCTTTGAAGCAAAGCCTCTTCATCCTCATTCTCTTCATTCCTATTCTCATCATTCTCATTCTCATCATTGATTTGTATAGCGTTTTGCATTTCAGGGTGGAGTCCAACATAATCATAATGATCATCAAGATCAAAACCATCATCATCATCATCATCATCATCAACCTCATCATCATCAATATCAGCTTGCTCATCAATATTGACAACATCATCTTCATCTTCATTCTCAACATCATCACCATCAGCATCTTCTTCATTAACAACATGCATTTTTTCTGCTTTCTTGGGTGTGGCTTCCTTAGCCTTTTTAACAGTTTTCTTTTTTACTTCTTTTCCATCATGGCATTTTGCCAGTGCACCCTCAAACAAGTCAAGAGTATTTGTTGTAACCCACTCAATTGGGTATCCTTCTTTTCGTTCCAATCTTTTTCTATTGCAAGCATCATTCACCAAGGCAAGATGTAACAAAATACATTTTCAATATTTAAACTGTTACTTTTGTGCAAACTGATATATGTCATTCAATAAGACAATCACAGATGATACATGGCGTTTAATAACACAAATTATACATGTTTTGGCGTTTAATAACAAATCTATCAAATTATACATGTTTTGGCATTTAATAACACACACAAATGATATATGTTATATAGGGAAATTTTTTTTCTTACCACAAGTATGATCAAGGGCCCTGTGTAATGCTTTGTTGGAGACCATGCGGTTTTAGCGTGTTGCAAGCATTGGATGAGATAACCACACAAGTTCAGTTGGTTTATTTGAACGTTTGGTTTAACGTTGTGCAAGAACTGTTGGTTGACGACCGCATTATCACTTGCATGCCCAATTATAGTGAAGAATGCTACAAGGAAATTTAGGCAGAAGTTTCTACCAAAGCTATCCATCTCAGGCAAGATGTCATCAAAGTAGAGCTTCACACTTGGTCTGCCAATCCAGTCAGTCCCTTCGAACTGTGCTCTCCATTCAGCCACTACTTGGTCTTTAGTTGTTGACCTTTTTTTTCCCCTGCACGGGAACCTCTCCATTGGGTATACCCGTTAAAGAGTTTATCAATTCTTCATTGATATGTATTATATGATTGCCAACATTTAGGTTATTTGTCGGTACGCTGTCTATTTTCATTTTTAGTGCAGTACCAAACCCCATGTGTTCTACTGCCTGTCTTTGATTTTTGTTTAGATTTATAAACCAACCAGTCAAGTTTGTAGGTTTTACTCTTGACAAAACCCTAGCCCCACTGAACTCATAAAATGGTTCTTCCTCAACCTCAACATCCTGACTTAAGGCCTTCCTCTTATTGGTGTTTTGGGCCTTGCCTGTGTGCACATTTATTCTCACTCTCAACCCTCTTCACCTATAAAACATGACTAATTTTCATGGCATTTTATTTTATGGTGTTTAATAACATAAATGATACATGGTTTAATAACACAGACAAATGATATATGTCGTTCAATAAGACAATCACAGATGATACATTGTGTTTAATAGCACAAATGATACATGTTTTGGCGTTTAGTAACAAATGTGAATGATACATTTTTTGGCGATTAATAACACACATAAATGATATATGTTATTCAGTAAGACAATCACAGATGATACATAGCGTTTAATAACACAAATGATATATGTAAAAATGCGTTCTCATACATTTAAACAATATTAAACAAACGATACATGTTTTGGCATTTAGTAACAAACTATCAAAGTATATTACATGATATATGGAGTTTTACAAACAAACATCATAAAAAGTAACAATTTGTACCATGTTTTCTTGTTGTCTTCTTTCGTTCCTCGGTGGTTTTTTGGCGTTTTGGAGCAGATGACCCTTCCTCTTCCTCTTCCTCTTCCACATCCATAGAAACTGCAAATTTATTGTTAAAATTAGAACGCCAAAACATCATAAAACTAGCACAATGTAAATCGAAGTTAACTCACTATGTTTTTTGCCTCTGGATCTGGTTTGATCTTTTGACGCCATAATATTTGTTGTTTCGCGTTTTCTAGGGTTTTCGCGTTTTCCCTAGGAGTTGAGGAGGTTTCTCTGGGAAGTATATATGTTTCAGTCACGTTTGATGTGTTTCGTAAATGAACATTTACCTTTTTGCCCTTATTGAAGTGCGTCCACTTTAAAAAGTTTATGTTATTTACAAAAACGCCAACGCGACAATCTAGTCCACAAATTGTTTTGATCTGACGATCCATAAGCATTCTCACCATTCTCACACTTTTCACCGTTTTCCCTAAATCCTGACCCTATAAACATATATATATATATATTAATAGAATCATGAAAACAACTATATATTTTTTATATATAATAATAAAATTTTAAAACAAATTTGAACTGTTGGACCTAATTTCTAAAATAAATAAATGAATAAATAACTTAAAGAAAAAAAATATAAAACGAACATCTCTCAAATGATAGATTAATCGCTATTTCTTCAATTGCAACTTATCAAATTTTAAAAGAAATTTGGGGCCCTTGGAGGTGGAGGCCCTAAGCGGCTGCCTTACTTTTATACACTATAGGACCGACGCTGGCTTGACCAAAAGTTCCACGGAGACGGAAAGTTATAGGACCTAAAACAATTTTTTTCCTATCGCTATGTTTCGGGTTATATGTTCGGGTCGGCTATTCGATTTGGGTCGGGTCAAACAATAATAACTCCAAATAAAACTAAAAATCTTCATTCATTCAAAGGACTCGTTTTTACACATAAAAAACCTATATATTGTTCAACAAACAAAAGACCAAAATATTTGTAATGATGCGAAAACATTTATTAAGGATTGAAGATCTGAAGGCTTTAAGAACCCTGAGAACACAAAACCTTTTTTTATTCTGTTGAAGTCGAAGAAAACATACGGGGCGCATCTATTCTCACGTACTGTTCTTTTTTTTGTTTAAACATCATTCAATTAAGACAAAAATAAACCCTCAAGGTTCATTTATATAAAAACTAGTTTCAAACTTCATTTAGGGGTTGTTTGGTAGACTCTTAATGATTCCATTAAGAGGCTACATCTGAATGGGATAGTGTTAAGAGTGTTTGGTTTGTTAAGTGGACACCTCTTAATGGTTCATGGGCCTCTGAGCGATTCAGTTTTAAAACATCGCTGAATGAAAAACAAAGACCTAAATACCCACGTACGTAACACACGTTCCTTGCATCTTCTCTTCTCTTCTGGCGACCACCATCCAAGCAAATCAACTGTCGATTCCAAGCAAAACTTCAATCACAACCTGGTATGTTCGATAGCTCTGTCTGCGTTTTGAAACCTAGGGTTTTTTTAGGTATGTTCGATGGCCTCTGTATGTTTATGTGAACTTTTAGTTGCTTTAGTTTGATTAGTTCTGGTTTAGAAAACGACTGTGTTAGATGGATTGGCTGGGTTAAAGTAATCCTGTTTATGACACTATTATCTGATTAAATTATATTTTGTATTGATTAATGGTCGAGTATATATAAGCAATTCCAATAAAATCCTGAGATTGTTTGGAATTTGTAGTTTTGTTAATTGTTATTGGAGCATGTGTGTTGTAAAGATACAAATTGGATATATAGTTTTAGCCAAACAATACGAATAATTGAAAGCAGTTCACAGTAATAAACTAATTAAAGCTAGCAAAGATTGTGTAAAGCTACACAATATACCATAATTGTTATTATTTAAACAAGATTTATGGACATTTTTGTTGGTTGATTTTTTAACAAGATACTCACTTTTTGGCATAACTTTTCTGTTGTTGTTAATGAGATTATTGTACCTACCTAGGGGTGTAAACGAGCCGGGCCGAGCCCGAGCTCGACCAGGCTTGAGCTCGGCTCGTTAAGTTTTTATGAAACTCGATCTCGAGCTCGGCTCGGTTCGAGCCTACTTCTTTGAGCTCGAGCTCGGCTCGCGATTAAAACCCAAAGCTTGAGCTCGGCTCGACTCGGCTCAAATTATTTTGAGAACAACCTTAAACGAGCTAAAAGCTCGGCTCGAGCTCACTTCAACATCGCTTAAACGAGCCAAAGCTCGGCTCATCAATGCTATCACTTGCATTTATTTAAATTGAGGACCACTGGGTGGGGAGTGTATGCTTTCAAATTGGTTACAGTAGCTTATTTCATCAAAATGCAATATGCCTTTAAAAGATCTGATAGTTTCAAGATATATTATATTAATGAAACAATCAGACAACTGGGTGGGGAGTGTCTGTTTGTGTTTTTGGCAAGAATTTGGTCAACAATACATGGTGGACTTGATATAACTAATATGTACTTTTAGGCATGCAGTTCAAATATAAGTTATCCTTGAACTATACAAACAGTCAACGTCCCATGAGTTTCATTAATATTTCCAATATGCCTTTTAAAGATCTGATAGTTTCATTAATATTTGATGACAAACATTAGGAAGACAAATATCATAAATATTTGATCATTAAATGCCAAACCTCTTTGAGTTTTTGATGGGCTTGTATGGTTCTTGATGTTCGATTTGATTGAATTTTGCTTTTATTTTGTTTTGAAATGTTCAAAGAAATGGCACAAAGAAAGGGTAGGATTAGTTGGAAGCAAGAGAGTGTTGACAAAACATTTCTTGAAGCATGCATGGAGAAATTGGAGACAATGGGATGGGGAGAGTTAGATGTGAAATATCAAACAGCACTTTTGCTTTTTGGTGAAAGTGCGGATATTAGGAAAGTGTGGTTACGACTTCAGCCGCAAAGTTGTGAGCTATGGGTCAAGAATGCTGGAGCAAAGTATGGATTGATCGGATAGGGTTTTGTGGGTGTCATGTTATGGATGTTTTATGCATAGGGTTTTGTTGCACAATTTGTTATGGATGTTTTTTTAGATGATTATGTGGATAATTGTTATGGATGTTTTTTTAGATGATTCTGTGGATATTATGTCAAGGATGTTTTTCGTTTAGATTGAATTTTGTGGATCTTATGTATCGATGGTTTTTAATATTTTGCTATGGATATTTTCTAATGCAATCGCAAATACCTCAGAACGACATAGAAAGCTAAAACAAATATTCCCTGGAGCAATAGGTGCGCTAGATGGAACTCTTGTACATGCAGTCGTGCCTGTTGATCAACAGACTCGTTATAGGGGAAGAGGAAAGGGTGAATGCTTTCAGAATGTCTTAGCAATTTGTGATTTTGATATGATATTCACGTTTGTATGGGCCGGATGGGAGGGGATTGCACATGATTCACGAGTTTTAAAAGAAGTAGCATTTAACCCGACTTCCGGGTTTTCCTTCCCCCCACCAGGTTTTTAATCATTTTAACTTTAATTATTTATAAAGTACCTATTGTTTATGTAACAGTTTTGATACTGGTGTTTACAGATAAATATTATCTTTGTGACGCTGCATACACCAACACTCGTGGATTTATGACTCCCTACCGTAATACGAGATATTGGTTAGCCGATTTTCGACGACAACGTGCGTTAACTAAGGAAGAAAATTTCAATCATGCCCATGCACAACTCAGAAATGTTATTGAGCGCTCATATGGTGTTTTGAAGGCGAGATTCCCAATCCTAAAGCAAATGGCTCCCTTTTCTTTTCCAATCCAAAGGGACATAGTGATCGCCTGTTTCGCCGTCCATAATTTTATAAGGAAATGCAATATTCGTGATCAATTATTTGTGGAGTATGGCGAGAACACTGTGTTTTCTGAAATACAAGGTGGAGAAAATGTTGGGCAGTTCGTTCACGACATAGAATGGGGTTCACAAGACATCGAGTATATGGCTACTTTGCGTAACCAGATAGCTAGTCAACTAATTTGAAATGTTTAAAATTAAAATTCTACGCAAATTATTAATTTCCAGTTGAATTTTAGTATGTTTTTAAGAATTTTGAAGGATTTATATGTAATTTGGATTTTCTATAATGTTATTTGTTTTCATTTTATTATTATTAATCTTCCAGAACCGTCATTCAGAGCACTGACCAAACAGATACATTTCATTCAGAGGGGTAAAGTAGTCATTGTGCATAGTCATTCAGAGGTCCAACCAAACAGCACTTTTTGGTTCAGCACTTCCTGGTTCAGAGTCTCTTACCCATTCAGACCTCCTACTGGTTCAGCACTTACCCATTCAGAGGTTGCCAAACGGCCCCTTAAACTCACTTCAAGTTTAATAACAATTATAAAAAATTACTAATAGCCCCGTTCTTCAAGTTTTTTTTTAACTCAACACGAAAATATGTATATTTTTTTTTGGACAATGAACTTGGTAGGGACAAGGAATTTTTAGTCAAAATAATTGGCGAAGACGGACCTATATAATCTTAAAAATTTTGGACGAAAAATTAAAAAAAAATTACACTACTAACCGAAATATTGACGGGGCAGGTGCACCCCCCCCCCCCCCCCTTGCCCAAAAGCATAGTTCAAATGGGGGCCATTCTAAAATATGATCATAGGGTCCTTCAGGAGATAGCAATGTTTTACAAGAAAATACTTAGCTTTGCTATTTAAAAAGAGATAGCGGCATAGATTTTTGCCCGTTTATCTTCTATCTCAATGTAATTTTAGTACCTTTTTCACGTTTCAAGAAAATGGCTTTTCAAATGGAACAAAGTTGAGATACAAGTGGCTTTTCATAATGGATCATGTATATTTGACCCTTAGTTTCTAAGGGAAATGATCAAATAGGAAGTTTATTTTGACTAGGAAGGATATGAAGCAATAGGATTAGGACATGTGGCAAAATTTAAAATAAAAAGGAAGGGTATTTTAGTCAATCTTATCATTTCTTCTTCCTTTTCAAAACCCAGTAACTTCAAAACCCACTATTTTCAAAACCCACCATCTTCAACCATTTCTTCACTTTCTATCTCAATAATCACTACATTATAGTGCGATTTTCGTCACCAATCAATGATTCAAACACCCGATCAACGTGTTCTTCAGCTTTTTTTGAAGAAAACCCAGTTTAATTTCATACAAAATCTCGTTTTTTCCGGTGATTTTGAAGATAATCACTCGATCCGTTCGATTCGAGCGCTGATAAGTGTTTCAATCATTCAAAATTCGTCAATTGTTGAAGAAATCACTTCTATCCATGTAAGAAATTCTTTAATTTCATTTTTACGATCTGGGTTTTTGATTTAGTTATTGCGTTTGACGATCTTGGCGGGGGTCCGGGGGCAGCGCCCCTGGTAACGGGGTCCCAGGGGCGGCAGCCCCTGGCGGGGTCCAAGGGGCAGAGCCCCTGGCTGGGGTTGAGCTAATTGCTGTAATAAAAATGCATCGGAAAAATTAATTTTCTGTGAATTGCCTCTCGAAACTCCATTCGTAAACTACATTGGTTCAGACAGTTCACAGCACAGACAATTCACAGCACAGACAAAACTATTGTCATGGTTCAATGCGTTTTAGAGAGAACACTTTCTTTGGTGTTTTTAGGCAATTGCGTTTTAGAACCAAAACATTTTTATGTGTTTTCTAGCCATTGCGTTTTAGAAAAACACATTATTGAAGTGTTTTTGGTGCATTGCGTTTTAGGTAAAACACTTTTTTAGGTGTTTTCAGTCCATTGCGTTTTACAGAGAATACTTTCTTTAGTTTTTTAGGCAATTGCGTTTTTGAATGAGTCATTTTTAAGTGTTTTCTAACCATTGCGTTTTACAAATAAGACATTTCTTTGTGTTTTTTGTGCATTGCGTTTTAGGTAAAACACTTTTTTATGTGTTTTCAGTCCATTGCGTTTTAGAAAACAGACATTTTAATTGTTTTCTGGCCATTGCATTTTAGAAATAAGACATTTGTTTGTGTTTTTTGGTGCATTGCGTTTTAGGTAAAACACATTTTTATGTGTTTTTAGTCCATTGCGTTTTAGAAAGTACATTTTCTTTTGAGTTTTTAGGCTATTGCGTTTTAGAAATAAGACATTTATTTGTGTTTTCTGGCCATTGCGTTTTACAAATAAGACATTTCTTTGTGTTTTTGGTGCATTGCGTTTTAGAAAAATGTCGTTTTTAAGGGATTTTTTTTCATTGCGTTTTACGTAACTGGGGGTTTTTCTATTGCGTTTTACGCAACTGAGTTTTTAAAAAAAATTCGAAAATATAGCAATAGTATACTCGTTTTAAAGATAAAAAAACACTCGTTTTTTTGGTGCAATTTTTATAAAAAAATAATGTCGTATGAAAGAGTTATTAACGTTTAAAAAATGGGAGGGAATTGGAGGAGAGAGAAACTATTGGCTTGCAATGACTAGAATACCCCTAAACAAACTCACGCGCCTCTTTTATTCCCTTTAATTTCCCTGATTTAATTTTAGCCCTTAATTAACTAAATGGATGGTGAAGATCACTTCCTAGCCTTTTTAGCAAAATAAACTTCCTATGATATCTTCACCCTAGTTTCTAAACAAAATCACAAGATCAACTTAATGCTACTTCTAATGGAAAAAAATTGGATCTTAAAATGGGAAAAAAGTTTTTTATATTTTGTGCAGTTTGCCCGTTTTCGTTCCAAACAGGAGGTTCATAAATACACCTATAAAACATGCTTTGAAGTACACACTAATACACAAACTGTTAGGAATAATCTTGATCGAGTCAACGGTACGGGTCATATAATGTAATAGGTCTGCATGTTCTATTTTAGTCATGTGTTTTTAGTGGTATAACTAAGTCATGGGTTAGTTATTTGTTAGTCAAAGTAATGGGTTAGTGGCCCTAATTATTAGTTAGTGGGTTAGTGGGTCTTGTTTATTCCTATATAATGTACGTTTTCTTTATGAATGAAAGTAGGGTTTTTTTTTTTTGCAGCAAACACATTTTCTGTATGTGAGTTTTTTGTGTGATTAAAACCTTCAAAACCCAACACAAACAAACACTTTCTTATTTTATAGCTTTGATTCAATACGTTGACAGTTTGGAAAAAAAAAATGAATATTTTGTACAAAACTAGTAATATTACCCGTGCTACGCTGCGGGGTTTCGGTCGATATCTATTTTGGTTTAGTATATCAACCGAAAGAAATATGCTTAAAAGAATATCGACACATGTTTTACATCGACCGAAAACCCTAAAAATAAATTTAAATTGGACAGCGGGACCAACTGATTTTAAATTAATTGTAAATGGAAATGAAAATGAAAATGTTATCTTAAATATAGCTTTAATGAAAAGGAACCTAAAACTAAAACACTAAACATAAAGAAAATTAAAAAAAAAATAATAAAGTCCAGAAAAAAATCAAGAAAGAAACAAAAAAAACCAATAGGATAAAAGCACTATCCACATAACTTGCTAATTGTAATTTGCGTTAAAGGAATTACCATTTGGACTAATCACATATTTTAGCTATTTTTTAAATATTTTTTGAAGTGAATTGGTTTAATGGTGTTTATCAAATATTTTTTTTTTGGTTTTCCTATTTTTTATAATTATTTTTTTAATATAATTGCTATAATATCTTATTGTTATGTCTCCTTTTGGGTAGATTTGGTTTTTCGATTATAACTTAAAAAATATGATATTTTATAAAATTCCGAGTAAGCTATTACGATGTGTTTATTTTAATCTATGTTTAGACATAAATTTTATATAAAACCGAGTTGTACTTAGTAATGTAAAGTCATTATGTTTACCCTTTTCGTTTTAAGCAATTATTTTTATGTACGTTTAGACATATATTTTAGAGTTAATTACTGTTTTCATCCCTGTGGTTTGTCAAAAATGACTATTTCAGTCCATTAGTTTAAAAATTGCGATTTCAGTCCCTGTGGTTTCACTTTCGTAACCATTTCAGTCCACCTCCGTTAACCCCATCAATTTATTCTGTTAAATATACGTGAATTGACCATAATGCCCTTATTAATAAGGAAAATTGGTAATTAATAAACCAACCTTTCACCAGTTGGTAAAGAATAATCCTACCTACAGAATTGGTAAATAATAATACTACCTTTCAATATGTTGGTACTCAATGGACCTCCGTTAGTTTTTTTTAACTGAAGTTAGTTTTTAACTTTTATTTATTACTCAAACAGTCCCTGTAGTTATAATTTACTAGTTTTAACTATGAGTTAATAGCCAAAATGGTCCCTGAGGTTTGCACCACCACCACCACCACTGCACCGCCACCACCACCGCCACCACTGCCACCACCGCACCGCCGCCACCACCAAATTGATTTTAACTCATTCTATATACATGACTAAACTGCAAGGACCAATCTGCAATTTCCTCAAATTGATTTCAAACACAAAAAGAGGCCGCTTAATCAGTCATCCCTTCCGGCGAATTCGCCGGAATCCGGCGAACTCGAAACTCTGTTATCCAACCATTTTATCCCGTTTTTTCTGCATTAAAGCTTGTCTCCATCCTATAACAATCCTATGACGAAGAATTATCCCGTTTTCGTAGTGGATTGATGTTTATCCGTGAACCCAAACCATCCGAAAAATCTGATAACCATCATTTTCTGTTTATCCTTGCAAACGGGTATAAATACAAGACCTCTAATCTCATTCCAATTCATCTCAAACAAATTCACACTTGGATCTATCTCTGCGATCTTTGCACATCTCGCCGGTTTAATTAAACTTCTCAATCCAGTTTATTAACTCAAGTTTTGAATTAATAAATTTACTTTTTTCTTATAAGTAGTAAATCTATTTGCTGTGGTGGTGGCGGTGGCGGTGGTGGCGGTGGTGGTGGCGGTGGCGGTGCAGTGGTGGTGGTGGTGGTGGCGGTGCAAACCTCAGGGACCATTTTGGCTATTAACTCATAGTTAAAACTAGTAAATTATAACTACAGGGACTGTTTGTGTAATAAATAAAAGTTAAAAACTAACTTCAGTTAAAAAAAAAACTAACGGATGTCCATTGAGTACCAACATATTGAAAGGTAGTATTATTATTTACCAATTCTGTAGGTAGGATTATTCTTTACCAACTGGTGAAAGGTTGGTTTATTAATTACCAATTTTCCTATTAATAAAAAACAAAAAGATATCTAAATGAGTTAATTATTGTTTTCGTCCCTGTGGTTTGCAAAAATCATTATTTCAGTCCATGTGGTTTCACTTTCGTAACAATTTCAGTCCAGTCTCCTAACACCGTCTATTTTACCGTTAAGTTTTTAATGAAATACCTAAATTACCCTTGTGTTAATTAAATATGGACTTATATGATTTTATTGTTGTATGACATATGGACTTAAATTGGATTGTAGGGTTCAACCCACCATGGCTTCAGTAGAAGTAGAAGTCTGGCACTATTTTTACATATATGGTTTTAATTTTGGATTTTAGAATGAGAAAATGTCCAGGTAAGCATTATTTTTCAAAGTTATTATGTTAATTGATGCTGCTAGGAAGATATTAATTGGGGTGGGGTAATGGGTCGCCGGACATTAAGAAGGTGGGTTGTGATGCCGGAGACTGGACTAAAATGGTTACGAAAGTGAAACCACAGGGACTGAAATCACAATTTTTAAACTAATGGACTGAAATAGTGATTTTTGACAAACCACAGGGACGAAAACAGTAATTAACTCATTTAGATATCTTTTTGTTTTTTTATTAATAAGGGTATTATGGTCAATTCACATGTACTTAACAGAATAAATGGATGGGGTTAACGGAGGTGGACTGAAATGGTTACGAAAGTGAAACCACAGGGACGAAAACAGTAATTAACTCTATATTTTATATAAAACCGCATAGTAAGGGTGAACGGAGTGGATCGGTAAACACAGCGGCAAAGCGGTACCGAGCGGTAACACCGCCGTCGTCTGTGTTTATCGCTAGGCAAACATGGATGATCGGTGAACCTTTACCGACTCGGTGAGAAGGAGGGAAAGGGGGAGAGAGGGTGTGTGGTGGGGTCCATTTCTTCTCAAATAATTACACATTTTTTTAAATAGTTTTCCTAAACCCCATTAGGTAAACCACCGCCAACGTTTTTGAGCATTAGGTAAACAATTTAGGTGAATTGACGTAACACTGTCTGATTAGGTGAATGAGAAGTTTACCTATTCCAAATAGGTAACCACTCCCTTCTAGTAAGATTACCCGCGCTACGCTGCGGGGTTTCGGTCGATATCTATTTTGGTTCAGCATACCAGCTGAAAGAAATACGCTCAAAAGAATATCGACACATGTTTTAAATTGACCGAAAACCATAAAAATAAATTTAAATTGGACAGCGGGACCAATTGATTTAAATGTGTAAATTACAAAAATCGTCCTTTATGTATGTCACTTATTGTGAACTGTGTCCTTTGTCTTTAATAATTACAGAAAACGTACTCGATGTTTGCAAACCCTTGCAAGTTATGTCCTTTAGCCCTAACTCAGTTAATTTTTGTGGTTAAATCTGACCAAATAGACCCCACTAAAAAATAAAAATAATAAAGTCCAAAAAAAATCAAGAAAGAAACAAAAAAAACTAATAGGATAAAAGCACTATCCACATAACTTGCTAATTGTAATTTGCGTTAAAGCGTAGACTAACTGAAAACATACATAAAAATAAGCATTTATAAGCATGAAAACGAATTATATTTGACACATATTTTCGAAAAAATTTACGTTGAATCGTAAACAAACTTAAATTTATACTCACGCGTGCATAAAAATAAGCATGTAAGAAAATAGTTACGGCGTGTTGTGGAAAATTTTTAGAAAGTTAAGAGGTTGGAATTGTTAACACTGAAAGTTAAAGGGGGTAAAAGTATAAAGAAATACAATAAAGACAAAAGAAGAAAAGTTAAAAAGCAAGCAAAAAATAAATAAAAAAAAAAACCCTGCTATACATCCCCTTTGAATTTGTTAGGTTATATAATTCCCTTCTTTTGCAAATGTATGTTCCCTTCCACATAATTGAGAAAACTACCTGTTACTAATGGTGGGGTTTGATCGTGTTTGTTTATATTGTTCATGAGAACCTGTTGAAAAAGACATCTGGTTTAATTTAAATAAAGATTGTACCAGGATATCCTACCGACTAATAAAGACAAACCATATAATCACTATTAGCCTACACAGTGTGGAGGGGCTTGAAGAAAGAGGGTGGAACGACATGTGCAACCACGTTAGCATGGTGGCGTGGAGAAAAAAGCACGAGGTGGGAAAGTGACGTGGAAGAGAATAAAAAAAATTAAAAAGAAAATAAACATCAAACAATCAAAACAAACTTCAACTACACCCACCAATCAAGAGTCTCCACCTCACCCCCTATGTTTGCCCCCACCGGGCATATTAGCAGGTCTATTCCATCTAGGCGTCCCTCCGCCCCAACGTCTATACAAAGGATTGCGTATGGGCAATATTGAAACTGTCCTTTCCAGTAGTATCGCTGCTGGAAATCCTCAATCCCCAAGCAAAAAACGCTAGGCACGGTGTGGTTTTGTGGGCGTGGACTAACAACAAGGCGTGTTACCACGCCCACACCGTGTGTTCTTAGCTTTTGACAACAACTAGTCTCAGCTTGATCCACTTATATGAAGCTTTGATCAACAACAAACTACGCCATGCTTATGTGTCATGAAATTTAAATATAAAAAAAAATAAGATATAAATGCACGGGAATTTAAAATGAAACACACATTGCAAGTTTTCAATAAGAAAAATACTTTTATTGCAATCGTGGTTGTAATATGCCTTTCAAAAAGATAATTAATAATAGATACCAATTTTGCAAGAGTATGAAATAAGTGATTGTGTTTCTTCAATAATGGCAGACAGCAGAAATATATGTGAAGATATAAAGTTGGAGGAAGAAAATGCACTAGACAATATGCCAGTGAGGCAGTGACAGAATACGAGGATTGAATGGAGCAATATATAGTTTATGGCCATATCAAACAGATATGACATCTATAGTTTGTTTGTGTGTATATGACATCATTCTACTCTTATTGCAATCGTGGTATGTATGAGAGAAGAATCACTTACGACTTAACACTTGCCACCCTCTTCTCATGCTTTAAATTTGTTTATATATATAAGGTTTTCTTTTAAATGCTCCTTCTCATCTCTTTGATATCATATTCTTAAATATTGGGTGGTTTGTATGAAGACCAGGGAAGGGAGAGGTCATGAAGAAAACATGAAAGGGTGGCTGAGTCTTAGCCTAGGAAAATATCCAGCAGCCAACTACTCAGCATCAAGACCTATGAAGGTATACACATGCATCTTCTGCAAGCGAAAGTTCTACAATTCACATGCATTAGGCGGTCATCAAAATGCTCACAAGAGGGAGAGAGATGCAGCTAGAAGATACCTGTCAGCAGCAAACACTACTAGTTTGGCACTTAACTTTGTGGTTGACCAATCGCTGGAGGTTCAAGCGCACTCACTGGCTCACACAACAAGCCAATATGGTGAACCGACTGTTGAAAGGATTGGTGATCATGGCGCCATTGGAGTTAACTTGGTAAGGGCCTATGATGGGAAAGAGGCGGTGCAATTGAAATGGCCTGGAGGTCTTTACTATAAACTTCAAACAGCTTCTCAGCCTTCAGATCAACATATGATTGATTTGAATCTAAAGCTATAATTCTGTGGTATTTATCTGTTATGTAATGTTGAATTCTCAAAAGACAATGATTTTGTGAAGTTAATAAACTTGTTTGTATTCCTAAATGAGTGGATTTTTCTCTAATAGTATTGTTTACAGCTAGTATTATATTTATGATTCTAGCACCCTTTTTAACAGATAGCGATATAAAAGTCCAGCTACCGAGGTAACCAAATAGCAAAAGACGATCTCATACGCCCGCGACTGCAAATAGTGTTGGGTAGACCAAGCTCACCATCTCCATTAATTCCGGGGAAAACCCACGGCCCCAATGCCCACTGTGGTAAAACTCGGTTGGAATCGGATTCGAATTTGAGACATTTGAAAACATACTATTTAATGCTTGAAATCAAATATTTTGGCAAAAAGTGGGTTCTAACCTAGAATATGGTGAAACTGACTCCTCAGAGGTTCAAGAGTAAGTATAATGTGTAAAAGATGAGTAATACGTACCTGAGCAAGTAATCTGTATCATGTGTGAGAGTGGAAACGGTTGGAGAAAAAAATTCTCCAAGAAAAAAAACTGGTATTTGTTTTCCCCTTGTCATTTTTTATGACAAATTTCGCGATGGTCATCCTTGAAAGAAATCTTCAAAAGAAGAAAACGAGTGCAAGTATCAAAAATAAAAGTGAAGGTAAAGTGAAAAAGAAATAAAAAGATAGAAAATAAAATGGTCAAAATTATAACTTGGGTCTTCTTTGGAATCAAACGTATCCACAACAACGACGCCCAAAACTTGATGTGTGTGTTTAGGTTATAGTTAGTTTAATAACTTTGGAACACAATATCTCGTTTTAAATTTAAAAAAATGATTTTTATTTAGATTGGATACACACAATGGGCAGTGTACTCATCGTAAGTAGTATAGCTTACATAAGAAACCAAGTATCGTCCAATGATACACTTCTCCTACTCAACCTTCCATTATTATCTTGATCGATTTATTTATAAATAGATTGGTAGACTAAATGTAATATATGAACTATTACCTGCAAAACATACACAAAACACCACGTAGTTACTACAAATAAAACACCACCGTATAACACCAACTTCTTATTAGTAAAAAAAAAACCTTAAATTTCTGAAATTAAAACACAGTGGTCTTAATCTATATGTTTTCTGATTTCGCTCTTTTTTGATCTTTTGAGCAGAGTTATGTTACGAATATTGATTTTGATTACATAGAGTATTCCAGTCTGAGGTTTAATGAGTATTGGTGAAAGAAGCCCCAATTATTGAAGCGTATAAATGGAATTTCACAAATAAACGACTTGGTAGACGTGGATACGAAGAACAAGAAATCTAACGTTGTTGTTGCACACGCTACATGAAATGTATGTTTTTTTAGTTATGTAATACGTATGCTTGATATATAAATTTGTAATGGAATTAACCTTCTATTGTCTTAGTTTTTTCTGCATTTTATTTTGTGTATGACATATGTGTAATGTATGCAAATTAATTAAAAGCACATTATAATTTATATAGATCTTAGTTGGTATTCATTATGCATTAATGCTTCTTTAATTTCTATTATTTACTAACGATGATATAATTCAATGTTAATGGAATGTAAATCAATAATGTGGTGTAGATACAGCCTTTCATTGTTATACAAAATTGTAAATATTTTACTACTTATAACACTATTTAGAACAAAAAATGTATTATTTGGGCTGTTTGTTTATCTCTTAATGAGACTCTTAATGGTTCAGACCTCTTACTGGTTCAGCACTTAATGGTTCAGACTGTTTGTTTCAAGGGATGAATTTATCATAAAGACTCATTTGAGAAACATATATGACCTTTGGCAAATCATGAAGGTTTTTATGAATTTATATAATACAGGAAGTACAAAAATAATTTTATAGAAATTAATTCTGTTCTTATTTTTAAATTTATACAACCTCAATTCGTTGTCATACGTTGTACTATTAAGGTTATAGATAAGCATTTTTGGTTGGCACTATATGAAGTGTCCTAAACTTTAGTTAATGATAGGATCATGTTTTTCCAACCTTGAAACAGATAATCATGGATTGAATTGTGCATAAATATATTATAGATGAATTTTTATTTCATTGTTAAGTTATTATGTTTTCGCAATCCATTTAAGCTTTGAGTTGGAAGTCATTTGAATTTGTTTGCTAATCCGAAGTGTAAATACTGAATGTGGTTTTATTGTTAATTTACTTGATTATAGTTAAAATTGTTCATGATTCTTGATTCATGTTGTGAATGTGCATAAGTATGATATGGGGTCTGATCTTTTAATTTGTTAATTGTGTTTGTTGACGAAATTGGTTATAAGTTGACTTTTGGGTCAAAAGTCAAAGACAGATTGTTTTTTTATAGGATTAAACTCAGGTGAGACTTATTCTTAATCTAATTATATTTGTTATATATTCTTCTGGTGCACTACTGTAGAGAACCAAGGTAAGTTGGTTTTTTTTAATTTATTTTTCCTATAATTATTTACTTTTGACATGTTACATTAGGTAGTTGTTAACAAAGAGCAAGGGGTCGAGTCTAACCACTTTACGGTAGAGGTCAACGATGTTGATACAAGTACACCTAGCCCATAAGTCAAGACTTAGAAGGAATGTGAAAAAAGCCCAAGCGATTTAAGAAGTATATTTCATTCGTGTTTGTTAATGTGAATCAACAAGCTGTGTTGACATTTGTTAATTTTCATGTTATTTGTATTTCTTATGTGAATCAACAAAAACTTCATTTTACCATTTATTTATGTTTTCGTTTTACTTATATCCATAGCATGTGCTTTGTTTATATCAATAGTAAGTTGGTTGTTTTATTTACTTTATGAACCAGAGAGTTCCTTAATAATATCTTTCAGAGAATTTCTCATTGTTTTTCTTGCTTGTAAGTTGTCTGCTAATATCATTTTTGTTTATATGATTATTATATTATTAAAGTCATTTTTAAATTTTATTACAGCTTCAAATACGGCCATTGCGAAGATCGATAGTAAAGAGTGGACTAATCTTTTTGCAAGGGGTCAGTTCTTCAATAGTTTCTTTTTGCATTTTACGAACTGTTTCCTAACTACAGCACATGGATTTATGAGGAGTGAGCAGAAAACCAAATCGAAACCGAACAAAAGAACGGAACCACACAAAAAAGCGAACCGAAATTTATGGTTCGATTTCTATTTTTCATTTTATGAAAACCGAAAAAGCCTAACCGAATAACCTAAAATATGATTTTTAAATTTTTCACAGATAAAAATTGAAGCCTTGGTGTAGGGATGTTCTTCGGATTAGTTAAGAGAATAGGGATCAAGACAAGTGTCCTTGAGGAGAAAGCTACGACATGCAACATGTTGTGTTGCTATGCTGATGAGCTAAAGGAAGGGTTTTTCCCTTAGATTGATCAGGTGAAATGTCTGCTACTTAACTTTTATCGTCTTTTTATGCATCTTTTTTATATAACAAATTGACTTTTTTAATGATCAAATTCAATCAGGTTGCTCCAACACTGGTACCACTTCTTAAATTTTATTTTCATGAAGAAGTTAGGAAGGCTGCAGTTTCAGGTACAAACCTACCTATAATAAGCTTAATAATAGTTAAATATTCTGTTTTGAGCATTAACTTACTCTTTGATTTGTAGCTATGCCGGAGCTTCTCCGTTCAGCAAAATTAGCTGTTGAGAAGGGTCAATCTCAGGGCCGAAATGAGTCATATGTGAAGCAGTTGTCTGATTATATCATACCAGCTTTAGTAGATGCTTTACACAAGGTTATTTTCAACTTTATCGTATACTTTTAGAACTCAAGTGATGTATTATTCCAAAATAATGAAATAAGTCATTCATTATTCGTCGAATTCAGATTTTGTACAGTAACGTCCTGCACACCAAGCTTGCTGTTGTAAAAGGACATCAAAATTGGGTTAAAGTTACCGCCAAGAGGATAAAGGTAATCTCTTTTCTTTCTTCAGATTATATACTCTATCTATGAAATTTTTGTTTAATGAAATTTTCTTGAAATGTTATTAGTGGAATTAGGGGTTTGGTTGTAATTGTATTGCAGGGTTCCCAGGTTAAGTTTTCATCTCCATGAATCTTGGTTTTAAAAAAGCATGAGGCAGACCGAGTCTTCTAAGTTGAGGCGCAAAGCGTAAAAGCGAACTGACCGTAGGGTTCCGATTTGCCGATGAATTTTGTAGTGGTGTTTTTTTATGTCAGTTTGCTAGACTTGAAGATAAGCGAAGTTTTCAATCATTTTATTTTGTTTAATGAATTTTGTAGCAACTCTTTGTGGCGAGTAATTCCCTACACTTTGATTGTAAGGTTGAATTGATTTTGTGGTCATCGGGATCATTTTTTAATTACTGCGTTTGGAATATATTGGTTTGGAACTAAATGATGTATTAGATAATATATTTTTAATTACTGGGTTTTCTGTTTTAGTGAAATTAAATCATTTAGTGAAATTAAACATGTTTTGTGGGTTCGTTATGCTTCTCTTGTGTCTAAACTTAATCAGTCGACAAGTTTAATGTATTCTTAAGTATAATGCGAATGTGAATTCATTAAATAATTTCACATCATATTTTACATATAAACGTAGGCTTACATTCAATGTTTACGATGTACCCGCGTCGATCGACGGGTGTTTTAAATTAGGTCATGTTTTAATTATTAGACAATATAAAATTAGGTCATGCTTTCATTTTAGACAACATATTATCAATTAGTTAGCTAATTTCTATATCAAACATGAACTAATAATTTTTTCGTAACACGGTAATAAAATTTTTATGTCCTAACACATATTGCCTTTAACATTGTTTTATAAAGATATGTAACTAAATACAAACAATTTAAATGATGTATTATAATCTATTTCGATGGTTGTTAAAGCTACCCGTGTGGTCACACGGGTCCTACAACTAGTAGTCTTTATTATAACTAACAAATAACACCATGAAAAGAACAAAAAAACACCATTAAAACACACTCATGTAAAACCTATTATAATTTAATTTTTTATATTGCAATATTGTGATCATATTAAATAAAATAATGCTCGTTATTATGGTATAATTTATTTAAAAAAAATTACAAGTAAGAAGGTTATGAACGTTTAAAAATGATGGGAGAATTTGCATTTGGGCTTTAGAATGTAAAATACTCCGAAATCATATTCATACCCCTATGCTATAAATCAATCATTTATAAAATAACATTTTGAATTGTCAACAGTTATTATTCATCATTGGTGTTTAATATAGTAATTTTATATTAAGATTTTATTATTGTTTTGTTATACATGTATTATTTTTATATTAATTTTTAGTGTTAAAATTTCCGGGTTATGATATGCAATTAGTAATGTGCTTATATTTATTGGCATTTCGATGTGATTTTTTTTTGTGTTGTTAATACCAGTGTACGATCACGATTTGTTTAATTTACAACTTACTTTTGCATTGATACATTTCGATGTTCAAAGCCGAGCTACAACTACAATGAACTGAACATGTGTAGATATTATTTTTGTTAATGTTATGACTTTTTTTTGTTTTCTTTATCCTTTGTCATAGTGTGCGATAACGATCGAACTCGCACCGCATCCCCGCCGCAACACTATTTAGATTAACCCTTCAATACACCATGTAACAAATTTAATTCTCTTTTTTTTGTTCAACCTATTATATTATTGTTAAAACTCACTTTTAACTCTGGACATATTTACTTAACGGTGTTGCTTGCTTATTTTTATTGCCATTTAGATTAAAAGCCTAAAGTGTCTAATATTAATCCATCAATATACCAAATAACAAATATATCCTCGCCAATATCCTCCTACGACCCCGTCGCGAAGAGCGGGCTCATATACCAGTTAAAAACAAAATACATATTACAAAAATGATATTACTCTAATCTCATTCATCCAATGTATTAACCCAATGGTCCACACTTCTTGGCCTCTAAACACAATGGACATGGTAAACATACATTAAGCCCATTAGTAATTAAATAATGTGCTGAGCCCACTTATACCCAACCCAAGCACATGATATAAAAATGTTTTTTTTTCTTTTGGAATTTTGTCGCTTCTTCGTTTTATAATTAACGGGAAATTTTGATCTTTATGGAGAGCAAATGTTTGATTTAAGTACAAAATATATAGGATGAATTTAATTAATTTAATTGTGGATTTTTATAGAACAATAATTATTGTGAAAACAAAAATAAAAATTCTAAATCACTAAATTTTGAGATTTAAGTTTCATATTTTTTAAATTTTATATTCCATACATTCATATGTGTATTGTATATACATACATAAAAAAACCATATATTTTTATCCACACATAGCCTACATACATGTAGGTAATTTGACATGTACATAACCTATATAAATATATTTTGCATAATTATTCCTCGTTATTAGTTATATAGATTACGGAAGTTGTGCATAATTATGACACCGCCGCATGTATTCTTTAACCAAGACATGTGTCGCATTCTGATGACTTAAGCCACCTGGTGGGGTGTGGAAAGGGGGAGGGGAGCCCCTCCACGCCGCCAACACCGCCCCGTGTGTGGCGTGGTGAAGTGTGCGCCCCATGGGGCTTGAAAGAATCCACGTGTGTGGGGAAAGTGTAAAAGTGGTGGAGGTTTTGTGTTGGTTAGACCATGCGTAGTGGTTTAGTGAATAATGCCCCTACCCTTGGGCGTTTTCCACCATGTGGCAGTCCAGTCAGCAAGGGGGCATTATTGGGCGTTTTTACAAAAAGGGCGTAGTGGGATAATGTCCAATAATGCCCCGTCAATCATTACACAATTATTAAATTTTTTAATTAAAACTAATTAAATTTCATTTAAATAAAAAACATTACATTCTTAAAAAAAAATCAAAAGTTAAATAGAAAACATTACATATCTAAACCACAAGGACCAAAATTCAAAAATTCAAAAGTTCAAAAGTTAAATTTAAAACCATATCTAAACCACATGGACCAAAGTTGTCAAAGCTAAACTTTTAAAACCTTTTCCTGCATTCCATCTTCTTCTTCGTTTCCTGCATTCCAGCTTTTCCGGCAACAATTCCAGCGGACCCAACCCAAAAATTCCGGCAAACCCAACCCAAAAATTCCATCTCCATCTCTCTAAACCACATGGCCTTATCTGATTGGCCAACAAATTGCCCAAATAGCGTGATTCAAAGAACGCCAAAACCAAATTTGCCCAAAATCATGCCGAAACACGCCGGGGTGTAGCGGCTTCTCGGCGTTTTCGGGCGTTTTCTTCGAATTTTTTTTATAAATCCCGCCCCATTACGGGCGGTCTTATATATATTTTTCTAAAGCATCCCCTCCACCTTCACAACCACCCATGGTTTAGGGTTTTTTGAGGGCAAAGTTTCCTCTACTGATATGGCAGACACGTAGTACTCCATGCATCTTCTACCTTCACACTCACACCGTTTAGCCTTAAAGCGTAGGTGAAAAACCCTTTATTCACCTTTCTACGTTAAAAACCCTAATTGTTAACTCACCATATATATGAGACTAGTAACAAATTGTTCCACTATATATATACACACGCTAGAATACATTGAAACCTTTCCCCTTTTTACTTGTCTGCCATCACAACCTCGCCCACAAAGGGGGTTTATGACTACACATGGCCTAAAGAGTTTTAGTTTTATGTACATGGGAGCAATTTATTTTTAGTATCACCATGTTCCGAAATATTCTCTCTTTTTGTTATTCTATTATGTAACTCTTCATACTAACACTAAAAATGCTCTTACAAATACAGTAACGTATTGTTAGAAAAAATAATATATCTTTTTTGAACCACAATGAACCTGTACAAATATATCCTAATTTTATCACTAATATCTTCGAAATGAGGCGCATATTGATATAAGTGTTAATTGTAAATGATAGCTATTGAACATTCTTGGTAATTGTTCTTTTTAAAAGCTAAAAGTTATTTATGTAATAAAAAAGTATATGAATTTAATCATAAAATAAATAATTAATCATGTATTAAACTAAGTTTATTTTTACATCGGAGTTCATGTGATGATTCCAGAAATTAGAAGTAAAACGTTTTACAATAATGTAATAACATTGGTAGTACAGGTCAACCTTGTTTTATAATATATTAACATGCAAGGTGAGGTTCCTGTAAAATGGATTTTTTTTGTGAGAAGTATGAGAAGACGTACAAATTGATATATAGGGATCATGTTTTCGACTTAGCCATGATGTTTTGGGTTGTTTTGCCAAGAAAAACACAAAATATAACAATTTAAAACACAATGCAACGTATTATAGGCGTGCAATTTAAAACACAACTAAAATACACTGCTTAACACTTAAAACACACTACTTAACGTTCTTCAGATGGTGTTTTAAGTTTTAATACTAGAATTCATTGCATTGTGTCTTAAATTGTTATGTTTGGTGTTTTTCTTGCTAAAACAACCCAAAACATTATGCCTAAATCCAAAACATAATGCCTACATGTTAATTCTTATGCATTCTCACACTTCTCACGAAAAATATTCTTTTTACATGATCCTAAAACTTAACATGCATATCAATATAATTAGTTTAATAACAATTATAATAATGATATATACTATTTATATAGAATAGATTATTATATTATCATGTATATTTTATATAAGTATAAATTAAAATTTTATATAAGTGTAAATTAAAAGTTAGAGTTAATTGCCATTTTAGTTTCTGGGGTTTGTTCAAATTTGTCATTTTAGTCCAAATAGATTTTTTTCGTCTCTGGGTTCCTGACTTTTCCCTTTTGTTGCTATTTTGATCACATACACTAACTCCATCCAAAAACCTTATTTTTAACCAAGGGTATTTTGGGGATTTTCATTTTAAATCTTTTCAATTGCCATTTTGATCCAATTCTAAAAAATCAAAAAAATTATAAAAAATCATAAAAATAAAAAATTCTAGAAAAAAAATCCTAAAAAATAAAAAAAAAATCTAAATAATAAAAAAATCATAAAAATAAAAAAAATTCTAAAAAAAAAAATCTAAAAACTCAAACAAACATATTTTAAAGTTTCAAATTCAAAAAATGATAATATATTCCTCGTCCAGACGAATATATTTTCAAGTTTTATCTATTGTGTTGAGTGAATGAGTGGTCATTATAAGATAGAACCACTAACTAACGAACATGCATGTTATGTTTTAGTTTATAAAATTTATATTTCATGATATTTATATTTAGTATTTTTTATTTTTTTAGATTTTTTTAAATTTTTTGATTTTTTAGCATTTTTTTATTTATTAGAATTTTTATGATTTTTTTTATTTTTTAGAATTTTTTTATTTTTTATAATTTTTTTGACTTTTAGATTTTTTTTTATTTTTAGAATTTTTTTGTTTTTATTTTTTAGAGTTTTTTTATTTTTTAGAATTTTTTTGATTTTTTAGAGTTTTAATTATTTTTAGAATTTTTTTATTTTTATGATTTTTTTTAGAATTTTTTTGTTTTTTTATAATTTTTTGGATTTTTTAGAATTTTTTGATTTTTTAGAATTGGAACAAAATGGCAATTGAAAAGATTTAAAATGAAAATCCACAAAATACCCCTGGTTAAAAATGAGGTTTTTGGACGGAGTTAGGGTATGTGATCAAAATGGCAACAAAAGAGAAAAGTCAGAGACACATAGACGAAAAAAAAAAAACTATTTTGACTAAAATGACAAATTTTAACAAAACTTAGGGACTTAAATGGCAATTAACTCTAAAAGTTATGATGAATAGTTAAACGAATTTCTTATGTTACTATTTTATTTTTTTTTTAGTTTCGATTTCACTTTATACTTTAAATAGTATACACTTTTAATCAATTTTGTTATTATTTAATTTGATTTTTAACTTGCGTCCATTATCTCTTTAAAATGTTTAATACACGATCGTGTCTAGTATTTTTTATCACCATTCTTGTATAAACTTTGTTGAAAAATGTATTCAAAATAGTACACTAACAAACTAAATTGATACCAACATTGGTACCGATATTGTTTTGTTAATATGGAAACCGAAACCAGTATTTATTTATATGGCTTTTTATGCACATCAGTACCGGTATTCGTTTTTATAGTTTTTAATGTAAAACGCATTTTTTTGTGCATATCATTGACTTTAAAACCATTTGTCGATACTATAGCGATACCGTCACGAACCGAGCCGCTACTGATCAAGTTCCCGCCACATCATGCGCACAATAATATATATTAGCTTAGAACCCTAATAAATAGTAATATAAACATTTTATGTTCTAATGATCCCATTTAGTTTTTATTTAATTTGATTTTTCCTATGATAACTGACATTCATTATCTTTTTAAAAAAGGTTGAATATGCGATTGTGCTAGTATTGTGCATAATACTAGCCTTATAATTAAAATAAACAAAAAGTAAAAGTAAAAAGATTATGATTAGTTAGTAATAGTTTTCTCTATTTTTATGTTTTATGTAATTTTTCTTGATTTTCTTATTAACTTAACTAGTTGTAGGACCCGTGTGACCACACGGGTAGCTTTAACAACCATCGAAATAGATTATAATACATCATTTAAATTGTTTGTATTTAGTTATATATCTTTATAAAACAATGTTAAAGCCAATATGTGTTAGAACATAAAAATTTTATTACTGTGTTACGAAAAAATTATTAGCTAAGGTTTGATATAGAAATAACCTAACTAATTGATAATATGTTGTCTAAAATGAAAGCATGACCTAATTTTATGTTGTCTAATAATAAAAAGATGACCTAATTTAAATAACCTAATGTTATTGAACAATTCAATAAAGCCCATATGTTTGATCCTATTAACATTAATAATGGGTTAGAGTTTAAAAGGCCATTATTAATATACCAACTGGATTGAAAAATGAAATATTTAGTGTACTACAACTGTAAATAACTCAGTTCCCTTATTAAAAAAAGAAAAGAGATCCATTTATAAAATTTGTTAATAAATAACAAAAAGTTTATTTCCAAAAGAAAAGAGTGATTATAAATCAAATATTAAAGGATTGATTAGTTAAATAACTCTTTAATTAAAATCCTGATTAAATAGCTCAAATCCATCAATCATCATCATCATCACACTTCTAAAAAAATCTCCAAATCTCTCTCTCAACTCTCAACACCGATCATCATCATCTTCATCCATCTTCATCTTCATCCTCTTCATCCATCTTCATCATCTTCATCCATCTTCAAATCTTTTGAACCTTACTTTTTCTGTTTTACACCGACCATCTTCATCTTCAAAACAGAGGTTTGGATCATCATCTTATCTATATATGTTTTTAATATTTGTGATGTTTTTATGAAAAAACAGAGGGTTGATTTGGGTATTTTGGTTTCAGTTTTTGATAATGATAATCTGAATGCCGCATGATGATGATGATGATAATCAGTTTTTTTGTGAATGTTTTTGTGAAAAACAGAGGGTTGATTTGGGTATTTTGGTTTCAGTTTTTTATAATGATAATCTGAATGCCGAATGATAATGATGATAATCAGTTTTTTTGTAAATGTTTTTGTGAAAAAACAGAGGGTTGATGATGATGATAATCAATTTTTTGTTAAAAAACAGAGGGTTGATTTGGGTATTTTGGTTTCAGTTTTTGATAATGATATCTGAATGCCGCATGATGATGATGTTGATAATCAGTTTTTTGTGAAAAAAACAGAGGGTTGATTTGGGTATTTTGGTTTCAGTTTTTGATAATGATAATCTGAATGCCGCATGATGATGATGATGATAATCAGTTTTTTTGTGAATGGGTTGATTTGGAGTATTTTGGTTTCAGTTTTTCAGGTTTGTTTGTGATGTTTTTGTTCTGTTTTATTCTGTTTGTTTGTTTTGTTTTTGTTCTGCTTTGTTATGTTTGTTTGTTTTGCTTTGAAAAAACAGAGGGTTGATTTGTTTTGCTTTGTTCAGGTTTGTTTATGATGTCTTTTGTGAAAATATTGTACAGAATGGCTGCGGATGTAAAGATACACAAAACACCAACTACGAAGGCAAGAACACTTGACAACCTCCTAGAAGATGGTGCGGTGCACATAAGGAACTGATTGATCAAAACGATCAATTGCATATGAATGAATACAACCCCAGTGGCAGATATGTAATTAGCGAGCTCTGGAATTTCAAGGAAAATCGAAGAGCTACACTGGGGTTATATTCATTCATATCTGCTACATTCCGAAGTGCACCCGTCAGTAAAGATCCACAATTGGTTGTGGTGGTATGACGTTTTGTCTCTGTATTGTATGTTACGGTCTTTTGTTATCGAGTCTGTAAGTTCCGTCAAGTCTACGAAGTTGGTATGACGTTTTGTCTATGTATTGTATGTATTAAAAGTTTACATTAAATATACAATTTAGGCTTTAATAATTTGTTATATATAGTATACATTTAATTATTAGATTGCATTTATTTAAAAAGAGTTAATTATTAGATTGCATTTATTTAAAAACAATTAATTTAAATTATTAAATCAATGATTTCTTAACAAAAAAGCAAGAAAATAATTTAGGGGCTCAGGTTGTGTTACGCCCTTATTATCGAAAAGACCAAAACACATGGAAACTTCAAATTTTCAACTAGAAACATAATATTTGCATTTTTACCAAAATACCCTTGTAGTTAGTTCGAGATCAACACCTCCCCTAGTCTAGTTATAGGTGTTAATCCGAACTACCCTGTCAAAATACAAGTTTAAAGTACCTATTTACAAACGACTAAGTTTCTAAACCATAATTTACATAACCAAAAGATTACTTTCAAGAAGTAAGAGTTTAACAAAAATATTGTTTCAAAAGGGCGAATACTTCGGAAGCGCATAGTCGAGTGTACATGTTTGTGTTCGCCCCAAGCCTCGCCTCGCCACCTATATAACAGATTTACCTACAACACAATCCAATTTAACTAGTTAGTTCTTGCAACTTTCATTTAAAATAAAAACCAACATCCATTCTTTCCATTACATAACCACATCACCATCTTACTTTCATTTACCCATTGAACGGGTACTTACTCATTATCTCCGAAAGAGATAATGCATCGCATTAGTTAATCCGTTGGTTTCGGATTAGACATAATACCACATACATCATCCCAAATCCATTCGTGACGGATTTAGCTACCTTTCTTCTTTCTTACATAACTTCCCATGTGTACGGTTAGTTCAAGACCAACCTTTCCATAACATAACTTCCTCCTTAAATCATCGTTCCTTACGACCCGTTTATAGCGGGTTACACTATCGATTACCCATCACCTACGAACGATCATAATTACGATTCTAACATAGCAATATCAATTAAACAATAAAGCTTGTATGCATAGAACAACATACCTCGATCCTGTGAGCTGTCCGACCTCCTAGCACTTGAACCTTCTTCTTTTACGCCTACATCAACACATGCATTCATTTAGCCCGACTAAATATCACTTCATTCTTTTACGCACTTTTATCATACAACATCTTGTTATTTGTTCTTTTGGGCATTTTATCGAACACTTGGCGGGTTTCACATTTATAGCACATTTAATTACAAGTAACTTTACATACTAATCAAGCAAGTTCATGAGATTCTCTCATCCTACATCATTCATCTACGTTCCATCCATCTAAACGAGTTAAATCACCACAAACCGAACACCAATCGAGTTCTAGTTCATAATCTTAACTTCTATTTGTATATATCACAACATTAATCCTAGTTGGGTAGAAACCCATTTCCTAAAGTTCATGCTTTCAAGAATTTTAACTTACCACTTTGTTATTCACACCTTGATGACCAAGGATTCGCGTTCCTACAATCGTTCGGGCTTGAAATCACCTTCAATTTGATGGAATTAGTGAACTAGGGTTTGTGGTGTTCTTGTCTCTTCTCCTGGACAACATCACGCACACACTAGAAGTGTCTAGTGTGTGTGTGTTATTTAATTTAACTAGTCTTCCTTTTAATTTTTCAAGTTTAGTCCCTCGGTTCCTAACGTTTATTTATTTTAGCCCAAACTTTCATTTCATGAACTATTTTAGAGAAAATAATTAGATTACATATTTTTGGGGTGTTACAGGTTGATGTTTCACACAAACCACAGGGACATAGGTAAGTTTAACACACGGGTAAGTTTAATAACCATCGAAATCAAATATTAAAAAATAGATTATAATACATCATTTAAATTGTTTGTGTTTAGTTACATATCTTTATAAAAGTTTTTGTCTTTTTTACCTGGATGTTACATTATATCATCACAGGCTCCTACTTTCAAACAATTAAAAACAAGAAAAAAAGTAAAGCAAACAGAACCTCATTCACTTGATCAAAACACAATATAAGAAAATGATCAACTCATAAATGATCAGAAGATCAAAGGGTAAAAGGGAGGTTATTATAAGGAACCCTCACACTCTCAACAGAGTCTCATTCACTTGATCAAAACACAATATACCAAACGCCTCAGATTTATTATCGCAAGTTGTTGTCGGAAACCGCAATGCCTGCAATCAACATTTCATGTGTCAAATACATACATACTGAATTGCCTTACATAATGAAAGGGTGTAAACTCACTCAAAGACTTAAGAAAAGAGCCAAAATGATTCAAAGAACCTTACTTGTAATGGAGGTAGAAGACAGGTGTGTTATTACTCATGTTCCAGATAACCACTTCCGCAACAGAGAGTTTCTTCTTATTACGTGAACCTGTATCATCTGAACCGTTTTGACCCATCCTTTGTGTCTTCCTCTCTTCTTGCTCACATGAACAAGAAAGAGGTTATCTTGAACATGAATAATAACACACCTATAAAACAATGTTAAAAAAAGTATGTGTTAGTCTTCCTCTCTTCTTGCTCACATGAACCCACTCTTTTATTTTAGAAAGACCTATATCTGATAACACAACAATTTTGTAAATGTTATTACAAAGAACAAACAGTAAAAATAAATAATGAAAGAAAACATAGGATAGTATTACCAATCGAAGACAGGAACAAAGAGTCCCATAATGTCTGCGTAGTCACGTTGATGTGCACTTCAAGCCTATAATAAACTTAATTTATGATTCAAACCCATTGTATATCCATAAGGTTGGACATAATTCAAAACTTAAGTTATGATTCCCCAAACACGTAGGGCCAAACCCATTGTAATTCAAAACTTAAGGGCCAAACCCATTGTAATACAAATTACCTTTATTATAAAAGAAAGTTTCGAATAATGAAAACCCCAAACACGTTAACGGGTCGAAACCCAAAATGTCTATTTGGTGCACACAACCTCATAAGCATTTTGATTATTGTTATTATATCAAGTGGTAAAAAACTGTGGGTGAACCTGATCCGACCCTTTATAACCCATTTAAAACGTGTTTCAACCTACACATGTTTTGACCCAATTATGAATTACCCTGAACTTTTGCAGTAGAATTTCCATCATAACTGATCCTTATCTACATGTAATATTTCTATTAATTTTATCTCTAATTATATAGATATCTAGTGTGTCAACTATGAGCACATAATTTTAAATTAAATCAATAACTGTCTAGGTTTAAAAAAAGGAATCTAGGAGATTTTGTAGTGTGTCAAGTATCATCTGAATTAACCACCTCTAATCAGAACTAATAACTTGTATCTACTTTATAGGACTAAATTTATTAGTTTTAAGTGCACCAATAATACGTAACAGTACAACATATTATAAGTTTTAAAAAAGATACTACACCTCACCTTAGCTCTTTTGGAGTGGTGACAAAATTGATCATGTTTGGGGGGATTATAAATTTTTCATATTTAAAAAATAGCCTAAAATATTTAAATTATTAATTTAATATTCTTAGCTTAAATTTAAATGGGTCAAACCCTTAAAGTATATTTATAGTTCATGTGACCTCTTAAATGGCTAACTAAAAAAACTAATTTAATGTTGTACTAATATTAACTTTTGAAACCCTCTTTTCAATTCATTATTTATAAAAACAATTTAAGTAGACAAAAACATGGTTTGTAAGTCAACTGGCCCATGCCCCGTTAACAACATTCGAACCTACAAAACGGCCGAAAACACCAGATTCTGTACTTAGTTTATTTGAAAATGTAATTAATTAGCAGAACTAACCCAAATATGAAAATGACCCAAGTTAAGATGGACCCAAAAATTGTCTTTACCTGAAGACTGTCGATTATACGTTGATAATCTGATACATGAGTATCAACTGTGCCAATATTTTTCTGATTAAACAAATATCATCATCTTGACTAAACAGAACTCATACATAAAACCAAAAGCTGACCCATGTAAAATCAACGACTTGGTAAACTACATAAAACCAAAACCGATCAGTTTCTTGAAACCAAATGTAAAATCAAAAGCTCAAATGTAAAATCAAAAGTTGACCCATGACTAAACAGAACTCATACATAAAACCAAAACCGACCAGTTTCTTGAAAGCAAAATTTCGACTTTGTTCGGCTTAAGCCCAGAATTGACCAATACACACCCCTAACTACAGCTACTATACAACCATTCTAATTTCTATCTAATGGGACAAATTAATTTAAATTATTAAATCAATAATTTCTTAAATTGAAAAGGAATTAATGGTGAAATGTTGTGAAAATTATATTGAGCAGGTTTGACATGGGTAGTAGTAGTAACGACATACCGTTAACATTCAGAAGCACAAAGTTCACAAATGATATCCATAGTACTGGAATGAAAGTTTTCAGAATCATGAAAAGTTACGGTGATTATAATTCGATGAAAATTTCGGATTTGTATCTGACTGCCATAAACATTACAAAATTCCGAGTTTACAAAATTCTGGGGTTTTCAATAAAAACTTCTTCATTCGATGTTAAATAGTATTACAAAATTCTGAGTTTTAAAAATATTAAAAATTAAACATTACAATTAACACTTCCTAGGATATCTATTTCTCTCGCCTTCTTGAAGGCAATTTCGTTTTTTGTTTTAATTTGCAGATCAGCTAGCATATCACAGGTCTTCTGATCCTGTTTCAGCAGATGTGTGATAAACTCTTCTGCTTTTTCTTTAAACTCTGATGGAGGAGAAGAGACAACTTCATCCAGCAGTGCAATGCTACTCCACGTCTGCTTATACTATTTATCATTTACCAACGCAACCTTTTTGTTAAGTTCTTCAGCTTTTCTCTGTTCATGGAGTGACCATCTTGAAAATTCAATTTTAAGATCGGTAGTATCCGACCAGTGGTAGAAGGTTTTGCTTGCCATTTAGAAAGACTGTGAGTGGTTTTGGACGTTTTGTTTTAGGATGAAGGGTTTTTTAAAAATGAAGTCTTGATGTTTTCAAGTAGACTAATCATGATCATTTATAGTGTTTGAAATATTTGATAGGGTAAACAAAGAGACGTCTGCTAATAAAGATCAACTTTTTTTGAAAGTTTAAATTTTGTTCTTTGGTTTTCTAGATATTTAATTTTACTTGGTTTGCCATTAATACTGATTTTTCAAAGGTTTTACATTAAAATGTTTGATAAGGTAAATGAAGAGACATGTTGGCCATATACACGTTTTTCATTATTAAATCATTAAATGTATCAGGTTTTTAAATATAAATTGTTATTTAATGGTTGCATTTAAATCTGACCTTTGGGCTGTTACATATCCTATATAATACCATTGCAAATTCAAATGTTGTTTCATCATACCCAGATTCATTCAGTGAAATAGAAGAACAACTGTTATTGTTTTGCTTTAGTTGTTATAAATACATTAAAATGGAGTCACATACTTCTGCACAATCTGAGGATTTCAAGCAACGCTTTATTAAACAAATCGAAGAGCAAGTTTTTGCTGATAGGTGTACTCTTCAAGAGTTGAAGAGATGTTTTAACGGACTGCAACTTGGTCTGCTGACAAGAGACCAAGTTTCGAGAGACCTGGGGGCGATGCCGACTACTTTCGTTCGTGACCTGTGTGTTGCCAGTAATATAGAGTATGGAGACAGAGACCTGGACTTCATGAGAAAGATTAATGACATACATCGAGAAGTTCAGTCCTCCATGGAGTTGAAGTTAAAGTTTCTTGATTCTTGGAATTAGAGTTTAAGTGTCTGATTAATTTTCTTTTTTATATGTAATTGTTACTTTGTTTAATACTTTATACTTTAATCGTATTAATTTTTTTTTATCACATTTTATTTTTGCTTCTGTTTCATTATAATTTTAGGTATGGTTTTAGGCTCACAAATGTTTTTGGGTTTTGTTTTAAATGCTGAATTTTTGTTTTGTTATAGGTTCTTCACTCGGAAACAATTTTTTTTGGGTTTATAGATTATTTGTAAATTGTAAATCGGAATTATGACATCATCATTGACATTTGGCATATCTTAGGAATTGACACATAGGCAGATTTACATCAGCCCAAAGTCTCATAAATTGTAAATTGTAAATCGGAATTATGACAATTTTTTTGGGTTTTGTTTTAAACGATACAAGTAAAACTCTAAAGCAGGTATGGTATTATATCAAACCCATTTTCCTCGATTGTTAAACAGCAAACTAAAACCCTAAACCTCCAATCACTTTATAGTACAAGACGAAATTAAAAATCCAGATAGCAAACACAGTAGAAAGTAGAGATTTTTGTTTTAAGTATCAAGAAATTAAGTAAAGTATGAAGAACTTACCAGATAATCGGATCGAGAAACAATTAGTGGATGCCTGCACAGATCCAACAGTGACATGGTCACCTTCTTTCACTCGGAAACAATGTGTTTCTCATAACTGCATACAACACATAAATGGCGCTTATTATAACTGCATACAACACATAAATCTTGCAAATTGGATTAATTATGGATAAGAACACTGGTAAATTGCAGCAAAGGGTTTTGACTCTCTGAATCTAACCGCTGATACTTCTTCACATAATGGAGGTAATCCCGACGAAAAATATTGGTCCTAACCATTTTCACATTGTGGCAACTACCAGCAAGAATACGACCTCTAATGGAGACATCACCAATGAAAGAACACTTCTACTTGACTTTCTAAAGTAAACAACATTCATTTCATAGTAATATGAAACAGATTAACAAACTTGAAACTGAAACATGAAACAGATTAACAAACTTGAAACATGAATGTTCTATCATAAAAACCACCCAAAACCTAAAATCGAACTTGACTTTCACAAAAACCATAACACCTATGAAAGAACACTTCTACATGACTTTCACAAAAACCACCCAAAACCTAAAATCGAACTTGAAACATGAAACAGATTAACAAACTTGAAACTGAAACAATACAACTATCAAATCCATAACACCTACCAAAAAAACAATGAGCCTGATTGTTACAAAAACAAAACAAAATAATCAACCTTACAACAATGTTCTATCATAAAAAAGAAAATAATCAGGTAACAAAACAAAGCCTCATCAACATCAGGTAACGCTAAATCAGTGTAGTGAAAATGAAAAGGAAATAGTACCTGACGGTCCGATTATAAACCACTGATCAACCTAAACATAAACCACATACCAACAAACAATCACAAAACAAAACAAAACAAACCAAATTCAAGAATCAACTCTGTAAATATAATCATGTAGTATGGATTTTACCTGGCTAAACAATGTATCATAAAGTGCCATAAGACCGTCTTGTCGAACAGCCGCACAAACCTTACCGTCAAGCTCGGCTTGTGGTTTTTGATGATCCACAAAGCTTTCAGAAAAGAATTTCTGCAAGTCATTGATATAATAACAATCTCACCACAAATAATTAATGAAAATGTAAATTACAATACTTGTGAATAATCTCCTCTAGAAGCATGATGGTCTTACCAAGTTCTCGCTCGGTTTGGCCTTTCTTTACCGCAACCATTTTTCACGCTCTTGGGCTTCAATGCTTTGCAAACACAACAGTTGAAGCCTCATCAACCTTTCTTCTATATACTTCGACTCACTCTCTTTCTAATTCCATTAACATATTGTCTTTCTCTGCTTCATTTTCACATATGTCCATCCATATTTGCTGCACACATGCCAGAATCCAAAAGGAAGAAAACATCAAGAAAAATAGCAAAAGGTTGTCAAAGATTTCGGTTCTCAACTCGGCTTATTGAATGGGGAAAATGAAACCAAATGTTCATTTCAATTGAATGACTGTGATTTGATAACTATATAGCAGTTAAAATAATTAAATGTTTATGAACAACTCGAGTAAAAAATATAAAATTTGTTAATAAATAATCTTCAAATTTCAATCCATTGAATTGAAGTTCATGCACTGCTTGTGTACTCAAAATAAGTGGAAAAAAACAACAATTTTTTGGGAAAAAACAACAACAAAAATGGATGGATCATGGATGAATCGATATTGACCTAAAATGGAGACATCACCAATGAAAGGGCACTTATTGTCAATGTAAGTTCCTAAAGTAATCAAATATCGGATCATGTCTCAGATAAACATAAAGCACAAGTTATCAAATCCACCTGAATTTAGGCACAAGTTATCAAATCCACCTGAGAAGGTTTCCACGACAGCTCATATTACTGAATTTAGGCACAAGTTATCAAAAGTTTTGGTTCACATTAATAAACTTAATTAAAATCACAATCCGTTCAATCAGTCGATTATTAGGCACAAATTATCACAAGTTCAAATCATAAACATAAAGCACAATCGGTTTAACAATTGTGAATACAATAAATAATTTAATTTCAATGCGCAAACCTTTGCAAAAATCACCTACATCAACAACTGCTGTTGCTGAATCAACAACTGCTGCTGCTGAACCTCACAAACTCAATCTTCATATTCCTGAAACTCACAAATTCAATCATTTCGGTTTAACAATCGTGAATACAATAAATAATTTAATTTCAATCAGTCGATTATTAACTGAACCTCACAAATTCAATCTTCATATTCCTGCATCAACAACTGTTGCTGCTGAATCTACCGTTGATTGGTCTGCAACACAACTGGAGCTAGAAACCTAATCAATAGAAACACAAAACCTAAATTAGAAACCCAATCAACAGAAACTCAAATCAATTTAAAACCAAAACTTACTTTATATTCAACGATTTCTTCATCGGATGAAGATGAGTACAGGAACATCAGAATCACCGATTGCCAGAAGTTATTACTATCCATTAACGTCATCGGCGGAACCACAACCATTACCTTCGGAACAACTGTACCGTCTTCTGGAATTGAGAGAAAGAGAGAGTGAGGGGATTTGAATGAAATGAAATAAGAAAGAGTTAATCGTGTTCATCACAATCTCAAATCGTGTTCATCACAACACTGTCACCGGATTTCTTGTGCACTAAAGATCTGGATGAGAGAGAGATAGGATTAATCGAAGCCCAGATTTTCAATTTTAGAGAGTTGAGAGAGAAATGGATTGATTTCTGAAAGTGAAGCTCTAATTTTGAATTTTAAAGAGAGCTTTTTATGGGCCAGTTGTTTAAATTTTGAATTTTAAATTGTCCCGCCTAAAATTACCACTAAATAATTATAATAAAAATAAAAATCAGATTTATAGTTATTTGTAAATTGTAAATCGGAATTATGACATCAGCATTGACACTTGGCATAGCTCAGGAGTTGACACAAAGACAGTTTTACATCAGCTCAACTTCTCTTATTATAGATAGTATTATAGATGGTGTGTGTGATATTTCATTTGTACACTTCTACCATAAAAACAAAACATGGCCCACTTGCATGTTTGTTCCAAATTTGTTAGAAATGCATCTTCCATAGAGAGACCTAACAAAAAAAACTGATAAAAACGGACTCCCAAAGAAGTAATAATTGAAAATATCACCGTTGCTTTTTGACTTATGCATGTTATAAGATTCAACAATAAAAGAAGGCAACTAGTCAACACGGTTGGAGTTAAAAGTCGAAAATGAAACAAGTCAACTTGCATTTTAGGATGGATAATATAGAAAATCAAGAAAGTAGCTCTAATTTCTTGGTTTTATTATATTTTAATGTTTATGTTAACAATTTTATAAAGTTAGTTATTATGCCCAGGTTGTAGGGCAACTTTTACTCATCTATAATATTAGAGTTCAAATAATAAAATTAAAGTGTTACATGAAATATCTTCGTGTGATAATAAATTACATTGCGTGTATCTATTTTATCTTAGTAAATATAACTTCGAAGTAGATATGTATACAATATGAAGTTTCACATGTTCCTTTATTATGGCCTCTTCAAACATATCAAAAAACAAAATTTAAGTTGAAGAATGTGAAACTAGTTCTCGTTAGTGGAGTCGTGATGATTAAATAACTGAATGATTAAGTATACGTCTCTTTTATCTTATAGACTTTTGCTTTTGAGTATAACTTAATTTAGACTTTTGAAATTTGTTATAAAAATGCGTGGCTTATAACTGGATTTGGAGATATCTTAAGAATCATCATGCCTTCATGCCATTTCTTAAGAATGTTCCCACCTTTATGTGTTCCTTCTTATATGCATATTACTAAAAATGTTTGTAGATTTGTTTTTTTCTCAAAATCCTCACAAGGAGGTTTCTTAGGTGGATGTCAAATCATTAGATAACGAATATGGTTGATGTCTATCCAATGCCAATAGCAGTAATAGATATCTCAATCTTAAAACCAAGAATTTATCAATTGTGTTCCCATGATTTGTTAGACTAGTATACTTTAAGGGATTGATTGAGTCACAAATCGACATATGACATATATATCATGAAACTTCGTAGCACTAAGTTGTTTTAAGTTGACTACAAACGCATCCAATATATGTCACGGTAAAAAAAATAGTTTTGACCTCTTAACCATTTTAGTCCATGGGACGTTCACCAGTCACATATTTTACCTCAAGAGTGAGGATATTCATTAACCTCTTAATCATTTTAACTTGTAACCACGTCAGTCCTTATAGATGCAAGTGTTCCATGTTTTAAACCAAGGGTATGGATATTCATTAGCAACCCTTAACTTATGGGATAAGACTTGTTAGTAAACATGCTCAACCAAAGGTCCAAAAGTCATAGATTGAAGGAATTATATCATTTTAATAATTCATACTACAATACAAAGTCTTAAATCCTAAAAAAAGGATGTTATCCTATATATTTTTGTTGCTCTCTGTCTCAATTTTATAAATTGTTTGAAATTTTAATATATGAGACCGAAATTTTTATTCTCTTTCATCTCTCAATTCTTTATATCGGAATTTGCTATCACCATATTTTGTTTACTCTCATCATCTCTCAGCTCATGTGTGTGTACCCCTCATGCACTCCACATGGTGTTTCCAATTTTTCAATCCAAAGTCTTCATTTCTGCGAATTTGATGATGAAACCACCACAGACAGGTGCGAAAATCAATTATAAACACAATTATATCTTCAATATGACATTATAACCATGGATTGATTTTTAATTGAGACTTTAACGTGTCGGCGCCTTTAGTTTTACGTCTAATACACATACATCATGAGCGTAGGTGATTCAATGAACGATTAGATCGATGGAATCGGTACCGTATCTCTAATACCATTGTAGATTCTCGGTGTAGGATTTTTAAACTTTACGAGTGGTGTTTAGACGGAAGTTTGGACATCTAATACAATTTCGGCAGCATAACGTTTAGTCAACACATATATTTCTTAGCTACCGAAAGAATATACATCGTTTAAGCTCCACAAGTAATCAAGTGATCCAACTCCACAAATGTCAAACTTATGACAGCTAGCGCATGACTACCCTATTTATAGACATACACCAACGCACCACTACTGGCATAACCACTGATACCCAAGCACGACTCTGCGTTGCGTAGGACTCCTGTGCTGCGTATCAGTCTTGCGCTTCTATTCACATTCTAAACTATACATTATTTAACACGCACACTGCACTAACAGATGCTAGTATAAAGCCTCTTGGTTGTTTTATCACAATAATCGGTGAATGTTCATACATGTGATAATTCAATTTTACTTCCGTGTACTGGTTGTGAAAAATTATCTGAGCCTACTTATACATGTATGTTGGTATTGGTCATATAAATTAAGATAATGGTCACGATGCAAAAGTATGTAGGCATACACAATAATTTGTTGGTGATATGTATGATGGTATATCCAATATAGGATTGAATCCAAATGTACGAGCAGTAAAACTAACAAAATCAAGATAATGGTCTCATGATTAATTTAATTGTTTTATAAATTGTTTATGTTAATTGTATTTATCAACGAAAGCTGACGTATTTTAAAGAGTGATTCACAATAGAAGATCCTCGTAAATGATTGGGTTTCAGCTTGATGTCTTTGGAACTTGCAATTCCAAGGACTTGCAATTCCTTCTAATTGTTAAAACACCATGTCTTGAATCATATACAATCCTTCCAATTGTTTAAACACCATGACTTGAATAGTAATTCATTCATTCTAGATTTTAAAACAATGTAGCTTAAATCACAATATAGTGTTTCCAGATTGTTTACCATGACTTAAAACTTTGCATTAACACTTGGTGTTTTCCATTTAAAACTTTGCATTAACACATGGTGTTTTCCATTTGTATTATCATGGTAAGAAAGAAGTCGTCGATGTCCTTACTGTCACACCCCGACCGCGTAAAACAACGAAACCGCGGCGGAAACGTCGGGGAGTGTTGTAACAGAATTATTGTTTCACAACCATGGCATTTAAAGTTATGTTTTATTTATCAAACAAGAGAGTTACGTTGTCTTAAACAGAAGAAACAAGAGTACATAACATGATTAAACTAATTCTAGCTTTGTTTTATGTCACTAAGGCACAGGTCCGCATAAGTGTATCTATATCATCCTATGCAACAACTCCTGAAAACACATGTGAAAATAGGTACGTCAGCATAAAAATGCCTGTGAGATACATAGGTTTTGTGAAAATAGGATTCATGACTTAGGTTTAAAGAAATGTTTAATAAAAATTGGTCATGAATCTTGTTAAGTGTTTTCTTTTATAAATCATACGAAAATGTGATAAGAAATCAGATTATATAAAAGAAAGATGTATGGTTAATTAAATAACCAAGTAAAATGAGTTGTATATAATAGACTGTTTTGTAAAACAATGTCTTGTGAAAATATGTCATTTATGTAAAATGTTATATGTCTAAATTGAAATGATTTAAATAATGCTACGATAAAAGCACTTATATATAGGAAGTACCAGCGGTGTATCCACCATGCTTTTATCATATTACATACGCCTCGTTACTTAAATCACTTACCCAAACAAACCAACCAAATGTCTTGTTTAAACAAATGTTAAATGTTTATGTGTAAATAATTGTCTATTGTCAAACTGTAAATCATGTAACGTGTAAACCAATGTTAAGTGTTTATGTCAAATGTAAATTATGTAATGTGTATACCAATGTCAAAAAGTTTATGTCAAATGTAAATCATGTAATGTGTAAACAAATGTCATGTATGGTAAGTGAAATATATCAACTAAACCATAGGTAAAATGCACAAAAACAAGGTATTGAAGTAAAACACAGTTTAAATCAAAGTTATGTTTTGTGAAATAAATGCATGCTATACTGATACAAACATCTATGCGGTATTGTAAAAATGCATACATTCAAGCCTTGAGACTGTGGCGACTAACCCTTAAACAAATTAAAGGTTTATCTAAGTTATGTGTATCGAATTCGGTCATTCCTTCCATCCAAACAAACCTAGGATTTCAGGAACGGGAGTTGTCAATTCCTATGGTACCACTACCTACTAACGAACGGCGTAGCTAATGTTAATGAATGTATTTTTGTCCCATTTAAACAAACCAAATGTCATACCAAAATGTAAGCATGTGATGTAAAACAAATGTACTAAGTATGTAACAATGAACATACATAGCATGTGATGTAAAACAAATGTACTAAGTATGCACTAAATGGACATACATAGCATAAAATGTAATGTAAAACGATGTACTAATGAACATAACAAGCATATGATATAAAATCATGAAAAACACGAAAGTAACAAGTAGGCACATGTGTTCCACCCCAAAACAGTTTGAAAACAGTAAAAGAGGGGTCTATGTACTCACTTGATATTGCTCAATAGTCTTTAGATAACCACCAAGCAATGCTAGAAAGATCACGGAATCAAACGGCACCTAATATAGGTAACTATGTTAATAAACGGACCTAAATCGGAAGATTGGGTAAAATGTGGTTTCGTAAACCAAATGAGTATATGAACTCATGTAATATGGTTTAACAAAGCCTACATTCTAAAACGGAACCTATCCTAAGTGCTTACGACCCATTACGACTCGTTTAGGTAGCTTTTTTTTGGGAAACGAGGGAAGACCCCCGGGCAAACCTTTTATTAATGATGTTTAAAACGAGAATACAAACAAAGAGCAATTGGCCAAGGCGACTCGCCAAAGACCAAACCCCCAAAAAAGAAAAACAAAAAAAGAAACCAGCATACACCAAACACCAAACTAGAAAACAAAATAAAAGTTAAGGCTCCACGAACTATGTCTCTAGCCGACTCATCCATTTCGGACTCAACCTCTACCTCATCTTCAACATTTGTTTCAACTATAGCCTCCTTCACCGGGTCAAACTTTGTAAGCATCAAGTAGTAAGCCTTCAATTTCTCCGACCAAGAGGCAAAGACTTCATCCGGTGGTTGTGTATTAGTTTCGTAGAACTTACGAACCATTAACATTTCTTTTTCCCACAACCCATGTTCGGTATCAAAGCAATCTTCCTCAACTTGGAGCGTGCCAAAAGTATTTTTTGTTTCAAGAATTGGGCTTTGTCGAGACCCAAAATTATTTTGCGATACATCAAAAAACCCGCTTCCTTTTGATTTTTTACTTAGGTTATCAATCATGGACTTCATTGGGCCTTTAAATTTCAACTTACTACTTGGATCATCAACCGAGTTTTGCAAGCCCAATGTTTACAATGGAGGAAAATCCTCACCTTTCAAAACCGGACCTGGGCCCAGCCCATTCTTAACGGAAACAGCAGCAGCAACATATTTTACATGTGGGCCTGAACCACCTGATGGGCCCATACCAGTTCCACCGCCAAGTTTAAGCCCAGCAGCTTTTTCGCTGGGCTTAACTGGGCCAATCCGCACGCCCTTATCCACTGTTGGGCCACTATTAGCTTTTTCGTTTAGGTAGCTTACGCTACTTTAACGCGTCGTTCGCGTAAAACGCGCTTGGACCGCCTAACTAGTCCTATGACAAGTAATATATGCCTTAACATGTCTAATATTGTTGCCTAATCAATTTAGATGTCAAAATTTATGTTACACATGCTTAAAATGAATTTTGGCGTAAAAAGGGCATTTTGGTCATTTTTCCTAAGGCATATAATTTCCTATCATACCACTAAGTAGACTAGGTGACCATAAAGTATAACATCGGAAGGTTATTCCTTATGCAACTATGGTCACGAAATGTGTTTCGTCGGATCCTAATGATCGACCAAACAGGTCGGGTTCGAAAGCCTAAGCGATTGTTTAGATCGCTTATCTTACGACCTTATATAAGCACTAAACTTAAAGTGACAAGCTAAACATGTTTAACGAGGTTTGAAAACAAGTTTGGTATCAAAACAAAGGGTCTTGATACCTAAAAGTAGTTTGGTTGCAAAATACGCAAGAATACGTATTTTGACCGAAACTACGACTCGTCACTATGTCTAAATAACGTGGTAATCAGTAGGTATAGTCACAAAGAACTATGACTGTCACGACCCCTGACCCGGTTTGACCCGTTTCAGGAGCCGCGGGACAGAAAATCCCGTGGTATTTATTTAACAGCGGAAGTTTTCTTCAGGATCTTTTTAAAACTGAAATTTCCCGATTATTTTATTTCATAACTCGGGATAAAACCCCGGTAATTTACAATCATATGATTTCACGGAGAAATCTTTATTTTAAAAAACATGTTTCTTTATTTTATATTGAGCCACTTCCTTAAGCTTGTAGTGCTTCACGACACTTTTCCTGGATCACAACAGATCTCCTGAAACATGTTTGAAAAAGGTTTTGTCAGCGGGAAATACTGGTGAATCATTCTTTTTACGAAAACGACTCATTTGTTATAATTTACAATATTAAGGGAGATTACAATGTTTCCAGATATCAACCAACTACCCACAGTATTTGTCACTCGACTCGTTTCTGTGACTATGGTCAGATCACCCATTGGCTAACTCATTGTCCAATGGTGACGGGAAATAAGTAATGTATACAAAACCCCACATACTGGCTGTAATTTGGTGATTACATAAACTTAATCCCTGTAATTATAACCTTGAAAATAAACATGCTTTTGAAATCAAATTTGATAAAAAGAGAATGACTCACATTGCAGATTTATTTGAGCAGAGCCTAGCCTACTGATTAGCCTTTTAACCTAGTTTAAATAACAATGCACACAAACTAGGTCAGTAACTAATACAGCATTTACGATAACTCACGAGATTAAACCCTCACATCGAATGACAAAGTGTGATACTTAAACATCCATCGAATTAACGAAGAATGACAAAGCATAAACCCTAATGTGGGCAGCACTTAAACATCCATTGGATAGTTTAATCGATCGGACATTGAATCGTAGCAGCGATCGAGTTATTACCCTGTATTGCGACAGCACTTCGTGAATCGTGTGTGTTGTGGACTGTTTCTACTATACCTCAACGTATATTTTGAATTTCTACGTTGAACGAACGCACAATTGCAAGTCCCACTGCTCTCTATTTATATCTGAAAAATCGTCCCCCTCGCGCCACGCGAAGGGTCCTCTTGTGCGCGTCGCGTGGCGCGAGAGACCCTAGTCTACCATAGGTTTGCTTCGTGTCCAGGTAGCTCAGCTGAGTTGGTCGCTCGTTCAAATTTGAAATACACGTAAAACTGTTTAGATATTACCAACTAGGGTTTACCCCCCCCCCCCCCTGAGTTTTAGGGGCCCTGATCCTGATTCCGATTGTTCTGAAAATTTTAGGGTTTACACAGAATCACTTGGGTGTCTCAATTAGGGTTTCCTATTAGACAAATTAATTTAATAAATATAACTTTTGATGAGAGTTGTTACATTCTCCCCACCTTAATAAAAATCTCGTCCTCGAGATTTACTGGAATAAATGAGGATACTTTCGCTTCATTTCTGATTCCAGCTCCCAAGTGTATTCAGATCCTCTTTTTGAATCCCATTTGACTTTAACTAGCACTAACCGTTTGTGCTTAAGAAATTTTATCTTTCTGTCTTCTATTTGTAGTGGCTTCTCAACAAATTTTAACTTTTCGTTTACCTCTATATCTTGGAGAGGTACTACCAAAGATTCATCTGATAAGCATTTCTTGAGATTGGATACATGAAATACGTCATGTACTCCAGCTAACTCTTCTGGTAGTTGTAAACGATAAGCAACTGGTCCTATACGTTGGATCACCAGAAATGGTCCTACGTACCTTGGACTTAGCTTTCCTTTCTTACCAAATCGAACAATTCCTTTCTAAGGAGAAACTTTCAACAGTACTCTGTCTCCAACTTGGAATTCTAACGGCTTACGTCGATTGTCGGCATAGCTCTTTTGACGATCTCGAGCTGTCTTCAGTCTTTCCTTGATTTGCGTAATCTTGTCGGTCATCTCTTGCACTATTTCAGGACCTGACAATTGACTTTCTCCTATTTCTGCCCAACAAACTGGAGTTCTGCACTTTCTTCCGTATAGTGCCTCGAATGGAGCAGTTTCAATGCTTGAATGATAACTATTGTTATAGGAGAATTCGATCAGAGGCAAATGATCGTCCCAATTTCCACCAAAATCTATCACACATGCTCGGAGCATGTCTTCTAAAGTTTGGATCGTCCTTTCACTTTGCCCGTCTGTTTGAGGATGATATGCAGTGCTTAGGTTTAGTCGAGTTCCCGTTGCTTCTTGGAAATTTTCCAGAAATGAGAAGTAAAACGACTATCCCTATCCGAAACAATGGAGAGTGGAACTCCATGTAAGGATACTACTTCATCTACATACAACTTTGCTAACTTTTCCATGCTAAAGGTTTCTTTCATAGGTAGAAAGTGAGCTGATTTGGTTAATCGATCCACAATTACCCAAATCGCATCATTACCTTTTCTGGTTTTGGGTAACTTAGTAACAAAATCCATTGTTATGAGTTCCCATTTCCATACAGGCATCTCTAATTGTTGTAGTAGACCTGAAGGTTTCTGATGTTCTGCCTTAACTTGTGAACAAGTAAGACACTTGGAAACATATCGGGCTATATCCTTTTTCATTCCTATCCACCAAAAGTTATTTCTTAAATCTTGGTACATCTTATTGTTTCCCGGGTGCATGGTATACCTAGATTTATGAGCTTCTTCTAAAATTTGATTTCTTAATTCTCCTTGCTTAGGTACCCAAATTCTTCTTTTGTGGAATCTCCAAATTCCATCAGCTCCTTGTTCTAATTCTTTTATTCGTCCCTTCATTCCTTCAGCATCATCCTTGATTGCTGTTTCTTGAATATTCTTCAATTGTTCCATTAAATCTAACTGTAGATTTAATCTAAGAGCATGAACTCTTCGTTGTTTCTCATGGTACTTACGACTTAAGGCATCTGCAACTACATTTGCCTTTCCTTCATGATATTGAATATCACAGTCGTAGTCACTTAGGATTTCCATCCATCTCCTTTGTCTCATGTTTAACTCTTTTTGCCCAAATATATATCTTAAACTTTTGTGATCTGTATAGACAGTAAACCTACTTCCATACAGATAATGTCTCTAAATTTTAAGGGCAAAAATTACGGCTCCTAATTCTAAATCATGAGTTGTATAGTTTTCTTCGTGCTTTTTCAATTGTCTTGAAGCATACGCAATTACTTTCTTGCGTTGCATCAGCACACATCCAAATCCTAGTTTTGAAGCATCACAATATACTTCAAAATCTTTAGTTCCTTCCGGTAAGGCTAGGATTGGAGCATTTGTTAATTTCTGCTTCAAGATCCTAAAGGCTTCTTCTTGCTTAAGTCCCCATTCAAACTTAACTGCTTTACAGGTTAGCTTAGTTAATGGTACAGCTATCTTTGAAAAATCCTTAATAAACCGTCTATAATATCCAGCTAATCCTATAAAACTTCTAATTTCCATTGCAGATTGCGGAACCTTCCATTTGGTAATTGCCTCTATTTTAGCAGGATCTACATGAATGCCTTCATGATTCACCATGTGACCTAAGAATTGCACTTCTTGCAACCAAAATTCACACTTCGAGAATTTGGCGTAAAGCTTTTCTTTTCTTAACAAAGTTAAGAGTGCATGCAAGTGCTGGCAATGTTCATCCTGACTTTTGGAATAAATAAGTATATCGTCGATAAAAACAATTACAAATTTATCCAAGTACGGTTTACAGATTCTATTCATCATGTCCATGAATGCTGCAGGTGCATTCGTTAATCCGAAGGGCATGACTATAAACTCGTAATGACCATACCTAGTTCTGAAAGCAGTCTTAGGTATGTCTTCTTCTTGTACCTTCAACTGATGATATCCGGAGCGTAAGTCAATCTTAGAAAAATATCTAGCTCCTTGAAGTTGATCGAAAAGATCATCAATTCTAGGTAATGGATATCGATTCTTAATTGTAACCTTATTCAATTCTCTATAATCAATGCACATTCTCATTGAACCATCTTTTTTCTTTACAAACAACACTGGTGCTCCCCACGGGGATGAACTAGGTTGTATGAAACCTTTACTTAGTAATTCATCTAATTGCTTTTTCAGTTCTAACATTTCTGTAGGTGCTAACCGATAAGGTGCCTTGGCTATCGGTATAGTTCCTGGAATTAGATGAATTCTAAATTCTACCTCCCTATCTGGTGGTAGTCCTGGTAATTCTTCTGGAAATACATCTGGGTATTCTGAGACTACAGGAATTTCCTTAAGTTATTTACCCTTAGTACTAATGATTACTGAAATCATATATACTATTCCTTGCTTTCGTTCATAACCAGCAACTTTCATTACTGATATGAACTTCATGGGCTTACGTGGTTTATCTCCTGTAATCATAATGACTTCTCCGGTGGGTGTTTGAATTTCTATGGAATTCTGATCACAAAGAATTCGAGCATGGTTGGCTACTAACCAATCCATTCCTAACACAACATCAAATTCAGCTAATTTCATAGGTAACAGGTTTGCAAAGAATTTATGACCTGAAAGTTCTATATTTTCTTTTTGCAAAACTTTATCTATGCTAACAGAATTTCCGTCTGCCGTTTCGACTGTAAAAATATGCCTAAGTTTGGTTAAGGGTAAGTTAAGAGCTTGGCAGAATGAAGTATTGATAAAACTTTGGTTTGCACCAGAGTCAAATAATACTTTTGCGTAAATGTTGTGAACTAAGAACGTACCGGCTATCACGTCAGGAATCATCTCGGCTTCCTGAGTAGTTAACTGAAAGGCTCGAACATTCTTCTTAGTAGCTCCGTCGGCTGTCTTGGCTTTGTTGTCTGCTGGTTTGACCAATTTAGGGCATTCTGGCTTAAAATGTCCTGTTTCTCCACAGTTATAGCAGACTCTTGTTTTCTTTCTGCAGTCTTCTTCGCGATGTCCTATGGCTTTGCAGAAGTTGCAGATTATATTACATCTTCCATAATGTTTCTTTCTGCAATTCTTGCAGAATGGCGAAGTTGAAGATTGACCTGTTCCTCTTCTTTTGAAATTGCTATTATTACCCACACGAAAGCCTTGGGTAATTTTCTGAGCCAATTCCTTTTTCTTATTTTCATCTCTTGTGCGTACCAGTTCGTCAGTTAGGGTGTTAGCTAATTCTACTGCATCGTCAATAGTACGAGGTCTCGCAGCTTTAACGATATTACGAATTTCGCTAATCAATCCCCAAATATAGCGAGAAATGAGTACCGGTGCTGGCGAAGCCAGTGTTGGTACCACCCTAGCATATTCAAAGAATGTCGAAGTATAACCGCGACAATCTACACCCATCATTCGATGGTTTAAGAACTTATTCGCCATTTGATCTTTTTCATATTCGGGACAGAATTTTCTTTCTACAAGACTTTTAAATTCTTCCCAGTTCATAGCATACGCCATCATCCTTCCTTTTGCTTGTAACACCGTGTTCCACCATTCTAGCGCCCCTTCTTTAAAAAGATTTGACGCGTACATGACCTGATCATCCTGAGCACATTTACTTATTGTAATAACTGCCTCGGTTTTCTCTAACCAACGCAGTACTGCAGTTGCTCCTTCATTGCCTGCAAACTCAGATGGTTTACAAGAAAGAAATTCTTTATAAGTGCAACCAGGCGTTGCAGCTTTCATTTTCTTAGGGAGCGGAGCCTGCCGTGGATTATTATCGTGATTAGTATGATTACCGCCTCCATTTACGCTATTACTGAAGTTATCTTCAGAAATACGTTTGCTAGGAATGATTTGTTGAGGTTCGATTGGATTTCTAACAGCAGCAACTATTGCTGGAATAGCATTGGCTATTCCTTGAGCAACGATATTTTCTATATCTTGTCTATTTAGAAATTGATCCTCCGGGTGTTGCTCAGATTGATTAACCTCATTAACTGGTTCGTTATTAGCGTTTTCCATCTGATAATATATATAATTTTTTTAGTATTGATTAAATAACAATTATACATAAAACAATCATATAAATTCACACCACACATATAGCCAAAACTATCGATTTCTCGATTTCCATTTTTATATTTAATAGTATGCATCAATACACACCATTATCTTACAAAGTTTTATTTTAGGTTATTTCACATGATTATATTATTATTGCTATTATACAACCACAATCTCATAAACCCCTTATCCCTCGTCAGCTGATATTTTAATAACCGCGCTCCCTCTCATCGTACTTCCAGGAGATCTGTTCTCCTACTTCCCTGATCCTATTTCCTGCATCCATTAACTCCTCGCCAAAGTCGCGAAGTTCAGCTAAATTCTCATTGCTCATAGGTGGATTAGGTATTGGTTCAGGGTCAAATTGAGGAAGAAAGGAATAAGGACTGTTGAGCAGGTTTTGGAACTGCCAATCATTCGTCCACCACTCGTCCATTCCTAAAGGTTGAGTGTGAATTATAGGTTCTGGGATTGCTGGTTCCAAATTTATTGGAAGTTGAGTTTCAATAGGATGAGTAAAAACATTTGTATTGACAGGCTTAATAGTATCACAGCTTGCCAATATAAAATCTAGCTCCTCCTGTAATGTCATTTCCTGGGTTTGTTTAGAGCTTTCTCCAATTTCTATATGGGTTTGTTTAGAACCTCCTCCAATCTCCATTTCTATTTGCTTAGAATATTCTTCAAACTGTATTCCCATCTGCCTAGACTCTTCCCCGACTTCAATTCCCTTCCCTTTGTCTAAGGGATTTTCTATTTTAGGCATCTTTCTAGTGGCGGGTTTCCTCCTACGTACACGCCTCCATCCTACAAATCTCCTTCTTTTCTTGGGCTTGGGTTTCTCCGGAGGTGGAGCATTAAATTCAATAGGTTCTTCTATATCTGGTATATACCTATTGAAATCTCTGGAAACCTCTATTTTTACCGGATAGAGATTTAAATTCTGAAGTGCGTCAGACAAGTCACTCATGCTGTTATGCAAAATACACACAATTACTAAGTTAAAATTTTATAACAAAATTTCATAGATAATCTTTAAATATTATTTCATACTGGGTAACTACAAAACAACTGAAAATTAAAACACACTAGGGTTTATTGTAAACTCATTTATTTACTGGATAAGGTTTCTGGATTTGTAGGTGATAATGGTACTAAAACTTGGGTCAGATTAAAGATTTGCATTTACTGATACAGTAGCTAGCATATAAAGATCTGCCCATTTTTCATCTAACTTGTCTTCCCAAGGTGTTTTACTGGTTAATTCCTGGGTTTCCTGTTTAATCTTCTTTTCTCGGAATTTCTTTATTTTCTCCTGACTTTTCTTAAAAATCAAATTTCTTTTATTAGGAGAAAGTGGTTCCTCATATTGTGTCTTTAGCGCAAATATTCCTTCTTCAGGAATTACAGAGTGATTTGAGGATTTGGTTTGGGATGAACTTCCCTTCTCGTTAGATGACCTATCTAATTTAAGATAGATATTTGAAAGCTTTTGCTTACCCATACTGTACACAATATATTCAAATAATAAAACACATAATCACAAAATGGTAATCAGTAAAAATTAAGTATTTTCTAAATACTTAATTGGCTTAAATCAGTGGCTCTGATACCACCTTTTTCTGTCACGACCCCTGACCCGGTTTGACCCGTTTCAGGAGCCGCGGGACAGAAAATCCCGTGGTATTTATTTAACAGCGGAAGTTTTCTTCAGGATCTTTTTAAAACTGAAATTTCCCGATTATTTTATTTCACAACTCGGGATAAAACCCCGGTAATTTACAATCATATGATTTCACGGAGAAATCTTTATTTTACAAAACATGTTTCTTTATTTTATATTGAGCCACTTCCTTAAGCTTGTAGTGCTTCACGGCACTTTTCCTGGATCACAACAGATCTCCTGAAACATGTTTGAAAAAGGTTTTGTCAGCGGGAAATACTGGTGAATCATTCTTTTTACAAAAACGACTCATTTGTTATAATTTACAATATTAAGGGAGATTACAATGTTTCCAGATATCAACCAACTACCCACAGTATTTGTCACTCGACTCGTTTCTGTGACTATGGTCAGATCACCCATTGGCTAACTCCTTGTCCAATGGTGACGGGAAATAAGTAATGTATACAAAACCCCACATACTGGCTGTAATTTGGTGATTACATAAACTTAATCCCTGTAATTATAACCTTGAAAATAAACATGCTTTTGAAATCAAATTTGATAAAAAGAGAATGACTCACATTGCAGATTTATTTGAGCAGAGCCTAGCCTACTGATTAGCCTTTTAACCTAGTTTAAATAACAATGCACACAAACTAGGTCAGTAACTAATACAGCATTTACGATAACTCACGAGATTAAACCCTCACATCGAATGACAAAGTGTGATACTTAAACATCCATCGAATTAACGAAGAATGACAAAGCATAAACCCTAATGTGGGCAGCACTTAAACATCCATTGGATAGTTTAATCGATCGGACATTGAATCGTAGCAGCGATCGAGTTATTACCCTGTATTGCGACAGCACTTCGTGAATCATGTGTGTTGTGGACTGTTTCTACTATACCTCAACGTATATTTTGAATTTCTACGTTGAACGAACGCACAATTGCAAGTCCCACTGCTCTCTATTTATATCTGAAAAATCGTCCCCCTCGCGCCACGCGAAGGGTCCTCTTGTGCGCGTCGCGTGGCGCGAGAGACCCTAGTCTACCATAGGTTTGCTTCGTGTCCAGGTAGCTCAGCTGAGTTGGTCGCTCGATCAAATTTGAAATACACGTAAAACTGTTTAGATATTACCAACTAGGGTTTACCCCCCCCCCCCTGAGTTTTAGGGGCCCTGATCCTGATTCCGATTGTTCTGAAAATTTTAGGGTTTACGCAGAATCACTTGGGTGTCTCAATTAGGGTTTCCTATTGGACAAATTAATTTAATAAATATAACTTTTGATGAGAGTTGTTACAATGACCATCGTGATTACGCTCACGTTGCGAAGTTCAAACGAATTTCGTGTTGACCATAAACTGGTCAAAGCTGAACGTCAAACACTATTTGACTTTCACGCTTAAAAACGCATAAAAGAATGAAAGAATACTTACAACGGGTCCAAGAAATGGAGGTTTGATCTTAAATTCTCAGGTATGAAGTGCAAGGACTCCAACTTTGAGAATTTGGGCAGATCAAGTGTGAGTTTGAAGTGAAATGCTTTGGGGTATTTATAGTTTTCGTAGAACCGTTAGGATCGTTCATCGAAAACCGAGCTTCGATCTAAGCCGTACACATGCACCCCCTGATTTAGAATACCATGGGCATCCCTAAACAAGCCCATATATTGCCCAAAACCATTTGCACACATGGGGAACAGCTGGATCAAGCTGGAAACCATTTTCTGCTGTCTGGGGCATGCTTACGGACCGTATAAGGTCCCTTACGGTCCGTATGGGCCTTGCAGACCAGCAAGTTTTACAAAATGTCAGTTTTGGTCCCTGTGTGCGTATTGACGTGTTTTGGCACTTCTAACACCCGTCAAACCCATTTTTAAGTTCCATAAGGATGTTAAAGCATAGGGAACTTGAAATATACTCAGAAATGTTACGGATGTCGGTTCATTTGGCTGTACGGTTGCGTTGTTCGGTTAATTACGACGGAAGTCGTAACGGACGCGAAAACGATCCAATTTGCGAAACGAATGAAGTTTTAGCATACCAATCACTAAAATAAAATATTTTAATGTTTACAAAAAATTTTTGGATGTCCGTATGTATTCAGAACGGAAGTTATGCCCGAAAATGCAAACTTATGCACTTTTTGACGCTTTTAGTCCCTGAATGACCAAAAAGTTTATTTTAGCACAACGAACCCCTCAAAGCCTATTTCTAAGCTATGCAAAGGATATTTAGGGTATGTTTAACTTATTATCATGTTCCAGAATGTTCGTAACAGTACAAATCAGCATACTTCAACAGTTTGTCGAATTTAGTCCCTGTAAGCGAATAAACTTGATTTTGCCATACCAAAGCCTTCAAAACTTATTTCTAAGTTATGTAAAGGTTATTTAAGGTATGTTAAGCATACGTTGATGTTCCGGAGTATTTTTCGCATTAAACTGATTACGTTTACTCATCAGTTTGCGTATAACTCTCTAGAAAGCGATGTAAGGTTTGAAATTGAACAAAAATCAATACATGAAAAATGTCAAACATAAACAAACAAACATTTGGGATCAAATAACATTGTTTTATTGATAACTGAACTGTTTACAAAGATTACAAGCACAGATGTCACAGTCTCCCCTACTTGTGGAAATTTCGTCCCGAATTTTATTTAGAGGAAACTTGTGATAATAGATGTGGATATTTCGCCTTCATTTGATCTTCACGTTCCCAAGTAAACTCTGGTCCATGTTTAGATTCCCAGCGAACTTTGACCAATGGAATGCGCTTGCGTTTGAGCCACTTGACTTCACGGTCCATGATTTCCACAGGTTTCTCAACAAAATGAATCATGTTATCAACACGAATTTCGTCAAGTGGTATGTGGAGGTTCTCATCAGCTAAACACCTCTTGAGATTGGACACGTGAAAGGTTGGATGAACATTACCAAGTTCAGGAGGTAACTCAAGTCTGTAGGCTACCTTACCGATTCTTTCGACGATCTTGAATGGTCCAACATATCTAGGTGCAAGTTTTCCTGTCTTTCCAAATCTGATCACACCTTTCCAAGGTGAGACCTTAAGTAATACACGATCACCGACTTGAAATTTCAAGGGCTTGCGTCGTCGGTCCGCATAACTCTTTTGACGGCTTCTAGCTGTCTGAAGGTTATCGCGAACTTTCTTAACCTTATATGTTGTCTCTTGTCACACCCTGATATTTCCACGTATTACCGGTGGGCCCGGTGGGGAGTATCGTGACGTAATTGATATCATCATAGTCAAACAACACAAATTTAAATGCACAGCGGAAGCAAAAGATAAATTTATATTTCAACCGAATAAATTGTAATATTAAGTATCACAAAATAGTTGAAACAAATCCACAGGCGGATCGAAAGAAAAAGGAAATTGTTCAACAGACTTTAACATCTAGAGCTTGCGAGACTTGATTATTGATGCCTGGAGTAGCCAGCCTATTACGTATAGTACCTGCACTTAGCCTTTTTGGAAAATACGTTAGTTTACACTGGTAAATACAATTAACACCCGGTAATCAATGCACATACGCATGCTCCCGTCCTTCTTTCTCACGAATAATACCCGTGCGCCCCACGGAGACACACTTGGCCGAATAAATCCCTTGTCTAGCAATTCTTGGATTTGGGACATCAATTCTTGCAATTCTGATGGCGCGAGCCGATACGGCGCCTTGGCCACAGGTTTCGCGCCCGGAATCAATTCAATTCCGAATTCTACCTCCCGTTCCGGCGGTATTCCCGGTAAATCTTCCGGAAATACATCAGCGTATTCGCGTACCACTGGTACGTCTTCAATCTTCGGCGTCTCTTTATCGGGTTCGTTTGCGTAAATCATAAATGCTTTACATCCGCGCCTCATAAGCTTATGAGCTTTTAGTATTGAGCACATAACGGGACTACCCCTTTTTCGCCATAGATGGTGACTTGTTTTCCACTTGGAGATGTCAATTTTATCTCCTTGCGGAAACATATCACTTCTGCATGATGTCGAGATAACCAATCCATCCCGACCACTACTTGGAATTCTCCCATTGACATAGGGATCAAATCTATTAAATATTCCTCATCATCAATGTTTATTTTGCAGTCTTGACATACATCACATACAAGGAAACTCTTGTTATCACCTATTTCTACCTCTAATGGCATAGGCAATTTTGTTAGTACAAAAGAAGGATGTCGAATAAATCCATGTGAAACAAAGGATTTATTCGCACCCGTATCAAATAACACATGTGCGGGAATCGAGTTTATAGCAAATATACCTGAAACCACATCGGGTTCCACCTTTGCCTCGGCTGCCGTTAACTGGAAGGATCTTGCTTTTGCTCTTGGTGTCTCGGTACGTGTATCCTTGTCATCTTTCTTCCCGATTAATTCCGGACACTCCGATTTCTTATGTCCCGGCTGATAACATTTGTAACACACCGACACCTTCCCCGAGCACAACGCAGCCGTGTGCCCGGTTTTCCCACAAATAGGACACGGCTTATCCTTAAACCGGCACTCACCCTTGTGCCCTTTCCCGCATATCTTGCAGCTTGATGACCCGCTTTTTCCTTCTTGTTTCTTTGAGGATCCGTTCGGACGTGCCTTTTTCTTCGGGCTTGGGTTGACTACCTGTGCCCTTCTTTCGCCTCTTTCTATCTGTTTCTTCAACTCTATCTCCCGTTCCCGAGCAACGTTTATAATTTCGGTGAGAGTCTCATACTTCGAAGGAGTCATAAACTCCCTATACTCGGCGCTTAGCATATTATAATAATAATATATTTTCTGCTCTTCATTCGTTATGAGATCATAACAAAACTTCATTTTATCCATGAACGTTCCCGTGATTTTATCGATAGATTCACCCTTGTGTCGAAGCTGCATAAATTCTTGATTTTGTTAATGATTGCCTTGGGACTATGATGTTTAAGAAACGGCGTCTTAAACTCGTCCCATGTCATAGCCTTAGCCGCTTCACTTCTTATCTCCTTCTTCTTGTTATCCCACCAATCTTTCGCACACCCTTTCCGCAAGTATCACCTCCGGCGTGTCCACTTGACGTTCCGGATTCTTTGCCTAAAGAGTTCAATTCATAACAAAAATTAGAACTCTTTCATAGGCTTTAACGCATTAATTCATAACATATGCAAATCTGCGTTTTTAGCAATCTTTAACGTTTTAACCCTCATTTAGGCGTTTTATCAAACACCTTGCGGGTCAGATTTCTACATGATCTAAACCAAGTTCATAACTTGAAATTATTACCCAAATCAACTTCAATTAGACAATATACACATATTTTAACATCAACAATTTCAGAGATTAGCTCACAAATTTCAGTTTACACTAGAACAAGAGTCTTAATCCTAGTGGTTATCAAGTTCTACTAACCTTCTAATCACTCACTATAGTGATTTTGATCCTTACAACTAACATGCAAGATTTTGACAAGAAATCATCTAGGGTTTGTCCCTAGACTTCACATTACTTCCAATTTCATGTTTTACAACACATAATCAAGCTCAACCTTCGATTTCAATCACATGCAAGAATTTGAGTTGTATCAAAACAACCTAATTTGACATACCTTATGACCTCCTTGACGAGGAGATCACGATTCTATGCTCAGATTTCGATTATGACATGATTTGAGCCTTCAATTTGAGATTTTAGTAGAATTTAGGGTTGTGAAGATGTGGGTGTCGCCCCCTGTACTTTCTTGATCGACCAGGAACTCCAAATGGAGTGTTTGGTTCTTATTTTACTAATTATTAGTAATAAAAGTTTCAATTTTGACAACCTAGGCCCCTCCACTCTTATTTAGTTTATATCTTTGGCTTTTTAACTCATTCCTGTGTTACTACAAGACTTCTAACTAACTGGGTTATTTATCCTAGTTAGTTTATTATACACTTTATAATTCTAGTATAACGTTTTGAAATTTCGGGATGTTACAATACATTAATCACAATCCAATTTAAATGACTACATACCCGACCAAGCGGTATTATTATAATACCGTATCCCAAGCCCGTATAGGGAAAATAAGTTAAGAGTATTTACCTGAGCAAATTTATACAATTTATCCCAGCCGTACACCAACAAGCAAGTACAGGTAGCTTTTACTGGGCTCCTAATCTGGAACGAAGGTTTTTAATAACCTATTAGAATCCTAACGGGTCTTTAATTTAAGCTTAGACTTAGACCGGTTAGTTTTCAAAAGGAAGGCACGGTTCAAACGCATGATAAAGCGAAGACCGGTTTAGAATGTGGTTTTGACCCGACAAGATTGTATGCTTGTTTAATATGGGTAACTTAAACACATTCTAGATTTTGAGATGAAAATGATATGGTTTGACCCGTTTCGGCTAAATTATGCAAACTAGTTACATAAGCCGATCCGAAAGCGAAAAGTGCGTAACGGGTAACCATATGAGTCATATACAAGTTTCCTAAGTTAATATGCCTTAAATATGTTGTGACATCAGTAAGATATCTTCTATTATGCCCAAAACGTATTTAAACTCAAATTACGCCCCGTAGGGGTATTTTGGTCATTTTAAAGGTTATAAAAGAGTTTAAATATAAATCTGAGTTCGGGCCTGATGTAATCAGTAAAAATACTTAATTTTCTAAGTTATATCAGTAGGGTATAACCTATATGTGAAATTTATCATTTCTAACCATACTATGCACCGAAGGGCATTTTGGTAATTTCACTTAAGCTTAAAGGGTCAAAACTGGAAATCTGAGTTTAAAACTTTTGCTTACTGTTAAAGTATAAAAATTCACTTAAAACATCAGTAGGTATCAAGTCTTATATATCTAAAATGGTTTTAATACATACTATGCGCTAAAAACGCGTAAAAAGGCGATTTTGAGCTCTTTCTGGGTTTTATAAGAAAGGCTTATATTTTTATTATTCCAAAAGGCTTAAAATATTCTATTTATCATATTAGATCAGTAGAAAAAGGTTTGGTGTCAAAAGGTTGGGTAAAACTCATTTTATAGCCTAAAAGGGTAAAACCGACAACTACCGAATTAAGCTTAGAACTCTAGGTTATGTTCAGCCTAAAAATAAATAAAAATCTCCAAAAATCCCAAAATATTATTTTATATCAGTAGGTAACAAGTTTGGTATCAAAAATCGGGTTTAGATAGGCTATACGCTAATTACGCCATTTAATTACTAAAAAGCTTTCTAATTACGCTATTGAGCGTAACTCTTAATCTAGACCTCAAACTAATGTCAAATTTTAGGTACAAGTTTATAAATCAGTAACTAAGGTTTCTACTCTTTTACATTTTCAAAATTCATGTTTTAAGGTCATATGGGCATAATAGTCAACATTTAGGCTTTTAACGGAAATATGCATATGAATCGGATAACTAATGAACCAAGTCGTATAATCACAGAGGGTTATACTTATATAAAACCTGGTCCTAAATAAGCTCTAAGGCATTTCTAAACTATGCTCTAATGGGTCAAAACTTAAAGTCAAAGCAAAAGTCTACTTTTGCGACTTTCGGTTCCGAACCGAGCTTAAACTGAAAATTGTCGAGTTGAACATGTTTAGACATGTTCTTACATTAATTACCAAGTTATATTAATGACAAAACAGGTTGCATAGCTTCTACATTGCTAATTATGCATTAATTTGAAAATAAGCTTTCTGTTGACTTTTTAAGATTAACTTTGACTCGACAATTGACCTAGTTAGAGTGGGAATCAGAGGGTGCCCTTTTAAGGGTTTATTGCCCACATAATTACCAACTCATAGGTACTTTCAATTTGAAATTTGACTGGACAAATTAAGATTAATGACGAAGTCAAATCTTAATTACGACAATTTGACTTTAAGCTAATTAACTAAGCAAAACTGAATTAAGGAGGGTTAAGGACACTTGCAAAGGTCCTAAGCACAACTAGAGATCACTAGGAAGTGCACTTGAGCTCCAAAAATCTCCAGGAATGAAGTTGTGAGAGTTGCAAGTGAGGTGCTCAATTGTTGCAATAATGATCTCCTTATATAGTGAGTTTAACTCATCAAGATCATGCCACAATAGCCTATGGGATGATTCCTGATCATCCCAAGTGTCCCTAGGCCCTTAAAAACCATCAAACAAGCCCATAGAATCGAAAAACAAGCTTCTAAGTCGGTGTAACTTGCTGGAACAGGCAGCTGCCAAGTTTTTCTGCATCTGGGCACCTCAGGCGCCCCGCGTAAGGATCCCCAGGGGGTTTACGCGCCTGGTATGAGGGTCATGTCCGGTCAACAAAGTTTCAAAAATTGCAATTTTGGCCCCTGGTCCTTCCAAACTTGATTTTAACATGGTTTCTTGCACTTTTAACCCCCAAACTTGACTTTTAAGGACCCCAAGTCATAAACCAACTTTGTTAAGTCCCCGTTTATTCATACGATCACCAAAAATTCTTAAATTTTAACGTTGACGCTTTTAACCCCTCGAATACGAATATTGTCAAAACTTTCTCATACTTAATCGAAACCTTGTGAAATTTTTATCACACATTCTAGCGAGTATAATTAATCATTACAAAGCTTCGGGTTTGCTAAAAGGTCACTCAGAGGTATACTTTAAACATGTTGACACTTTTAACCCATGTAGTTTGAAATCTCTCACTTTCTTCCATAATTAGCTTCGTATGATCCATGATTAATTCGTTTAAGGGTATAAACATAGTGTAGGGTAATTGTAAAGTATATTTATCCATCGTTGACATTTTGAATCCTTTTATTCACATACTTTCCTTGTTTGTCAACTTTAGTCCCTCTAAATCACTTCTTTACACGTTTAAAGTCCATGACACGTGTTGATACATTATTGGACATAAATTTTCGAGGTGTTACATCCTCACCCCCTTAAAAGAAATCTCGACCTCGAGATTTACTGAAACAAATGAGGGTACTTTTCTTTCATTGTGGACTCTACCTCCCACGTATACTCGGGACCTCTACGGGCATCCCATTTGACCTTTACAATCGGTACTTACTTTCTTCGAAGCTTCTTAACCTGTCGATCCTCGATCGACAAGGGTTTTTCAACAAACTTTAAGCTCTCATCTATGTGCACATCCGTATGTGGTATGACTAGCGATTCATCAGCTAGACATTTCTTTAGATTGCAGATGTGGAATACATTGTGAATACCACTGAGTTCTTCAGGTAAGTTCAACTTATAAGCCACTGCTCCTACACATTCGATGATCTCGAATGGTCCTATATACCTTGGGCTTAACTTACCTTTCTTACCAAATCGCATCACTCCCTTCCAGGGTGATACTTTAAGCAGAACCTTATCACCAACCTCAAACTTTAGAGGTTTTCGCCTTTTATCAGCATAACTTTTCTACCTATCCCTGGCAGCTTTCAGGCGGTCACGAATCTGGACAATCTTGTCCGTCGTTTCAAAGACTATATCAGGTCCTGATAACTGAGCTTCTCCTACTTCTGCCCAACAAATAGGCGTCCTGCATTTTCTACCATATAATGCCTCAAAAGGTGCAGCCTGAATGCTTGTATGGTAGCTGTTGTTATAGGAGAACTCGATCAATGGCAGGTGGTTATCCCAACCACCACCTAAGTCAATCACACATGCACGAAGCATGTCTTCTAAAGTTTGGATGGTACGCTCACTCTGCCCGTCCGTCTGAGGATGGTAAGCCGTACTAAAATTTAAGCGCATACCCAAAGATTGTTGGAAACTTTTCCAAAAATGTGATGTGTATCTGGTATCTCTGTCAGAGATAATTGACACTGGTACGCCATGCAGAGATACAATCTTATCTACGTACAATTGGGCTAACATGTCGGAGCTATAAGTCTCCTTAATGGGTAGGAAATGTGCTGACTTAGTCAGTCTATCTACTATCACCCATATAGTATCATTTCCTTTCTTTGTCTTTGGCAACTTGGTGATGAAATCCATTGTCACCATCTCCCACTTCCATGTGGGAAGTTCAGGCTGTTGTAGCAAAGCTGACGGCTTTTGATGTACAGCTTTAACTTGTGCGCACGTCAAACATTTGGCTACATAGGTAGCTATAGACTTCTTCAAGCCTATCCACCAATAATTTGCCTTCAGATCCTGGTACATCTTGGTCAGCTCTAGGATGAACGGAGTACTTAGAACTATGGGCTTCCTGGAGGATAACATCCCGAAGTCCTCCATAAACTGGAACCCAAATTCGTCCATTTAATCTCAGGATTCCGTCCTTGCCATAGGATAACTGTTCTTCAGTTACTCCTAGCTTTTCATCAGGATAGTTAGCTTCCAATACAGCTTCCTTCTGCGTATCTAACAACCTTTCATTCAAACTATTCTTTATCTCAATGCTCTTGGCATTGATTCTTATAGGTTTCACTATTTCCTTTTGACTTAAGGCATCGACGACTACATTCGCCTTGCCAGGATGGTATCTTATCTCACAATCATAATCATTCAAAGTTTCCATCCACCGTCGCTGCCTCATGTTTAACTCCTTCTGATTAAACAAGTGTTGAAGGCTCTTGTGATCAGAATAGATCACACACTTGGTTCCATACAAGTAATGCCTCCATAGTTTAACTGCGAATACAACGGCACCCAACTCCAAGTCGTGGGTGGTGTAGTTCTTCTCGTGCACCTTTAACTGTCGAGAAGCATAGGCAATGACCTTTCCTTTCTGCATGAGCACACATCCCATACCTGTGTGCGATGCATCACAATATACTACAAATTCATCAATTCCATCAGGCAATGTTAACACAGGTGCATTGCTCAACTTTTGCTTAAGGATGTCAAAGGATTCCTGCTGCTTACGACCCCAATCAAACTTAATATTCTTACGTGTCAATGAAGTTAAGGGCGCAGCAATCCTTGAGAAATTTTTAATAAATCGCCTATAATATCCTGCTAAACCTAGAAAGTTATGAATCTCTGTAGGCGTCTTTGGATCTTGCCAATTCATAACAGCTTCAACCTTAGCGGGATCTACTTGGATACCACACTTACTAACAACATGTCCAAGGAATTGGACTTCACGAAGCCAAAATTCACACTTCGAAAATTTGGCATAGAGCTTTTCTTGTTGAAGCAGTTTCAGAATGCAACGGAGGTGCTTCTCATGGTCAGCTTGATTCTTTGAATAAATCAGAATGTCATCGATGAAGACGATGACGAATTTATCCAAATAAGGCTTGCAGACGCGATTCATGAGATCCATGAATGCGGCAGGTGCATTAGTGAGCCCAAAATGCATCACTAGGAACTCGTAATGACCATAACGAGTCCTAAATGCAGTTTTGTGCACATCTTCATCTTTAACCTTCAGTTGATGATAGCCTGACCTCAAATCGATCTTAGAGAAGTAGCTTGCTCCTTGCAATTGATCGAACAGATCGTCGATCCTGGGCAAAGGATACCTATTCTTGATAGTGACTTTATTAAGCTCATGATAATCGATGCATAAACGCATTGATCCATCCTTCTTCTTGACAAACAGGACTGGCGCTCCCCATGGAGACGAACTAGGTCTAATAAAACCTTTAGCTAACAAATCATCTAGTTGTGTCCGCAATTCCTTCATCTCTGTTGGTGCTAACCTATAAGGTGCTCTCGCAACAGGTGCGGCTCCAGGGATGATGTCAATTCTGAACTCTACTTGTCTATCTGGTGGTAAACCAGGTAGTTCTTCAGGGAAAACTTCTGGGTATTCAGAAATGACAGGGATATCTTCAACCTTGGGCTTCTGCTCATCAATAGTTACATGTGCCATATAAATGACACAACCCTTCTTCAAACACCTAGATGCCTTGAGCATAGACACTTGCTCAGGCAGTCCATACTGGGTATCTCCCTGAATGGTAAGTGGTTTACCAGACGGAGTCTTGATCACCACTTGCTTCTTGTTGCACACAATCTGAGCTTGATTGTGGGATAACCAATCCATGCCTATTACTATGTCGAAACCGGCTAACTTTAAAGGAAGTAAGGTTAATGGAAAAGAGTGGTTCCTAATGGATATGGAACATCCATCTAACATGGTTGATGCGGTTTTTATGGTTCCATCAGCTAATTCAACCTCATACTTTATGCTTAGGGTTTTAACAGTTAGGTTTAGCAACTTACAAAACTTATTATCTACAAATGATTTATCAGCTCCTGAATTAAATAGCACTCTTGCATAGACATCATTTATGAGGAAGGTACCTGTTATCACATTGTCATCCTGAACAGCTTCCTTTGCATCCATACGGAAGACCCTTGCATTGGTCTTCTTGACCTCTTCAGGCTTCTTGGCGTATTTAGGGCAGTTGGTTTTGATGTGCCCTTTCTTATTGCAGTTGTAGCATGTGGCATCTTTAATCTTCTTGCAATCAACAGTCTTGTGCTCCTTAGACTTGCATAACCCACATGCAGCTGGTCCTGACTGAGACTTGGACTCCAGTCTGCATTCTCCAAAGTGGCGTTTTTGGCAAGTCTTGCACTTTGGCTTTTCCTCTGTTTGCTGATTACCTTTGTTGGACCCAGACTCCTTCTTGTGGTCCGTATTACCTTTGTGCTTCTTCTCAGATCTTCATGAGGTATCATCCTCACGCTTCCTCTTACCCTCTTCAGAGTTCTTGAGCGATCTTAGCCTGACCGCATCTAAAGTGAGGGACAAAGATAGATCAGCTGCCGACCTAAAAGTAGCAGGTCTTGAAGCCTTAACACTGGCTTTTATCTCTGGGGCTAGACCCCCAATGAAGCGAGCTATCCGCTTGGGTTCCGGCGTTATCAGATACGAAACTAGCCTAGACAGGGTATTGAAACTGGTGAGGTAAGCTTGACAATCTAAATTCTTCATCACCAATGATAAGAAACCTGACTCAATCCTTTCAACCTCGTGTTGAGGGCAGTAGTTCTCCTTAATGAGAGCAACAAACTGATCCCATGTCAGATTGTATAGTGGGATCTTTCCAGCAGCTTGAATGAGAGACTTCCACCAAGCTAATGCCTCTCCCTTGAATGATTGGGATACATACTTCACTATATCCCTTTCGGCACAACCGCTGATGTCAACAACTGTGTCCATCTCATTTAACCAGGTCATACAATCAATTGCCCCTTTATCCCCAGTGAAATCCCGGGGTTTGCAGGAAACAAAGTACTTATAAGTACATGATTTGGTACGTGGTTTATCATTAAATACTAACCTCTTGGATGGAACACTGTTTTGGTTTGAGGAATGTCGATCATCATCTTTCTTTGGTTCATCTTTCTTAGAGGGTGGCTTGCTATGAGCCTCTGAATGAGTCTTAGGCTTGGAATGCGGTGCGGATAGGGTCCTACTTCGAGTCCCGCTAGATTCATTATACTGCCGCTCTATAGCTTTTGTAACAGCATCATCTATTAATGCTTGCAGCTCCGCACCGGTCACATGTATCTTAGCATTTTCATGGTTTTCCACCGGATGACTGTTTTCCTCTTCTGACCTAGTCATGTAGCTTTAATTGCTACATCAATGAAAATAAGGACAAGGTTTATTTGGAAGTCTATACAGTACTATCGTTCTTGACGATTTATTAACCATGGTTTTTAATAACTAATTTTGGTTAATTTGATAAGTATATACATATTCAGGATCTTTATTACAATCCCTAGTTATAATTTAATAATAGCACAAAAAGGCAAGTCACATGGACAAATTTAATTTATAAACCAGGATTTTATAGAATCGAGGTATTAAGGTTGAATCGAAGTTCATTACCTTTTCTTGACAGGGAGTTGTAGGCTACCACTGTCTTTAGTCTCAGAGGACGTTAATTATAGCCCGTAGGCACTTCATCTTTAGAGGAATGATTATTTAAATAAGGGAAATTGGAGTAATCCAATTTAAGGATGACTTATGCGATTTTATCGAATCACATTTTTTCCACCAATGTTAACATGTCTTCAGATGTTAACAAGGATTTGAACCTTTTGAATAGGTTTTACCATCTTGGTCATGTCTGCAGCGACATATAGACTAGGTTTTTCCCTTAAGATTCTTTTTAATATTTAAACGCAGAACACTCTTAATTTGAGACGTTAATATGGATCTGAATCTAATTGAGGATTTACCATCTTGGCCTTGTCTTAAGGTGACACATGGCTAGGTCTTGTCCTTTTTAGATTTTGCCATTTTATTATAATGGTAGATCTTAAATAGGAATGTTATTTTAAGTCTAACCGTTCCATTAAAATTTAAACAAGTACATGGTTGCCCTAAACGGGACTTCTAACTGAAATGACTTGCCCATGCAAGGGCTAATCAGAAAAATAACAAAGGAAACAATTAAGGACAAAATAAAATGAATTAGGATTAGTCCTATGTTCTTTGTCTAGACTCGAGAATGTGCAACTGTGTAACTGAGATTAAACACAAAAAGACTAGTGTTTAATTCACTCAGTGTTAGCTCTGATACCAACCTGTCACACCCCGATATTTCCACGTATTACCGGTGGGGAGTATCGTGACGTAATTGATATCATCATAGTCAAACAACACAAATTTAAATGCACAGCGGAAGCAAAAGATAGATTTATATTTCAACCGAATAAATTGTAATATTAAGTATCACAAAATAGTTGAAACAAATCCACAGGCGGATCGAAAGAAAAAGGAAATTGTTCAACAGACTTTAACATCTAGAGCTTGCGAGACTTGATTATTGATGCCTGGAGTAGCCAGCCTATTACGTATAGTACCTGCACTTAGCCTTTTTGGAAAATACGTCAGTTTACACTGGTAAATACAATTAACTGACTCATTTTGAAAAGATTTAGAAAATTGATTTGAATGCACGTGGCACAAAATATTTTATAACTTGGGATAATTATTTAAAAATAATCGTGTATACAGTTTTACTTATTTGTCGTCCATTAGGGCCGGTTTGTAGGGCCGGTCTAGATTAACTGACACGCCACAGGTATAATACCCACAAGGTTGATTCCTTTAAGTGGGCTACCAGTTTTTACATATGCAACTGTCAGGTGTACGCCTACACCCCGTGCTTAGGTCGTGGCCATTTCTTTGAATGATGCCAAGGATATCTGGGACATGGTCATTTAACCCCCAAAGGCCATACACCAAATAATACAGAATAAAATGAGTTATGTAAATACATTAATCACAATCCGATTTAAATGACTACATACCCGACCAAGCGGTATTATTATAATACCGTATCCCAAGCCCGTATAGGGAAAATAAGTTAAGAGTATTTACCTGAGCAAATTTATACAATTTATCCCAGCCGTACACCAACAAGCAAGTACAGGTAGCTTTTACTGGGCTCCTAATCTGGAACGAAGGTTTTTAATAACCTATTAGAATCCTAACGGGTCTTTAATTTAAGCTTAGACTTAGACCGGTTAGTTTTCAAAAGGAAGGCACGGTTCAAACGCATGATAAAGCGAAGACCGGTTTAGAATGTGGTTTTGACCCGACAAGCTTGTATGCTTGTTTAATATGGGTAACTTAAACACATTCTAGATTTTGAGATGAAAATGATATGGTTTGACCCGTTTCGGCTAAATTATGCAAACTAGTTACATAAGCCGATCCGAACGCGAAAAGTGCGTAACGGGTAACCATATGAGTCATATACAAGTTTCCTAAGTTAATATGCCTTAAATATGTTGTGACATCAGTAAGATATCTTCTATTATGCCCAAAACGGATTAAAACTCAAATTACGCCCCGTAGGGGTATTTTGGTCATTTTAAAGGTTATAAAAGAGTTTAAATATAAATCTAAGTTCGGGTCTGATGTAATCAGTAAAAATAATTAATTTACTAAGTTATATCAGTAGGGTATAACCTATATGTGAAATTTATCATTTCTAACCATACTATGCACCGAAAGGCATTTTGGTAATTTCACTTAAGCTTAAAGGGTCAAAACTGGAAATCTGAGTTTAAAACTTTTGCTTACTGTTAAAGTATAAAAATTCACTTAAAACATCAGTAGGTATCAAGTCTTATATATCTAAAATGGTTTTAATACATACTATGCGCTAAAAACGCGTAAAAAGACGATTTTGAGCTCTTTCTGGGTTTTATAAGAAAGGCTTGTATTTTTATTATTCCAGAAGGCTTAAAATGTTCTTTTTATCATATTAGATCAGTAGAAAAAGGTTTGGTATCAAAAGGTTGGGTAAAACTCATTTTATAGCCTAAAAGGGTAAAACCGACAACTACCGAATTAAGCTTAGAACTCTAGGTTATGTTCAGCCTAAAAATAAATAAAAATCTCCAAAAAAATCCAAAAATATTAATTTATATCAGTAGGTAACAAGTTTGGTATCAAAAATCGGGTTTAGATAGGCTATACGCTAATTACGCCATTTAATTACTAAAAAGCTTTCTAATTACGCTATTGAGCGTAACTCTTAATCTAGACCTCAAACTAATGTCAAACTTTAGGTACAAGTTTATAAATCAGTAACTAAGGTTTCTACTCTTTTACATTTTCAAAATTCATGTTTTAAGGTCATATGGGCATAATAGTCAACATTTAGGCTTTTAACGGAAATATGCATATGAATCGGATAACTAATGAACCAAGTCGTATAATCACAGAGGGTTATACTTATATAAAACCTGGTCCTAAATAAGCTCTAAGGCATTTCTAAACTATGCTCTAATGGGTCAGAACTAAAAGTCAAAACAAAAGTCTACTTTTGCGACTTTCGGTTCCGAACCGAGCTTAAACTGAAAATTGTCGAGTTGAACATGTTTACACATGTTCTTACATTAATTACCAAGTTATATTAATGACAAAACAGGTTGCATAGCTTCTACATTGCTAATTATGCATTAATTTGAAAATAAGCTTTCTGTTGACTTTTTAAGATTAACTTTGACTCGACAATTGACCTAGTTAGATTGGGAATCAGAGGGTGCCCTTTTAAGGGTTTATTGCCTACATAATTACCAACTCATAGGTACTTTCAATTTGAAATTTGACTGGACAAATTAAGATTAATGACGAAGTCAAATCTTAATTACGAGGGTTTGACTTTAAGCTAATTAACTAAGCAAAACTGAATTAAGGAGGGTTAAGGACACTTACAAAGGTCCTAAGCACAACTAGAGATCACTAGGAAGTGCACTTGAGCTCCAAAAATTTCCAGGAATGAAGTTGTGAGAGTTGCAAGTGAGGTGCTCAATTGTTGCAACAATGATCTCCTTATATAGTGAGTTTAACTCATCAAGATCATGCCACAATAGCCTATGGGATGATTCCTGATCATCCCAAGTATCCCTAGGCCCTTAAAAACCATCAAACAAGCCCATAGAATCGAAAAACAAGCTTCTAAGTCGGTGTAACTTGCTGGAATAGGCAGATGCCAAGTTTTTCTGCATCTGGGCACCTCAGGCGCCCCGCGTAATGATCCCCAGGGGGTTTACGCGCCTGGTATGAGGGTCATGTCCGGTCAACAAAGTTTCAACAATTGCAATTTTGGCCCCTGGTCCTTCCAAACTTGATTTTAACATGGTTTCTTGCACTTTTAACCCCCAAACTTGACTTTTAAGGACCCCAAGTCATAAACCAAATTTGTTAAGTCCCCGGTTATTCATACGATCATCAAAAAGTCTTAAATTTTAACGTTGACGCTTTTAACCCCTCGAATACGAATATTGTCATAACTTTCTCATATTTAATCGAAACCTTGTGAAATTTTTATCACGCATTCTAGTGAGTATAATTAATCATTACAAAGCTTTGGGTTTGCTAAAAGGTCACTCAGAGGTATACTTTAAACATGTTGACACTTTTAACCCCTGTAGTTTGAAATCTCTCACTTTCTTCCATAATTAGCTTCGTATGATCCATGATTAATTCGTTTAAGGGTATAAACATCGTGTAGGGTAATTGTAAAGTATATTTATCCATTGTTGACATTTTGAATCCTTTTATTCACAAATTTTCCTTGTTTGTCAACTTTAGTCCCTCTAAATCACTTCTTTACACGTTTAAACTCCATGACACGTGTTGATACATTATTGGACATAAATTTTCGTGGTGTTACATCTCTAGAATGAGGTCAGGTCCAGTAAGCTGAGCCTCACTGATCTCATTCCAGCAGACTGGTGAACGACATTTTCGACCATAGAGAGCCTCGAAATGAGCCATATTGATGCTGGAGTGATAACTATTGTTGTAGGAGAATTCAATCAATGGAAGATACGAATCCCAACTACCCCCAAAATCGATCGCACAAGCTCTAAGCATATCCTCCAAAGTCTGGATTGTTCTTTCAGTTTGGCCATCTGACTGTGGATGATAAGCTGTGCTCAGATTAAGTTGGGTCCCCATAGCAGATTGCATGGTTCTCCAAAAACGAGACGAGAAACGAGCATCTCTGTCAGAAATAATGTTCAAAGGAACACCATGTCTAGATACAATTTCATCCACATAGATTTTAGCAAGCTTGTCAGCATATAGATCCTCACGGATCGGCAAGAAATGTGCTGATTTTGTAAGACGATCAACAACTACCCAGATGGCATCATGACCTCTCTTAGTGCGCGAAAGTTTAGTAATAAGATCCATAGCAATGTTTTCCCATTTCCAAACTAGAATCTCTGGTTGCTCCAATAAACCAGAAGGATGTTGATGTTCAGCACCTTAAGACAAATAAAGCATTTTGAAACGTATAAGGCAATGTCTTTCTTTATACCAGGCCACCAATACTGAGTACGAAGATCCTTATACATTTTGTCTGCACCAGGATTAATAGAATAACGAGATTTATGAGCTTCATCCATAAGCAAAGTGCGAAGATTGTCTTGACTTGGGACCCACAAGCGGTCCATGAAATAATATGATCCATTGTCTTTCAGTTCCAGATCAGGCTTGATATGAAATGGAAATTCCTTATCCATCAAATCTTGTAAAACACAAGTATGTTGAGCCTGAGAGATGCGGGCTTGAATATCAGATCGAACTTTGACACAGTGAAGCTTGACACGTTCTTTACGACTCAATGCGTCAGCCACGACATTCGCCTTACCAGGATGGTAGCGAATTTCGCAGTCATAGTCGTTCAGAAGTTCAACCCAACGTCGTTGCCTCATGTTGATGTCACACCCCGATATTTCCACGTATTACCGGTGGGCCCGGTGGGGAGTATCGTGACGTAGTTGATATCATCATAGTCAAACAACACAATTTTAAATGCACAGCGGAAACAAAAGATAGATTTATTTCAACTGAATAAAATTGTAATATTAAGTATCACAACATAGTTGAAACGGATCCACAGGCGGATCAAATAAACAGAAAATGTAGTTCAACAGACTCAAAATGCATCCAAGCTTGCGATACTCTTAATGATGCTAAGGAGAGGCCAGCCTTTTACGCGTAGTACCTGCACTTAACCTTTTTGGGAAAATACGTCAGTTTACACTGGTAAATACAATTAACTGACTCATTTTGAAAAGGTTTAAGAAATTGATTTGAATGCACAAGGCACAAAACATTTTATAACTTGGGATAATTATTTATATATAAACTTGTAAAAGAATTACATGTTCGTTATACGTTTAGTAGCCCGGATTGACACCGGGTTAAAGATTAATTGACACACCACATGATATAGTCTCGCGGCGGGTTATTCCCGAAACCGGCAGTTATACCTTATTATTTATTTATGCACTGTCGGGTGTACGCCTACACCCCGTGCTTAGGTCGTGGCCATTTCGTAAAATGATGCCAAGGATATCCGGGACATGGTCATTAACCCCCCAAAGGCTCTAAGCAAACAAAACAATTTAAACGGGACATTTCAATAAATTAATCTTCATACAATCAAAAATTCAATGCCCGACCAAGCGGTATTTTATATACCGTACCCCAAGCCCGTATAGGGAAAATAAGTTAAAAGTATTTACCTTTGCAAGTATTAATCACAAACAGCAAGTGTACGTAGCTTTTACCGGGTCTCCTATTCTGGAACAAAGGTTTTTAATAACCTATTAGATTTCTAACGGGTCTTTAATTAAGCCTAAACTTAGACCGGTTAGTTTTAAAATAAGATACGGTTCAAACGCACAATTAAGCAAAGACCATAATTGAATGTGATTTAGACCCGACAAGTTTGAAGACTTGTATAATATGGGTAAACTAAACACATTCTGGATTTTGAGACAAAAATGATAAGGTTTGACCCGTTTCGGCTAATTTATGCAAACTATTTACATAAACCGAACCAAACGCGAAAGATCCGTAACGGGTAACCATATGAGTCATATACAGGTTTCCTAAGTTAATATACCTTAAATATGTTGTGAAATCAGTAAGATATCTTATATTATGCCCAAAATGGATTTAAACACAAACTATGCCCCGTAGGGGTATTTTGGTTATTTGAAAGGTTATAAAAGAGATTTAATATGATTCTGAGTTTCAGATCTGATTTAAACAGTAAATATACTTAAATTAATAGGCTATATCAGTAGGGTATTACCTATATGTGAAATTTACTATTTATAACTAAACTATGCACCGAAGGGGTATTTTGGTAATTTCACTTAAGCCTAAAAGGTCAAAACTGGAAACCTGAGTTTAAAAACTTTTACTTACTGTTAGAATATAAAAATTTACTTAATATATCAGTAGGTATCAAGTCTTATATGTTTAAAATAGTTTTAATACATACTATGTGTTAAAAACGCTTAAAAAGGCGATTTTGAGCTATTTCCGGGTTTTTAAAGGAAAGCTGATAATTTTAATATTCCAGAAGGCTCAAAATATTTTATTTATCATAAAAAATCAGTAGAAAAAGGTTTGGTATCAAAATAATTTGTAAAACTCATTTTATAGGCCAAAAGGGCAAAACCGGCAATTACCGAATCATGCTTAGAACTCTATGTTATGCTCAGCCTAAAATTAAATAAAAATCTCCAAAAATCCCAAAATATTATTTTATATCAGTAGGTAAAAAGTTTGGTATCAAAAATTAGGTTTAGATAGGCTATATGCTAATTACGCCGTTTAATTAAGAGTTAACTGCCATTTTCGTCCCTGTGGTTTGGTCACTTTGGCCATTTCAGTCCATTTTTCAAAAATGCGCCATTTTCCTCCCCGACGTTCTGGAAAGGTGCCATTTCAGTCCAAAAATCATAACCCAGTTAAGTCAGTTTGTAAATAAGGACTGGTTGTGTAAATTTGTTAACATAAAGGACCATTTAAGTAATTTATTTAAGTAGAAAATTAAAGAATAAAGATTTATTAAAATATACATATACACACATAAATACATACACAAACACTGATACATAAATACATACACAAACACCTGCACCACTGGTCTCCACCACCGCCACCACAGCCACTGCTGCCACCAACCACAGCTACCACCTCCACTACTTCTCCGGTCATCACAATTCACCTCCAACATAGAATCCCTACATAAATACATACACAAACACCTGCACCACTGGTCTCCACCACAGCCACTGCCGCCACCAACCACAGCTACCACCTCCACCACATCTTCGGTCATCACAATTCACCCCCACAGATTAATCACCACCTGTAACCATATCATTCACAAACTATTGTAGCATTAGCAAATTCAATAACAACCGTTCAAAAACACATGTCAGATTCAAAATCGGCATAGATTATTCAGCTATAAGTCAAACTTAATTCTCAAAAACCTAATTAACAATTACAAATCTTATAACAACCGATAACAAACATAGAATAAATCAACTGATAACTACCTGAAACAGAGGCGAACGTTAGGGCTTGTTCAATCATACGGATCTGAGCAGAACGGTGATCGGAGAGTTCAACTACCTGAAACAGAGGCGAACGTTAGGGCTTCTGCTGCTGGTCATCATCTGCCGCCGTAACCTTCTCCGTCATCGGCGTTGCCGATTCAGTTGGTGGCGGCGGAGGTCTGGTGTGGCGGCGGTGAAGGTGATGGTGGTGGTGGTGGTGGAGGTGAAGGTGATGGTGGTGGTGGTGGTGGTGGTTTAGAGAGAGAGGGAGTAGAAAGAGAGAGAGTGGCGATGATGACGGCGGTGGTGTTTTTGGGATGGTGGTTGATGATGATGGCGGAGGATGATGACGGCGGTGGTGTTTTAGGATGGTGGTTGATGATGAGGAGAGGAGGATGATGACGGCGGTGGTGTTTTTGGGATGGTGGTTGATGATGACGGCGGAGGATGATGACGGCGGTGGTGTTCTGTAGCGGTGGTTGACCGGCGGTGGAGGTGAAGGTGATGGTGGTGGTGGTTTAGAGAGAGAGCAGTGATTTGTGTGTTTATATATTATAGATTTTATAATTATATAAATATTTATACATTTTACTTAAATGGTCCTTTATGTTAACAAATTTACACAATCAGTCCTTATTTACAAACTGACTTAACTGGGTTATGATTTTTGGACTGAAATGGAACCTTTCCAGAACGTCGGGGAGGAAAATGGCGCATTTTTGAAAAATGGACTGAAATGGCCAAAGTGACCAAACCACAGGGACGAAAATGGCAGTTAACTCTTTAATTAATAAAAAGTTTTCTAATTACGCTATTGAGCATAACTCTTAATCTAGACCTCCAATTGATGTGAAAATTTAGGGACATGTTTATAAATCAGTAATAAAGATTACTGTCCTCTCATATTTTCAAAATTCTTGTTTTAAGGTCAAAAGGGCATATTGGTCAACATTTAGGCATATAACGGAAACTTGCATATGAATCGGATAACTAATGAACCAAGTTGTATAACCTCAGAGGGTTACACTAATCAATAACCTGGTCCTAATAGGGCTCTAAGGCAATTCTAAAACATGCTCTAATGGGTCAGAACTGAAAGTCAAAGCAAAAGTCTACTTTTGCGACTTTCGGTTCCGAACCGAGTTTAAACAGAAAATTGTCAGGTTGAACATGCGTTGACATGTTCTTACATTGATTACCAAGTTATATGAGTGATAAAACAGGTTTCATAGCTTCTACATCGTTAATTATGTGTTTATGCAAAAATTAGCTTTCTGTTGACTTTTTAAAATTAACTTTGACCCGACAATTGACCTAGTTAGAGTGGGAATCAGAGGGTGCCCTTTTAAGGGTTTATTACCCACATAATTACCAACTCATAGCTACTTTCAATTCGTGATTTGACTGGACAAATATTAACTAATCACGAAGTCAAACCTTAATTATGACGGTTTAACTTTAGGCTAATAAACTAAGTAAAACTGACTTAAGAAAGGTTAAGGACACTTACTGAAGTCCTATGCACGACTAAGAATGCTTGGGAAGTGCCCTTGAGCTCCAGAAATCTTCAGAACAAAGGTTTGGAAGCTTTCCAAGTGAATTGCTCAAAGTGTGAGTTCATAAGTTGCAACAATTGGTCCTATATATAGCCAAGGAAAGTTATGGAGATTGATCCAGGTGTTAAGGGAACTTCCAGGGATGATGACAAGTGCCTAGGGACGTGTATCATGCAGCAAGAGGGTGGCAAACTCGCTGAATCGTGTAAACATGCAAGCTGCCACGTTCAAAGATGTTTGCTATCACTGGCAGTCCGTCGCGTGGTGCCGGGGACGGGTGCCCAGGTGGTGGCGCTACGCCAGCACCCCATATATCAGCCAACATGTTTCAAAATGTGACACTTTCACCCCCTGGACCTTCAAATGCATAATTTCTTCCATTTTAGGCACTTTTAACCCTTGAAATTTCTATTTCTATGATCCATGAGATTAAACCAATCATCAATAGGTCCAGTTTCGTTAAACGATAACCGAAAACACAATTTTTGCCTCGTTGACGCTTTTAACCCCTCGTACATGAATATTATCATAACTTTCTCATACTTTATCGAAACCTTGTGAAATTTTTATCACTTATTCTCGTGAGCATAATTAATCGTTACAAAGCTTCGGGTTTGCTAAAAGGTCACTCAGAGTTATACTTTAAACATGTTGACACGTTTAACCCCTGTAGTTTGCAATCTCTCACTTTCCTCCACAATTAGCTTCGTATGATCCATAATTTATTCGTTTAAGGGTATAAACATCGTGTAGGGTTATTGTAAGGAATATTTATCTGTTGTTGTCATTTTGAATCCTTTTATTCTCATACTTTCTTTGTTTGTCAACTTTAGTCCCTCTAAAGTAATCTTTTACACGTTTAAAGCTTATGACACGTGTCGATACATTATTGGACATAAATTTTCGAGGTGTTACAGTTGAGTTCTTTCTGATTAAAGATATGCTGAAGACTTTTGTGGTCAGTGAAAACCACGCATTTTGTACCATACAAATAGTGTCTCCAGATTTTTAGAGCGAACACAACTGCACCTAACTCAAGATCATGAGTGGTGTAGTTCTTTTCATGTGTCTTCAACTGCCTAGATGCATATGCTATGACTTTGTTCCTTTGCATGAGAACACAGCCAAGACCCAAGTTTGATGCATCACAATACACGACAAAATCATCATTGCCCTCAGGCAAAGATAGAATAGGCGCATCACAAAGCTTCTGCTTCAAGGTCTAAAACGCTTCTTCTTGTTTGGTTCCCCATTCAAAGGGTTTGTTCTTTTGAGTTAGAGCAGTTAGAGGAACTGCAATCTTTGAGAAGTTCTCGATGAAGCGGCGGTAATAACCCGCGAGACCAAGAAAAGAACGAACCTCAGTTGGTGTAGTAGGCGTATCCCAATCCTTAATCGCACTGATCTTGGAGGGATCTACATGAATACCTTGTTCGTTGACGATATGTCCCAAAAATTGAACTTCCTTAAGCCAAAATTCGCACTTGGAGAATTTGGCAAAAAGTTGCTCTTTCTTTAGGAGTTCCAGGGTAAGACGAAGATGCTGCTTATGATCAGCTTGCGTCTTAGAATAAATCAAAATGTCATCAATGAAAACGATGATGAACTTGTCCAAATAAGGCTTACAAACCCTATTCATTAAGTCGATGAATACAGCAGGAGCATTAGTCAAACCAAATGGCATAACAGTGAACTCATAATGCCCGTATCGAGTGCGGAACGCTGTCTTGGGAATATCTTCTTCATGCACACGAAGTTGATGATACCCAGAACGCAGATCAATCTTTGAAAAATAAGAAGCACCCTGTAACTGATCAAAGAGACCATCAATGCGAGGTAGGGGATATCGATTCTTGATGGTAAGCTTATTAAGCTCACGATAATCGATACACATCCTGAAAGATCCATCCTTCTTCTTGACAAAAAGAACGGGAGCACCCCAAGGTGAAAAGCTAGGACGAATAAAACCTTTATCAGAAAGCTCCTGAAGCTACTTAGACAACTCTTGCATCTCAGACGGTGTAAGACGATACGGAGATCTGGCAATAGGATTAGCACCAGGTACAAGATCAATACGAAACTCGACTTGACGTGCTGGGGGTAAACCAGGTAACTCTTCAGGAAACAATTCAGGATAATCCCGAACAACAGGGATATCTTGAATAGACTTACCTTTGCCTTTATCTGCTACAGCATGTGCCAAGAAGGCCACATAGTTCTTTCGCAGATACTTCCTAGCTTGAGTACAAGACATGAGCTTGAGACTACTAGCAGGTTTCTCACCACGAACCTGTAAGATCTCACCTGTCGAGAGCGGAACACAAACAATCTTCTCGAAACAAACTACCTCTGCGTGATGCTTGGCTAACCAATCCATACCCACTATAACGTCGAAACTCCAAAGTTGCATTGGTGTGAGGTCGATAAGAAAAAGCTGGTTGTTAAGGTTCAACTGGCAGTTACGAAGAACAGAATCGAGAACAACGCGATCACCACTAGCAACTTCTACTGTCAAAGGCTTTCCTAGTTTTGTTCTAGACATGCGAAGCAAAGGCTCAAAAGACAATGACACAAAACTCTTATCGGCACCCGAATCAAAAAGAACAGAAGCAGACTGATTATTAACAAAGAACGTACCGTTGATTACTTCATTGTCTGCTCGTGCTTCATTAGCATTCATGTTGAAGACTCGGCCTCGAGCCTGAGCCTGATTCTGATTCACGTTGACCAGCCTTGGACACTGGTTTCGATAATGAGTCAGGTCCCAACAATTGTAGCACGAACCAGGAGGAAAGTGAGGTCGTGCAGCTTGTGCTTGCTGTTGAGCAGGCGGTTGAGCAGCCTGCTGGGCTGGGTTACGAGCAGCTTGATTGGGAGCAAAGCGACAAATATCAGCAAGATGACCCGACTTCCCACAGTTAGTACAGAAACGACACGGAACTTGCGGTTGATGGTGGTTATTGCATCTGTTGCACAACGGTGCATTCCCCGCATACCGTTTCTTCGCTGGCGGTTATGCAGGCTGATTGGGAGCTGCCTGATTGACTTGGGCAGTGACAGCGAAATTCTGGGAAGCCTTACGCTTCCTAGACCCTTTTGATGAACCAGTTTCCTTGCCCTTCTTGCTCTTACCTTTCTTGCTTTTACCCTTATCAGATGACTGTTTCTTACCCTTGTCACCCTTCCTGTGTAGCTTACCCTTTCGGACCTGCGACTCAGTCAATTTCCGCAGCTAACTCGATTGCCTGACGAACTGTGGTAGGGTTACTACCAGTGACAATGTCTTGTACGGAGTCAGGTAAGCCATCAATATACCTCTCGATAGCTTTCTCGAGTGGGGTAACCATTGTAGGGCAAAGTAAACTCAACTCTTCATACCTATCAGTGTAAGCCCGGTGCTCACCACTATCCAGCTTCAAGTCATCAAAATCCCTTTCTAAAGCCCTCAGTTCGTGACGATGACAGAATTCCCTCATCATTAATGCCCTAAGCTCATTCCCTCATCATTAATGCCCTAAGCTCGGCCCAAGTCTGTGCTAAAGCAACCTCAGCACCACGGTTTCTCATAACTCCATTCCACCATGTAAGAGCCCTCTTCTGAAACACACTGGAAGCAAACTCGACTTTCCGATTATCAGGACACTGAACATGACGAAACATACTCTCAATGCTTTCGAACCACTGTAGGAGCCCAGTTGCCCCTTCAGAACCACTGAACTTGAGTGGTTTAGCCGAATTGAAACTCTTGAAATAGCATGGAGCATTCTGGTTATTGTTGGCTTGGTTCACTTGAGCAATAATGTCTGGGAGTATAACAGCCATATGTTGTGCCATGATAGCTGCCATTTCGGCATTAGGTAGCGGATTCTTGCATCGAGGAGGCATTCTAAAAGAGGAAACATGAGAGAAAACGGGTGAGATGATTAGATTAGATTAAAAGAATGAGATGATACAAAAATCGACAAAAGCAAGGATGGTGGTCATTCGTTTGTACCACAAAGCAAACAAACGACACACAGTGACTAATCAAAGTAAATGGGTCAAAAATAATATATCGCGAAGACATGCTCGCCTATAAGTGAACACTCACCCCAAGAGTTCCCAGGTAAGAGTGGCTCGTCCGATTATGTGGATTTGTACGAACACTCTAGCCTTAGACAGAAAATTCGAGGTACAGGCATTCACTCTTCCAGTTTGCACGTGTTCACATTATTTAGACCCAAACTTTGACGAGATTTTGAAAACTCAGAAGGCACTAAGCCAAATATGAGTTAAACTGGAAGGGTTCAAAACCTTATAACAAATCATTTAAAAAAAACAGAAGATTGATTTTCAAAAAGCGTTTCGGAAAATTGTGTTCTTGTTTTGGGTAATCACCTAAGGATAGGTGAAGTGCATGTTTTAAGATCTAAACACAAGATAACTTGTGTTGGGGTCCTAGAAAAGTTATAGTCTAGGTCAAAGCATTACTAATAACCTAATTCCCTATAACCATTGGCTTTGATACCAACTTTTCTGTCACACCCCGACCGCGTAAAACAACGAAACCGCGGCGGAAACGTCTGGGAGTGTTGTAACAGAATTATTGTTTCACAACCATGGCATTTAAAGTTATGTTTTATTTATCAAACAAGAGAGTTACGTTGTCTTAAACAGAAGAAACAGGAGTACATAACATGATTAAACTAATTCTAGATTTGTTTTATGTCACTAAGGCACAGGTCCGCCTAAGTGTATCTCGATCATCCTATGCAACAACTCCTGAAAACACATGTGAAAATAGGTACGTCAGAATAAAAATGCCTGTGAGATACATAGGTTTTTCATGACTTAGGTTTAAAGAAATGTTTAATAAAAATTGGTCATGAATCTTGTTAAGTGTTTTCTTTTATAAATCATACGAAAATGTGATAAGAAATCAGATTATATAAAAGAAAGATGTATGGTTAATTAAATAACCAAGTAAAATGAGTTGTATATAATAGACTGTTTTGTAAAACAATGTCTTGTGAAAATATGTCATTTATGTAAAATGTTATATGTCTAAATTGAAATGATTTAAATAACGCTACGATATGTAATATCATAAAAGCACTTATATATAGGAAGTACCAGCGGCGTATCCACCATGCTTTTATCATATTACACACGCCTCGTTACTTAAATCACTTACCCAAACAAACCAACCAAATGTCTTGTTTAAACAAATGTTAAATGTTTATGTGTAAATAATTGTCAATTGTCAAACTATAAATCATGTAACGTGTAAACCAATGTTAAGTGTTTATGTCAAATGTAAATTATGTAATGTGTATACCAATGTCAAAATGTTTATGTCAAATGTAAATCATGTAATGTGTAAATAAATGTCATGTATGGTAAGTGAAATATATCAACTAAACCATAGGTAAAATGCACAAAAACAAGGTATTGAAGTAAAACACAGTTTAAATCAAAGTTATGTTTTGTGAAATAAATGCATGCTATACTGATACAAACATCTATGCGGTATTGTAAAAATGCATACATTCAAGCCTTGAGACTGTGGCGACAAACCCTTAAACAAATTAAAGGTTTATCTAAGTTATGTGTATCGAATTCGGTCATTCCTTCCATCCAAACAAACCTAGGATTTCAGGAACGGGAGTTGTCAATTCCTATGGTACCACTACCTACTAACGAACGGCGTAGCTAATGTTAATGAATGTATTTTTGTCCCATTTAAACAAACCAAATGTCATACCAAAATGTAAGCATGTGATGTAAAACAAATTTACTAAGTATGTAACAATGAACATACATAGCATGTGATGTAAAACAAATGTACTAAGTATGCACTAAATGGACATACATAGCATAAAATGTAATGTAAAACGATGTACTAAGTATGCACTAAATGTACATACATAACATAAAATGTAATGTAAAACGATGTACTAAGTATGCACTAAATGGACATACATAGCAAAAACATAATGAAATCATGTACTATATATGTACTAATGAACATAACAAGCATATGATATAAAATCATGAAAAACACGAAAGTAACAAGTAGGCACATGGGTTCCACCCCAAAACAGTTTGAAAACAGTAAAAGAGGGGTCTATGTACTCACTTGAGATTGCTCAATAGTCTTTAGATAACCACCAAGCAATGCTAGAAAGATCACGGAATCAAACGGCACCTAATATAGGTAACTACGTTAATAAACGGACCTAAATCGGAAGATTGGATAAAATGTGGTTTCGTAACCAAATGAGTATATGAACTCATGTAATATGGTTTAACAAAGCCTACATTCTAAAACGGAACCTATCCTAAGTACTTATGACCCATTGCGACTCGTTTAGGTAGCTTACGCTACTTTAACGCGTCGTTCGCGTAAAACGCGCTTGGACCGCCTAACTAGTCCTATGACAAGTAATATATGCCTTAACATGTCTAATATTGTTGCCTAATCAGTTTAGATGTCAAAATTAAATTACACATGCTTAAAATGAATTTTGGCGTAAAAAAGGCATTTTGGTCATTTTTCCTAAGGCATATAATTTCCTATCATACCACTAAGTAGACTAGGTGACCATAAAGTATAACCTCGGAAGGTTATTCCTTATGCAACTATGGTCACGAAATGTGTTTGGTCGGATCCTAATGATCTACCAAACGGGTCGGGTTCGAAAGTCTTAGCGATTGTTTAGATCGCTTATCTTACGACCCTATATAAGCACTAAACCTAAAGTGACGAGCTAAACATGTTTAAAACATGTTTAACGAGGTTTGAAAACAAGTTTGGTATCAAAACAAAGGTTCTTGATACCTAAAAGTAGTTTGGTTGCAAAATACGCAAGAATACGTATTTTGACCGAAACTACGACTCGTCACTATGCCTAAATAACGTGGTAATCAGTAGGTATAGTCACAAAGGACTATGACCATCGTGATTACGCTCACGTTGCGAAGTTCAAACGAACTTCGTGTTGACCATAAACTGGTCAAAGCTGAAAGTCAAACACTGTTTGACTTTCACGCTTAAAAAAACGCATAAAAGAACGAAAGAATACTTACAACGGATCCAAGAAATGGAGGTTTGATCTTAAATTCTCAGGTATGAAGTGCAAGAACTCCAACTTAGAGAATTTAGGCAGATCAAGTGTGAGTTTGAAGTGAAATGCTTGGGGGTATTTATAGTTTTCGTAGAACCGTTAGGATCATTCATCGAAAACCGAGCTTCGATCTAAGCCGTACACATGCACCTCCTGATTTAGAATACCATGGGCATCCCTAAACAAGCCCATAGATTGCCCAAAACCATTTGCACACATGGGGAACAGCTGGATCAAGCTGGAAACCATTTTCTGATGTCTGAGTCATGCTTACGGACCATATAAGGTCCCTTACGGTCCGTATGGGCCTTGTAGACCAGCAAGTTTCGCAAAATGTCAGTTTTGGTCCCTGTGTGCGTATTGACGTGTTTTGGCACTTCTAACACCCTTCAAACCCATTTTTAAGCTCCATAAGGATGTTAAAGCATAGGGAACTTGAAATATACTCAGAAATGTTATGGATGTCGGTTCGTTTGGCTGTACGGTTACGTTGTTCGGTTAATTACGACGGAAGTCGTAAGGGACTCGAAAACGATCCAAATTGCGAAACGAATGAAGTTTTAGCATACCAATCAATAAAATAAAATATTTTAATGATTACAAAATTTTTGGATGTCCGGATGTATTCAGAACGTAAGTTATGCGCGAAAATGCAAACTTATGCACTTTTTGACGCTTTTAGTCCCTGAATGACCAAAAAGTTTATTTTAGCACACCGAACCTCTCAAAGCCTATTTCTAAGCTATGCAAAGGATATTTAGGGTATGTTTAACTTATGATCATGTTCCGGAATGTCCGTAACAGTATGAATCGGCATACTTTCACAGTTTTTCGAATTAGTCCCTGTAAGCGAATAAACTTGATTTTGCCATACCAAAGTCTTCAAAACTTATTTCTAAGTTATGTAAAGGTTATTTAAGGTATGTTAAGCATATGTTGATGTTCTGGAGTATTTGTCGCATTAAACTGATTACGTTTACGCATCAGTTTGCGTATAACTCTCTAGAAAGCGATGTAAGGTTTGAAATTGAACAAAAATCAAAACATGAAAAATGTCAAACATAAACAAACAAACATTGGGATCAAATAACATTTTTTTATTGATAACTGAACTGTTTACAAAGATTACAAGCACAGATGTCACAGTTACAAGGAGGTTTACAGGGTTTTTTTTACGGTGGTTGGAGGTAGTGGTTAACGGCGGGGTAGGGTGGAGAAGAGAGAGAATCCCTGATTTTGTTCTTGATGATGGTGATTGTAGGGATTAAAGTTGAACAGTTTCTTAATTTAAATAATGTTTATTGACACTTATACCCCTATCAAGTCAATCGGTTATAAAAATTACAAGACAAATTATATTTTTGCCATTGTGATCTCAACCAAAATCAGATCTATAGGTGTAAAACACTTCTTAGATAAGAGGTCATTTGTACATGAACCAAAATAAAGCACTCATTTCTGCGAATTTGATGATGAAACCACCACAGACAGGTGCGAAAATCAATTATAAACACAATTTTATCTTCAATATGACATTATAACCATGGATTGATTTTTTATAAACACAATTATATCTTCAATATGACATTATGACCATGGATTGATTTTTAATTTAGAGTTTAACGTATCGGCGCCTTTGGTTTTACGAATACACATACATCATGAGCGTAGGTGATTCAATCAACGATTAGATCGACTGAATCGGTACCGTGTCTCTAATACCACTGTAGATTCCCGGTGTAGGATTTTTAAACTTTACGCATGGTGTTTAGACGGAAGTTTGGACATCTAATACAATTTCGGTAGCATAACGTTTAGTCAACACATATATTTCTTAGCTACCGAAAAAATATACATTGTTTAAGCTCCACGAGTAATCAAGTGATCCAACTCCACAAATGTCAAACTTATGACATCTAGCGCATGACTACCCTATTTATAGACACACACCAACGCACCACTGCTGGCATGCCACTGATACGCAAGTACGACTCTGCGTCGCGTAGGACTCCTGTGTTGCGTATCAGTCTTGCGGTCCTATTCACATTCTAAACTATACAATATTTAACACACACACACACACTGCACTAACAGATGCTAGTATAAAACCTCTTGGTTGTTTTATCACAATAATCGGTAAATGTTCATACATGTGATAATTCAATTTTACTTCCGTGTGCTTGTTGTGAAAAAGTATCTGAGCCTACTTATACATGTATGTCGGTATTGGTCATATACATTAAGATAATGGTCACGATGCAAAAGTACGTAGGCATACACAGTAATTTGTTGGTGATATGTATGATGGTATATCCAATATATGGTTGAATCCAAATGTACGAGCAGTAAAACTAACAAAATCAAGATAATGGTCTCATGAATAATTAAATTGTTTATGTTAACTGGATTTATCAATGAAAGCTGACATATTTTAAAGAGTGATTCACAGTAGAAGATCCTCGTAAATGATTGGGTTGGTTCAGCTTGATGTCTTTGGAACTTGCAATTCCAAGGACTTGCAATTCCTTCTACTTGTTAAAACACCATGTCTTGAATCATGTACAATCCTTCCAATTGTTTAAACACCATGACTTGAATAGTAATTCATTCATTCCAGATTTTAAAAACGTTGTATCTTGAATCACAATATAGTGTTTCCATGTTGTTTTAAACACCATGACTTAAAACCTTACATTAACACATGGTGTTTTCCATCTGTATTATCATGGTAAGAAAGAAGTCGTCGATGTCGTTACAAGGAGGTTTACAGGGTTTTTTTTTTTTTTTTTTTTTTTTGCGATGGCTGGAGATAGTGGTTAACGGCGGGGTAGGTTGGAGAAGAGAGAATCTCCCTGATTTTGTTCTTGATGATCGTGATTTTAGGGATGAAAGTTATACAACTTCTTAATTTAAATAATGTTTATTGACACTTATACCCCTATCAAGTCAAAACAGATATAAAAATTACAAGACAAATTATATTTTTGCCATTGTTATCTCGACCAAAATCAGATCTAAGGGTGTAAAACACTTCTTAGATAAGAGGTCCTTTGTACATGAACCTTAGCTATATAGATATATACATATATTTATGTGAGTGTGTGTGTGTATATATATAGGGGAAGGTTCTATGCAAAACACTAAATATTGCGAGAACATGTAGAACAAAATAAATCGCTCATTTCTTTAATCCTAAAGCCTAAAAAGTAAATGAAAATGTTACATATGTAAGATTTATTGTTTCTCACACTAGAATTCAAAACAAAATATGAAAAATTTTCTGTTTTTATATGCATATGTAGGTTATGTGTAGGGTAAATTAACTATACATGTATGTAGGCTATGTATAGGTAAAAATATATGGTTTTTATGTATATATCTCCCACATAGGGGTTGGTTCCGGTACAAACCATATTTATCCTATAAACCGTGGGACAATAACTAGCACTTAAAAAAGTTAAATTAGCAAATACTAAAACAATACATACATACATAAAAGTAGCACTTTTGAATTATATTAGCACATGAAAATTAATCAAGATAATTGATTCTAGCATATATCTGAATGATATAGCACTTTTCTTTATAAAAAAATATATCGGCATATTGAAAACAAAAGAAATATTTAAATAAAGAATTAATTGTTTGTTAGCATAATTATAGGTAATTCAATATAATTGATATTATTTTACCATTTCTCTATAATTGTTTAGATTCCACATGACACTTTTTAAATGGTTCTTACAGTTTGTATGCGAAATGTGGTTTGTATTTGATCCTACTCCCACATATGAATGTAAAAAACATAAAATTTAAAAAAATTATATATGAACCTTAAATTCTAAAACTTAATAATTTAGAGTTGTTCTTTTTGTTCTCATTAGTGTTTTATAATAATTCTTTATCCTGTATATATATACACGTAAAGTTGTTTTTACTTTGAGAAGCATACAAACAAGTTCCCCACATAATTAATCACGTGTTTATGACTGTGGAACATATGCATTATTACACCCATCAATGTCTTTAGAAAGCCATTTTAAATTAAAGCAATACTATACTTAAATTTAAAAGAATAAAACGCTTGATTTTATTATATAGTTTCTTTAAAAAAACAATTAAGTATATAAAATATATTTATATAAAAAATAACTGCAAGTGTTATATAAAAACAAAGTTTTAAATTCACAATTATCACACAGCCATTTTAAATTTGAGGCATATAAAAAAAAAGTTTTAAATTCACAATTATCATTCACAGCCATTTTAAATTTGAGGCTATTCCATGTCAACACACGAGAAAAATCACCTAGTCCATAGGCTAGCAATGGCGGGGCACAAATCTTTTCCGTGGTGTTATTCTTTTCGATACTCGCATTTATACTAACATGGAGTCAAAATGTTTTGGATCGGGTTGTGAGGTAGGGTCGAGTCAAATCATATAATAAAAATACATACAATGTTATTGAAAAAAAAAACATAATAAAAATATAAAATCACTTGAATATACGAAAAAACAAACAATTAGACATGAGACTTTAATGGTTATTGGGTTAAAAATATAAATTTAAACATAAGCTTTTATTGATTTAAAGTCCACTATTTTTAGGGGTGCAAACGAGCCGAGCGGCTCGCGAGCTACTCGAGATAGGCTCGAGAAAAAGCTCGAAACGAGCCGAGCCTTATCGACCTCGAGCCGAGCTTGAGCCTAAAATAAAGCTCGTTTGTTTATCGAGCCCGAACTCGAGCCTCACATGTGAAGCTCGTTAGGCTCGTCGAGCCTTATCGAGCCTTAGTGTAAACGAGCCGAGTTGAGCCGAGCTTATTTAAACTTGTTTACAAGCCGACCTCGAACCTAAAAATAAGCTTATTTATTAAACGAGCCCGAGCTTCACTTATCGAGCTCGCGAGCCTAAAAAGTATATTATTTGTATTATTTTTATTTAATATATTAATTTATAGATAATAAACGAGTCAAGCTCGAGCCGAGCCGAGCTTGAGAAAATACCAACGAGCCGAGCTCTCATAAATTAATCAAGCTTGAGCTCGAGCCTGGTCAAGCTCGGGCTCAGCTCGTTTGCACCCCAAACTATTACAAACTTAAGTAATCAAGCTTAAGTTTTAAATAGTAATTTTTTATTTTGTAATTAAGACGTTTAGATAACTTATTTCTTTTGTAAAAAATATATATACTTTTCTGATGTAAACCGGGTCAATATTATTTTTAAAAAATATAAGCTTAGAAAAAATGTGTATATTACGAAAAACACAGGAAAAATGTATAATTTAGAATGTTTTTCAAGTTTCTCGATTATTCTTCCACGATCCAAAATGGGTAAAACATTTCACGATGAAAGAGCGGCGTGTTGAGGTCACTAGAGTTAAACCGGCCCAAACGATTCTACTTTGACCACCATACCATACCATGTGGGCCACTCTACCCGTGACATGTCATGTGACCACTTGTGGACCCCACATCCATTCTATATAAACCCTCCCGCCTCTCCATTTCTCACCACCTCAAAACATACAAACCTTTGTTAACAAAAACAAAATGGCGACTGATGCTCACAAGTGTTTGCCGGCGTTTGAGAATGATGCGGCGGTGATTCAGTTCATTGAGGATGTGACGGCCAACGCCGACGCGGTTCAGGCGAACGTGTTGGCGGAGATACTTCGGCGGAACGCCGAAACGGAGTATCTCCAGCTGTACAATCTCGCAGGAGCTACGGATCGTGAAACTTTCAAATCCAAAATACCGGTTGTTACTTACGAAGATCTTGTGCCTTTTATTCAACGCATCGCTAATGGCGATCGTTCTCCAATTCTTTCAGCTCATCCCATTTCCGAATTCCTCACAAGGTTATTATTTATTTTAATCCATAAACATGTATAGAGAAACCGTGGCAATAATTTTATTATAATGAAGAATGTAAAGAATGAAAACAAAACATTTATTATAATGAAAAATAAATAGAGCAAAAACAAACATTTATTGTACGTAAACGATAGTAGGTAGACGGGCAACAACCTGCGCCGTCATCCATTTCTAAATAGAAAACCCTGATGAGAAAAAAAGTTCACTAAATTTATTACTTACGCTAACACTTAAAACAAACAAACAATTTAATTTGATTGCTTAATTTGACGTTAAGTTGTGCTTTTTGTACAGTTCTGGGACTTCCGCTGGTGAAAGAAAACTCATGCCGGCGATTAATGAAGATTTGGATCGACGTCAACTGCTTTACAGTCTTCTGATGCCGGTAATGAACATATACATGCCGGGTCTGGATAAGGGAAAAGGCTTGTATTTTCTGTTCGTTAAATCCGAAACAAAAACTCCGGGTGGGCTGTTGGCCCGACCCGTTCTCACAAGCTACTACAAGAGTGACCGCTTCAAGGCCCGACCATACGACCCGTATAACGTCTACACAAGCCCGAATGAGGCCGTTCTCTGTCCGGACTCGTTCCAGAGCATGTACGCTCAGATGCTTTGTGGGTTGTATGATCGGGAGCAAGTACTCCGTATCGGAGCCATCTTTGCTTCTGGTCTTCTTCGAGCCATTCGGTTCCTTCATCTTTATTGGAAGGAACTTTGTCAGGATATCCGGACAGGTACCCTTGATAAGAGGGTATCTGATCCGGATATCCAGCAATGCATGGTCCGGATACTGAGGCCGGACCACGTTCTTGCAAACGTAATAGAATCCGAATGCTCAAAGGATAACTGGGAAGGGATCATCACCCGAATCTGGCCTAATGCCAAGTATCTTGAAGTAATCGTAACGGGTGCAATGGCCCAATACATTCCCACCCTTGATTATTATAGCGGTGGGTTACCGAAAGTGTGCACCATGTATGCGTCATCCGAGTGTTATTTTGGTATCAACCTTAACCCGTTGTGCGAACCGTCTGAAGTTTCCTACACCATAATGCCAAATATGGCATACTTCGAGTTCCTTCCTTGTGATCCACATTCAGGGTCGACCAGTAATAATGTTTCTCTGGTCGACCTTGTTGATGTGGAAATAGGGAAGGAATATGAGCTTGTGATCACCACCTACGCGTTATACAGATACCGCGTAGGTGACATTCTTCGTGTCACAGGGTTCCACAACTCTGCCCCAAAGTTTCACTTCGTGAGGCGGAAAGGCGTGCTGCTAAGCATCGATTCAGACAAAACAACTGAACCCGAACTCCAATCCGCCATCGACAATGCATCCAAACTGTTGAACCGGTTCGACACAAATGTGGTTGAATACACAAGCTATGCGGATACCCGAAGCATACCCGGGCATTACGTTATATTCTGGGAATTGTTAGTGAAGAATCCAACAAACTATCCAACAGATGAGGTGCTTGAGCAGTGTTGTTTGGTGATGGAGGAATCTCTCAACTCAGTGTACCGACAGGGTCGGGTCGAGTGCAAATCGATCGGGCCATTGGAGCTCCGGGTGGTGAAAAATGGTACATTTGAAGATGTGATGGATCATGCATTGTCAAGAGGGGCATCAATTAACCAGTATAAAGTGCCAAGGTGCGTTAGCTATACTCCGATAATGGAGTTGCTGGACTCAAGGGTGGTGGCGTCGTATTTCAGCCGAAGTTTGCCGCAGTGGGACCAGAAAGCCACCGGTGAAGTGGTGGTTGACCATCAAAGTTAAACATAAATAAATAAGAAAAGATTATGTGTATGGCGTGTGTTTGACTTATAAGTGCCTAAACTACAACATGCATGTGTGTATGTATACATGCAAAAGTAAAATATTATGAAAGCTTAACCATCAATAAAGTGTTTTATTAAAAAATAATGGATTGAATAGCATTTATTCATTATTCTAGTATATTGTAGAAGTAATCTGTTAACCATCAATGGCGTGTTCTATATAGATATACAATGTTATAATATTATAACTTACTAGGTTAGAACCCCATGTATTACACGGGTTGAATAAATGTAATTTTATAAACAAAATTAAAACAATTATTCTTTAAAAATCTCGTTTATTACACGAGTTGAACAAATGTAATTTTATATATTAAATAATAAAAAAAATTATATCTCTAAGAACCCCATGTCTTGTACTGAATAAGTGTAATATTTTATACCAAATAATAAAAAAAATATCTCTAAAAACCATGTATATTACACGGGTTTAATAAATATAATTGTATAAACTAAATAATAATAAAAAATTATATCTTTATAAAACCCGTGTATTATACGGGTTGAAGAAATCTAACTATATATACTAAATAGTAAAAAAAAAAAGTTATATCTTTAAAAACACTGTGTATTACACGGGTTAAATAAATGTAATTTTGCAACCTTGTGTATTACACTGGTTGGATAAATATAATTTTATAAACTAAATAATAAAAAAATTATATCTTTATAAACCTCGTGTATTATATGGGTTGAATAAATCTAATTATATATAATAAATAATAAAAAAAATTATATCTTTAAAAACATCGTGTATTACACGGGTTAAATAATTGTACTTTTTGTATAGTAAATAATATGCTATTGGATTCGGTTAAAAAATCATAAATTTGGTTCGGTTTAATTCGAATCAAATTATAAACTTTGTTAAGTTTAATTCGAATTGATTAGAACCCCAATTTGAAAAAACCAAAAACAGAATAATATTATTCGCTTCTCTTCCTATTTTTTTTTTTTTAAGTTTGGTCTAATGTTTAATAAGTTATTTTGTTTGTACTTTAAATTTTTGATATGAATGTATTATTGTTTTTTTTTTTAAGTTTAAGATTATTGTTTTGTGCTATTATTTAAAAAAAATATCTTAAATTTATAATTTAAATTTGAAGAAAATATTTTATTAGAAAAAATAGAATGATTCTATCCGATATTCAAAGTAAGATAAGATTTAATATTAATTGATTATTTATTATTTAATTAATTGATATAAAATCACTATGAAAAGACAGGAAATTAAAACGTAGACGCCTTCAATGAATGACACGTGTCCCAAAGTTGGTTTCTTTTATTATATAGTATAGATTGGGTATATTGTTATAAAGTACACTTGCAAAATAAAGATCAAATATGATCTCATATTAAAAAAATATATATAATTTTAACTAATATGGTAAATTAGTTAAATAAAGTACACTTGCAAAATAAAGATCAAATATCATCTCATCTTAAAAAAATATATATATAATTTTAACTAATATGATAAATTAGTTAATATATACACATGTGTTGTGTGTTTAAATAATAATCACTAAATGTTTATTAACAAACTATTTAATTCACATATAAATGCATGTATTTATTGGTGAGGTGAGTACATTATCTCCGAAATTATTAGCAACTAGACACTAGTGGGTTATATCCGTGCTTCGCGGCAGTACCACCCTATTTTTAACAAATTTTAAATTGAAACGTATGCGCAATTGATGTTTTTGGTTGACATACCAATACCGATATCGATGTTTTCGGTCGTTAACAGAAATTTGGCTCATCACGATACCACTATGGGCACCATACCAACACTGATTGTGGCTTACAATAAAAATATACTCTAACGTGAATAAAACTCCTTTATCAATGAAAATTATATATGCATAAAATTAAACACGTCTCAACGGTTTACTCGGAGCTTTATAAAAATCTTGTATATTATTAGAATAACGAATATAGTAAAACGGTGCTAATATAATGCGAGGTCACTTAGATAATATTTACTTTTGCGCTTATCGAGACGTAGATAAACATAGGCACGTTGCATCGACATACTCATAATTTTAAAATACATCATATATTATAAGTTATAAGAAAAAAAATACATACTCAAAATTAATTATAATAAAAAACTAAATCCTTAAAAAATTTGTAAATCTGCTCGACACGAATTCGGTCATAAATTATAAAAACAAAAATCAATACTATTTCTAATACTGTTTGGTTGGTATCAAGCCGGTTTGTTTTGTTACATGTACAATACCAAATGCGGTTAAAAATTAAAAAGAAAAAAAAAACAAAAACAAAAAAAAAATGACAAAAAGGAAAAAGAAAAATAAATTCACATAAGGACAAAAAGTGCACTATAGCTAAGAATTTCATCTATTATATATATAATAGTAATTATAGCGTATTCACTATGTTTTAAAATGTATTATTAAAACTCCGAGTATTATACGGGTTAAATAAATTGATTTTATATATTATATTGTTTTAAATTATTATACTACGATGGAACCTGGTTTATTACACGGGTTAAATAAATTAATTTTATATACTAAATAATAAAACAATATATCTTTAAAACCTCGTTTATTACGTGTGTTAGAATAAACATAATTTTATATAGAATAAACATAATGTCTGCAGCCAGCACCTCCATTTCTGACCATCATCCCCGTAAGTTTTGGTGTTTCATAGACTATAGGTGCAAACCAATTGGTGTTGTTGGATCTCTTGGTCTACAAATCTGTTTTCTATTGGTTGTTTATAAACTTTTCCACTAAATAATAGTTCATATTTAACATGGCAATCACATACACAAATTTTGGAAGGGCCTGTCGTGATGGTCCAATGGTGCATATTTTAATGAGAAATTGAGAATACTTCTAAAAAGTAAAAAAGTTGTTGACTCTTTTGGAGTTTTGGGTCAAATCTTCATCAAATTCGCCATCAATTTCACAGTTAAAGCTTTAATATTAATTATTTATTATTATTATTATATATATAAAAGATGAAGTTGTTAGCTACAATCATTTTTTTAGTTTTCGTATTTTCACCACTAAAGTATTACATTTTACAATTTTATTATAAAAGTTTACATTTGTTACTTTTTAAGAGAAAACTCTAATTTAAAATCTTCTTTACTTAATGAGGTCTTTCTAAGTATAAATCTAAACACTTCTTCGGTGAAGATATCAGAATTGCAAAGTCATTTGGGAGCTGCCAAAGGTTTTTTTGTTTAATTTGTAAAACTTTAAACTATTTTGCAATGCAGGCCAGAAATTAATATAAATTAGCAATGGGTAAATAAATATATTTGTTTTGCTAAATCCCATATGGATCTTCTTATGTATTTGAGTAAATTTCAAAGTTCGTCCTTTATGTATGTCTAATATATCAAAGTATGTCCTTTATCTTTAATAACCTCAGAAAACATCCTTAATGTTTGAAAATCCTTACATGTTACGTCCTTTAGTCCTAATCCAGTTACTTTTCATGGTTAAATTTGACTAAGTCAGCCCCACATAAGGGTATTTTGGTCATTTTATCATAAATATTAAAATAAATAATCATCAAAAACAATAAATATATGCAGACTAAATGTTTCTCCTTCTCTCTCTAACTATCCTAACCCCACCACCACAACCTAGCTGCCACCGCCACCACCACCACAGATCTGCCACCACCACCACTTCACCTGCAACTTTAATCTGCTCCAAACCAGTTTTCCGGCAATCAAATCATCAAGCTTATTCATCATCACCTGCAACTCATCTCACTCAAAAGCTCTGTTCCAAACCAGATCTCTCCCCCTCCCCTCTCTCTCTCACACACACGCCCACCACTATCACCAACACCATCACCACCGTCAACCGCCATAGCTCCATCATCACCACCGCTGCACAAACCTCCACCACCGCCCAACCCCAACCTGCATATTCAGATCTGAATATGTACAGATCTGAACACCACCACAAAATTCAAACCCTAATCTACATTTAAGCTACTAACCCCAAACAAACCCCAAATCCGGATTCAAACTACAAATCTCCCCACAACCACCACCTATTCGATCCGATTAGAGAGAGAGAAAAGAGGGCAGTAGAACGAAGACCGCATACGGTGGCGATTAACTGCGATGATGACATCCTTAACTGCGATGATGACATCCTTAATGTGCGGCGGCGTACGGCGGAGAGGCGGCGGCGAGGAACAAAGTGGCCGTTTGAGTGTCTCCGATAACTAACCGACTCAAAGTAACCGTTTCGTTGAAGTATAATCGTTTTGGAGTCCAACGGTGGGGGTGTGGAGGTGGTGGTGGTGGTCCGGTGAGGTGTGTGCAGGTGGTGGCAGTGGTCCGGTGAGGTGTATGGCGGTGGTGGTCGGTCTGGTGAGGTGTATGGCGGTGGTTGTCGGTCCGGTGGTGGTGGTCCGGCCATTAGAGAGAGAGAGCTGGTGTGTGTTGAGAGAGAGAGAGAGAGGTGTTTATGTGTGAGAGAGAGAGAACTGATGTGTGTTGTGAGAGAGAGAGCTGTATGTATATATATATATAATTTTTTTATTATTTATTTTAATATTTATGATAAAATGACCAAAATACCCTTATGTGGGGATGACTTAGTCAAATTTAACCATGAAAAGTAACTGGATTAGGACTAAAGGACGTAACATGTAAGGATTTGCAAACATTAAGTATGTTTTCTGAGCTTATTAAAGATAAAGGACATACTTTGATATATTAGACATACATAAAGGACGAACTTTGTAATTTACTCTATGTATTTTTACTACCAATTTTGCAACCACTTATTTGTTGCATCTTTATTCTTAACTTCTATTACTACACAAGTACGTCTAGGGAAATTATGAAAAAACCCGCCGCGAAACGTGGGTAAAATTTACTACTTTATTTAATATAAGATAAATATGAAAGAGAGGACGAGAAAATAAAAAATAGTAGATAACTCCAATAGATAACACGTGTGACACATTAAAAATTCTTATTATATAGTATAGATTCACCGATCAATCCATATATTACATGAGGATTGTATTATTTTTTTATATTTAAACATTATATAATATTATATTTATATATACTATACAAAATAGATTTTGTATATAGTATATTACAACAGATTTTATTCGCCAATCTCTTAGAATGATACAACAACACGATAGCTCGATAATTTGGAGTGTTACAAACATACACCAGATTGAGATTGCTTCCCTTGTCAATGTTTAAACCCAAATAAATTGCAACTTCTGTTCATTTTTCATGTTTAGTAACCTTCCTAAAACCACCATCCTTTTGGACAACAAGATACAATTCCAATAGATCAATTTCTTCACCGGTATCGAGTTTTGGCGTCCGGTCCTTGACATCCAACTTCAAAAAATCTTTAGCAAACCACTATACAACAACTAGGAAGACGGTACGAAGTGAAATCTTGTACTCCATAACCAAGTTGTGCACTTGTAGAATGTTTAGAAAAGTCACACGATTATCTAAATTTGCAATTTCTGTATGATTTACCCATTTTCATGTCATCAAACTGTTCACATATTGCACAGGCTTCTTCTTGTTTAAAGTTTAATTTAATGCACCAAGAGTGAGATTGTTGATGCTTTCTTCAGAGGGGCCTTGTTGGAAAAGTTTAGATTTCTCCATAAAGTTCTATGGAGAACTTTTTAAAAAGATATTAAGCTATTGACAACGATATGCAAAGTTCTCATGCAGATCCTCCTATATTCACGTGGACAGATAAACTGTACAAAGTTCTCTATTCTGGCTCGTTAAGTTACATCAATGCTGATATGATACAAATGGGTCGGGCTCAAAGAAAACAACATATATGATGATATAAAAATAGGCAAAAGATCAAATACAAATAAACTTAACCTACTAAACATACAAATTGAAGGAAAAGTCAAAAAGACAAGGTGGCATTTTTGTAATTACCACCAACTATCAAAGTTACTATACAAATGTGAACTCAACCAAAAATAAATAAAAAACACAATTTTTTTTTAGATACATTTGTAGAGTAACTTTGATAGTTATTGATAATTACAAAAATGCCACCTTGTCTTTTTGACTTTTCCTTCAATTTGTATGTTTAGTAGGTTAAGATTATTTGTACAAGAACTTTCCCCTATAAAAATAATGGTAATACTACGTGAAATGTGATATTGAAATTTATATCTTACACTTATCTTATACGGATTTTCATATTTCGAAAATGCTCAGTTACAACTTTACAAGTGATAAAATTTACAACCATGTACAGTTCCCTTAACTAAATAATCAGTGTATCTTTCATAAATAAATTAGAGGGATTGATTTGTGTAGAGTTACTTGGGCAAAGAGTATGCAGCATTCACTACTACAAAAATAGGCATTTGCTACGGCCGAATTCGTAACAAATTTGTAGCAAACACACATTTTGCTACGGATTTGCTACGAATTCGGTCCGTAGCTACAAGTCTCGTCGCTAATTTATTTGCTACGAATTTTAGCTACGGAATTATATTCTGCTACGGTTTTAGCTACAAAAAGGGACGTCGCTATTTCAGCTATAAATTTTGCTATGAAAATGTTTGCTACGGAATTTGCTATAGAATTTTAGCTACGGATTTTTTAGCTACGATTTTTGCTAGAGTTTTTGCTACGAAATCTTAACTACGGATTTTTTAGCTACGATTTCTGCTAGAGTTTTTGCTACAAATTTTTAGCTACGGTTTTGCCACAGACCTTTAGCTATGGTTTTTGCTACAAATTTGGTCACAAATTTGCTATGAATTATGCTAGGAAATTTAGTTACATAAACAACTATAGAAGATTGCTACTATTATTATTAGATTTTTTATATTCTCCATACTTACAATTTAATTTAGATTTTTTATATTATCCATACTTACAATTCAATTTAAAAATCAAATTATATATATCCAAAATCAGATAACTATTTACAATTAAAAATAAAACCGAAGTATCCACAAATTGATTAAAAATATAAAATATAATGCAATAAAATATTACAAAGATGTACAAATTATCCAAATACATATGGCTATGGTTTCCTAACTTTCTATATCCCAAATGAAGAAAACAACTCCATCCCATCAAGAACACGGCTTCATATGGATGCATCACAAAATGGATAGTATATGAACAGCACCATCTTCTCTTGATCTTCATCACTACTAGAACCTTCATTGCCATCTTTTCTTTTCTGATCAAATGATTCAAGCCAAATTATATGTTCAAGGATATACATGCTTTGCTCATAAGAACTAATTACTAAGAACATAAAGCAGAGAATAAAGAAATGTAAAAATATACCCTATTTCCTGGAAAGATCTTTGAACATTTTTAGCAGCTGTTTCCTACCTACAATATTTTCATCAGAATGTTCAATGTGTGTGTTATAAGCTTTGAGAATCCATTGATTTTTTAACCACACCTGATAAAGTTAGATCCCTGAACATATAAACTGATAGATGTAGATGCATCACAACATGAACATGAAAAATAACATTAGGTGTTTAATTATCGGTGAGAAAAAAATTGTTAAACTAATTGCCATGTCAAGCATCGATTTTTTTTTCAAAACTCGCGCTCATATTGACTTGTATATCACTTTTAGGCAAACTTTTAAAAAGGCTTTCACCATATGTGAAAGACTTCAAAACTATAAACCAAAAAATGTTATACAAGTTGGTAAGAACACTAGTTTTGAAAAAAAAAAAACCGCAATTAACCCATCCAACATCGCAAAAGAATTAAATAACCCAAGTCTGGATAACATCTTGGACAAACTGTACCTGATTAGCCGGGAGCCCGTGAAGCATTTAGACCGATCAAAACCTCAAGGCCCTCTTGTACCAATAATTAAAGACAAAAACAAAAGAGAAAACATAAATTACATATTTAACTGAGATTTGCAAGTTGTAACTAACAAAGTCCATTTGGCCTTCAAATAAATTAACACATGCTACTGATAGTGATTAGTAACCATGAACAGAGACTTAAAAGGTTGAAACGATCACATTACATATTCACATACCGCGGCATGCCATCCAAGTAGCGGTACAATTTTAATGTAGAATCAGATATGGGAATGAATTTTTGAGATGGCTGTATACTGGAAGAAAGAAACTTGAAGGTCGGATAATCGAAACCCTTATCTTTGGTCATTTTATCTTCTCTTCTCAGTAGCGTCTCTTGAGTGCTCCATAAACAATCAATTCCAATATACATCATGAGGCATGTTATATTCATGTGCAATTACTTAACATATATAAAGAATTAGAAATACATAAATACGTAAACATAAAGATCATACCGAAGAAGCCAAGCAATCATCCATCCATGGTGATGCGTGGTTACTACATGAGTTATGGAAAGCATCTATTCACAGTGATCAAAGAATTTATTGGTAAAGTGATGGAACAACCACAATGGCGAGATATGCGCTCGGAAGTTGGAAGAACAATTGGGCGGGAAGAGAGGGAGGGAGTGGGATTATGAGGCGGGAATTTTGATTTTTCACTTTTAATTTGTAAATAAATTTTATAACAACTGATAAATAACAAGAAGAATTAGTATAGAAATTTAAAAAAAATAGTTCTTAGAAACAATACATATTAGTTACGTATATAATAAATAGCTTAATAGATATACTTTATTTAGTTAGCCTATGGGATTTGGGTTGTGGACATTGCTCGACACGTGGTGAGGGTGGGATCCACATGCTAATACTTAAAAACAAGGGGTGTGGAGGGGTTTGGGTTGGGGACATTGCTCGACACGTGGTGAGGGTGGGATCCACAAGCTAATACTTAAAAACAAGGGGTGTGGAGGGGTTTGGGTTGGGGACATTGCTCGACACGTGGTGAGGGTGGGATCCACAAGCTAATACTTAAAAACAAGGGGTGTGGTGGGGCCGTCGCTTAGCTGGGCATGGCCAGCCATGTGGAATTTTTTTAAAAACTACAAAGAAAAAAAAAAAAAAAACCTACATTGAACCAACCAACCAAAGCCAACCATGTCACCCAACCCCACGCTAAGCTCAATCCCCACGCCAAAGAGGCAACGCCATGCCCAACGCTTGCCCAGGGTGAAGCAGATGGCGTTGAACCCAAACAGCCGCCCCAACCCATGCCCCACACCTCACATTCTTATAGTAAAAGAGTTATATTTTATATATAACTAGTCATTAATAGGTTAGTTTGAGTTATAGTGGCCATACGTGTTTTAATAATCTACTGGTGGGGTTTCTTCGCGTGTTATGGCGGGAATTTGATAGTTATCGGTTTGGTTTGTTATGCCAGGGAATTTGACGGCATAATTTGTTGTACCGTACTGAGCCAAAACGAACAACGTATGTATCGGTACCGTATTCAGGCTCTTGCGTAAGAATAAGCATTGTTCTTTCTAGAGAGAAAGGAAACAAGTGTGTGTTTAGAGTGAGAGAGCAGGAAATCGGATCACTTAAACATTTGGTGGAGGTTGGTATTTATAGCCGAAGGGTTGGTGAAAGAGTGTGGTTGATTGGGTGAGACATCGCTGTCATTGAATATCCTTTCGGTTCCCTTTGTCGCGGTTATTGGTGTCCGCAGAGGTGGGGTTATGATCGCGCACTACGATTGGCTACAAGTTGCTTTCAAGATGCACTTCTTGTCTCTTTTGTCATCAACTGTTAGTGGAGATCGAGGAGAGGTGAAATGGCGCATGCTGATTGGACACACATCGCTATTGTTTGTACTTCTTATCCTCTACACGATTGCACATCTACAACATAAACTCCCCTCAGCGTCATCTTAGCAATAGCCCACCAGTCTTTTAGGCTTTTTTCCTTTGAAGGATATGGTGTATAGTATACTTGTTGTGCTTGAACCAAACTCTCCCCAAAGATAGTGAATCTTGAACAACTATTCAGAACATCTGTTTAAGAGCATGGCTAAGATCTGTTGAAGACTTGAAACCACTGTTCAAGAGTACAAGCATTTGTTGAAGACCAAAGCCCGGATCAAACCAAGGTCTGTTGCATAAGACCAAACATCTGTTAGGCCAAACAGATGTTTGGACGATTGGAACAGAGGATAGCTTAAACAATGTTTTCTCAATGTAACAGTACTTATTTTGTCAGTAGTTTAGTATAGCATATAATAGATGATAAGGTTGAGCAGATGTATGCAAGCATCTGAGAATCTATTCAGTTAGGAATGTTAGATGTCACTATCAGGGTGACGTCAACTGATCTCATAACAGAGCTTTCGTACTTGTATAAATAGATAACACCTGTTAGTGATCTATTTATCACATACACTCACATTTTCTCTAATACGAACTAATTTGTTTGTGTGATCAGCTGAGGGGGAGTTTGTAGAGTTAATGGTTTGTAAAACATGTGAATCTGTGATGATTAATGAAAAACAATTGTTGCTGATAACTCCTAGTTTATGTTTGTGAATATTATTGTGATAATCAATACTTATTTGTAAACAAAGAAACTCAGTTTCTAACAGGGAGGCATTTATCAAAGTATGTTAAAAGACATAGAAATGGGAGTGAGAGAGAGAATTAGGGAAATGGTTGGTGGTTTCTGAAGGCGATAGGATCTTGTTCCCAATCGATGGAAATTGGTGGATTTAGGTTTCTAGGGCTTCGAATGTTGCGAAATTGTGGCAAATAGGTTTCTAAGGTTTCGAATGTTGTGAAATTTAGGTATTTAGGTTTTCTAGGGTTTTGTATTGACTGTGTTGACTGGAAGAGTAGATTGGGTGGTTGGACGTGGCACATGTGTATGATAAAGTTTTGCTAGAAAAAAGCGAAATCGATGAAAAGACTGTAATTCTGAACTGGGGATAAATCGTAAGTTCAACTGGAGTATAATCCAATGTTTTAAAAACCGGTTCAAACCGGCCAGTTGTACGGATTGAACCATCCGGTAAAACCGGTTAAACCTCCCGGTACACCCGGTTGAACTGCCCGATACACTCGGTTAAACCGTTTTTGAGCCAAATCCGGTATGGTATAAAAACCGGATTTTAAAACATTGGTATAATCATAATTTGTCAAAAGCTATAATGGTGACAACATTGTAATTTTGAACTGGGGGAAAAATCGTAAATTTGACTGGGGTAAAATCGTAATTTGTCAAAATCTTCAACGATGGTAAGACTGGAATTTTGAACTGCGGGCAAATCGTAATTCTAAGCTGGGGTAAAATTGTAATTTGTTCGGGCTAATGGGGAAGTGTCAGGCAGCTAGCTGCCTAACTATTCCCATCCATGGATTTTGTATATTAACTGGGGTCCAAATCATAGTTCTAAGCTGGGGTAAAATCATAATTTGTTCAGGTCAATAGAGAAGTGTCAGGCAGCTGCCTGGCACTATTCCCCTCCATGGATTTTGTATATTTATAAAATGAGTGCAAATAATATAAAAATGTTATAGAAATCAATTACCAGAATGATCTAATATGTATAAGTAGGGATGGGTTCGGTGTCAACTGGTACTGAAAATCCTAAGAATGGGCACCGGTACCGAAAATACCTGGTACGGTACTGGTATTTGAGTGGTAAAACCGATAAATACTGGTGCCGTACCAAACCGGTACCAAAAACGTCAAAAGTCGGTACCAAATATATTCGATACCGATACCGGTACCCAGCATCATTTCTCATCCCTATGCTTAATTTAGTATGTATTATTTGTATAAGATAGCTATATTAAATGCATGGTTGTAAAACAAGGTCTCCAAGGCCGAGTACTCCCCGGGTAGTCGCTACAAGGTAGGCTGCCGAGGCGACTTTCTTCAACTCCGACTAATTACTCGGAATCGATCAAATGCGGTCAACATTGGCCAAAATCGTATCTAGTAGGTCAACTCAGGCCGAATTTGACTTAGAATAAAATAAAACATAATTTCTATGCCTATCATATTAAAGAATAAATATCAATTTCACGTATTTTGTTATAAATATTAGTAAATTTATGGTATTTCACGTATATTTAAGTTCCGAAAACTAATTTCTTTATAATTTGGCATCTCCGAGTACTCCCCGTGTACTCTCCGGCTAGGCCGAGTACTCTCAACTCCCCAGTCGACCGACTAGGGAGCGCCTAGCGACTTTTACAACCATGATTAAATGTATTTATGTTTACATCAGTCCGTGTAAAAATTGACTTTTTTTTAACTATTTTTAAGTAATTAATATTTTTGCTTTTGATTTTTCTATTGTAGCTATTATTAATTTTTTTAATATTTCTTTTGTTCATTTTTGTTATGGATTTTCTTACGCGTCTTTTTTATTGTTTTTTGAATATTTATTTTTGTTAGTTTTGCTATGGATTTTCCTACAACTATTATTAATTAATTTTATTATTTTTTTTTGTTTTCGCAACGTATTTTGCTATGGATGTTGCGATGAATATTAGTAAATTATTTTTTGAATACTTTCTTTTTCTTATTGTGCATTGAATTTTTCTATGGATTTGCTACAAATTTTGCTACGTTAGTTTTTAAGAATTTTTCTAGATTTTGTTACCAATTTCTCTACGGGCTCTATTTAGTTACCGATTTTGCTACTGTTTTTTTAAACCTCAAGTTAGTTAATTTTTAAATATTTATTTTTTATGATTTAGCTAGGGACTTTGCTACCAATTTTACTAAGTTTTTTTTTATTATATTTATTTTCACAATTTTGCTATCGATTTTGCTACATATTTTATTTTACTTTTTTTAGTTTATTTCTAAATACTTATTTTCATGGTTTTGCTACGGATTTTGCTACCGGTTTTGCTACATTATATGTTTTATATTAATTTCGTCAATTTTGCTACGGATTTGCTATGAGTTTTGCTACGAAATTCATTTCCGACGAAAGTTCGTAGCTAATCCGTAGCTAATTCGTAGCAAAATGTGTTCGTAGCTAATCCGTAGCTAACTCGTAGCAAAATTTGCCACCATTTTTTTAATAGCAAAATTTCATAGCAAATGCCTCTTTTTGTAGTAGTGATTTAATTCTTGAAACGTCTTTTCAAGTCCCTGAGATTGGTTTCCTAAGGTTAGAGGATATGGTGATGGTCCTCCAAGGGAGGATGATCCGTCACGTAGACGTAACGTTATAGTCCTCCCAATGATGGTCCATCCCACAAAACTAGAGGGTATGGAGGATGGTCCTAGATGATCCTACCCCATCACTTTTATGTTTTTTTTTTTTAATCTTCTACTTTTTTTTAACATTTAACAAATAAACTAACAAAATATTTTCATTAATATTAAAAAAAACATAAACTTAAAAAAAACATAAACTTAAAAAAATCCTAATATATTAAAATAAGCTACTAGTCTTCGTCTTCCATGTCGTCGTCGAGTTCGTTTTGAGCGTTATTCCAAATATACTCCACCAAGTCCGCTTGTAGGTTATGATGTGTGTACTCGTTACGTAGAGCGAACACGTTCAAATCTTGTTGTTCCCCACTAACTGGAACAGAATTTCCAGTAGGCGCGTTTTCGTCGTACTCGCATATCGCTCTACCTTTGTCTTCAATGATCATGTTATGAAGGATGATACAAGCGTACATAATGTGTCGTAACCTCTTTGGTGTAGCCGAACGTGCTGGATGTTCAATGATTTGCCATTTTTTTGTAGAACACCAAAAGCCCGTTCAATATCTTTTCTCGCACCCTCTTGATACTTCGCAAATTTTTTTCTTTTTTCGTCTGTCGGGTGCTGAATAGTTTTAACGATTGTCGAGTACGTTGGGTATATTTCATCGGCTAGGTAGTAACCTCGCCTGTATTCCACCCCTGAAACAGTAAAACTTGTGTCTGGACCTGTACCCGCCGCTACATCCTCAAATATCTGTGACTGGTATATGATGTTAAGGTCATTGAGCGAATCAGGTAGACCAAAAAAAGCATGCCAGATCCAGAGATCCTGTGACGCAACAGCCTCTAGAATAATAGTCGGATGTCCATGATCTCCCCTAGTATACTGACCTTGCCAGGCAACTGGACAGTTCTGCCATGGCCAGTGCATGCAATCAATGCTCCCAGGCATTCCTGGGAAACCATGTCTCTGTTTGTGTGCTTGATATAATTTTTGAACGTCGTTTGCGTTCGGTTTCCGCAGGTATCTCTTGCTATACAATTTGACAACCCATTCGCAAAACTTGTGCAAACATAGACGTGCGGTTCTTTCAGACATCCTTATATACTCGTCTAACACATCGGGCGCGTAACCGTATGCCAGTTGGCGAATGGCCGACGTACATTTTTGTAAATTACTGAAACCCCTTTGCCCCCTAGCGTCGTTTCGCAGTGTAAAAAACGGATCAGACTGGGCCATGTCGCCTGCGTTACGTAAAAAAAGTGGACGACTCATGCGGAACCGACGTCTAAAAATCTCGGCTGGGTACACGGGTTCGTCGGCAAAATAATCGGCTACTAGTTTATCGTGGGCGGCTATAAAGTTAGAACGAAACATAAATGAAATTAATTATAAAATACATTTTCAAATCTATATAAAACATAAGGAAAAAATAGTAAAGTACCTTCTTGGTCTCGGTTTAATTTTGCTCGTCTAGTTTCCGTTGGGACGACGCTTCATCACCCGCCATGAAAACCTGAGCCGCGTTCATAATCATGTTGTGCATAATTGCATCCTCTTCCGACGATGATGAATACCAAGTAGACGAAGAAGATGAAGAAATGGAAGAAGGTGAAGCCATGGTAATTTTTGAGCGTGAGATGGGGTGGTAGTGGGTAAAAAATGGTATAAAAGTTGATGAGTTTTTATAAAAAGGGAAGAGGGGTTATAAAATGTGATAGAGATATGAGATTGTAGTGGGTGAAAAGTTGTGAAAAATGGTGTAAAAAGGGTGAGTATTTATAAAAGTGGGAGTGAATTAGGTATAAATTTGAAATATAGCCGTTTTTTTAATAAATGAAAATTGTGAATTTGAATTTTTTTTTTTAAACGGTAACATATTACATTGGTCCCCACATTTTTTTGGCAGCTAGTGCCCATCGCAAACGTCTAGTACTTGCCGGAGAGGACGGGGACGTGGGGGGCGGGATGGTGTAGACACCGGCGCCGGACCTCGACGGTATGGGGACGTCCCCCATACCGCATAGCCTAACCTTGTGGATGCATGAAACTGGTACCATTGCAACCGTACATACACCTTGGATGGAATCTCCAACCCTTCACTATTTTCTTAGACACTATAATCTTCCAATAGTTACGTAAGAACACGATTTTTACAATACTGGTTAAAAGGGCTTTCTCAAGCGCAAGCTTATAATTTTTATCACTTGTAAAGTTGTAATTGAGCATTTTCGAAATACGAAAATCCGCATAAGATAAGTGTAAGATATAAATTTCAATATCACATTTCACGTAGTATTACCATTATTTTTGTATCATCATATGTTGTTTTCTTTGAGCCCGACCCATTTGTATCATATCAGCATTGATGTAACTAAACGAGCCAGAATAGAGGATTCTACTCTAGAGAACTTTGTGGAGAAATCTAAACTTTTCCAACAAGGCCCCTTAATTCAAGATTGATAAATTACATGGGTATTTCCACAAACTGCAAGCCACATTTTTAAGTTGGAACATACTTTTCTACAAACATATTTCATGGAGGAAAGCAATCATGTGTAGTGTAAAAAATAAAAATAAAAAGAGTAAACTGCCATTTTGGTCCTTGAGATTTGGTCACTTTTGCGACTTTAGTCCAAATCTCAAAGTTTTTGCAACTGGGTCCATGTGGTTTCATTTTTATTGCCATTTTGGTCCAAAAGCAAAATCAACTCAGATTTCTCAAAAAAGAACCCTGCTATTTTGTCCTTTTTCGCAGGGGCAAAATTGTCATTTAAGCATTAATATATATATATATATAAACATCATCTTCCCCAAACAACACCCATGTCTCTCTCTTCTCTCTCTAACACCCCTGTCTCTCTCTTCTCTCTCTCTAACACCCCTGAAAACTGTTCTAGAATCGTTCCAGCAACACCCCTAATTTCTGCAATCCAGTGAAACGAGAGGTAATCGAAACAGGTGGTTGGGGCGGCAGCAGCGGCATGACGGTTGTTGTAGCGGCCACCTGCGTTGGTGTATCTAAGGTGAGTGAATTGGTGGTTTGCACTGCGCTTGGGTGGTGGTTGTGAAGGTCAGCAGTGGAAGATAAGGTGTTGGGGTGTCGGAGGTTAGTTAGGATTTCGAGGTGGGGGTTGGTTAGCGACGGGGAGGTGTTTACAGGGTTGTGTTAGGGTTTCGGCGGTGGTGATAATGGGTTGTGGTGGGTGAGGTGGTGATGGTGTGTTGTGGTGGGTGTGTTGGTCGGTAGATAAATCTGGCGATACCTTCGTCATCCTGGGCCAAACGCACTGGTTTTCGCCCTAGGTTTTCCGGCGAGACCAATGCTAGTGATTCCGGTCAAATTAACCGGTCTCCGGTCAACGGTAGTGCTCCGGTGGCGGTTAATTTGGATAAGGATGAGTCTATGAAGAAGAAAGAGTCTGAGAGTGGTGCTGGTTGGTTGCCGGCTAAGCCGGTGGCTAAAAATGGTGCTGCTGAGATGGCGGCAGGTGGTGGTGCTAGTGCGAGAGGGTGGTGGCAGGTGGTGGTGTGTAACACCCCAAAAATGGGTTTGGTAATTTAAGAGGGGTAGACACGTCATGAAATAAATAACTAGGCTACTTAACCTAGTTAAGGGTATGGTCAAAAGTATTAAATGATGAAGGTAGTGTCAGTTATGTTTTAAAGGTAAACCCGAGGGGCTAAAGTGGAACAAACGAAAGTTTATTTACTAATTAAAAGAAATCAAAACAAAAATAAACACACACATCGTGTGTGTTCGAGAAAGAGCCAGGAGCTCCATGAGAGCTCCACAAACCCTAATCATGAAGATCATCAAATCGGAAGGCAAGATGAAGCTTAAATCCATAACCGAGCATGGATTAATGATCACCAATACGAGGGGATCATAAGGTATGTCTTAAATCTAAGATTGGTGATCATGTGTGAAGTGGGTTATGTTCAAATCCATGAATTTATATGAAATTAAGCATGTAGAGGTATTAAAAACACCAAATAGAACTTGTGTCATGAATAATTTCAAGTAATTGGGTGATTTAGAATGAAACCCATTTCATGAGTGTGAAGATGATGATCATGATGAACTTGTAGATGTTATAGTGTGATCTTATGATGTATAAGGTGTTATATGATAGATTGAGATAGATAAACTTGATGTGGAATTTATGATTATGAGATGTTGCTTGAATGTGATAGTTCATAAGATGAAATAGGGAAGAACATGCTTAAAGCACTTGTACCTTATGCTTAGGAAATGATATGCACACCAAGTGTTTGATGAAATGCTTAGGAGAAAATGATAAGTGAGATTGTATGCTAATCATGTTATGATGAATGTGATGACATGTACGGATAGGAGTCATGTCAACATGGACACAAGCATGGAAGGGCAACGGGCCAAGGATAAACACGGAAGCTATGCTTGAACTCGGACGCATGAGGTAAGTGAACTCCTAACTTACCCTTTTGTTTGGTACAGTAGTTATGATATATGGTAATTATTGAATGTAGTGTGAGAAGATATGAATCGATGTTATTACTAAGTTAAGTTTTAGTATAAATGAGTTGGGAGTGGTTAATAAAGAGATTCGATTAACCTTGGGTAAGAAAGAGAACTTACATAATGAATTAGGTATAAAGATGATTTAAGGAGTTATACATGTAGGGTGTAAATTGTAAATACATGTATAAATAGAAAGTGAATACATGCTTGAGGGAGTATTTAATTATATGCTGAATGAATAAGATGAGTTATAGGTATTCGGGAATATGTTCATATGAAGGGAAGCTAATGATACTAACCGTTTCTATTAAGAATTAATGTAAAGTATAGGCATGTTAACACTGGAAGTGAAGAGTAACTCCGCAATCCGATGCTAGTGATCGAAGGGATGCATGAAGAGGCTGGTATAAGAGAAAGCAGGATATGTTGACGCTTTACTATGCATGTGTTAAGATTTATATTTTGTTTATTATGTCATCTGTTGCTAATGATTTGATTGAATGTGGTGACTGCATGCCGTACAGAGTTTTGGATGTCTCATCAAGAAGTGTACGCGGTTGAAGATCGAGTCAAGACATGGATTGTACGTGGGGGGGTGTATGTGGTCACTTAAATTGATATAAGTATATTAGTTTTTGATTAATTTTTAGAAAAGGGATTGATGTACTTAAGAGAAAGAAAGATTATCATAAAAGAAATTTTTAGTATGTATTTTCCGCTGCGTTAAATTTGATTAAAACGATTTAGGGCGTTACATGGTGTGAGAGGGGTGTGGCAGGTGGTGGTGCTTGTGGCGACAAAGAGGAGAGAGGGAGAGAGAGAGAGAGAGAAGGGGAGAGAGTAATGGGAGAGATGTAGGACTGCAAACGAACCAAACGTTCGGCGAACAGTTCGTGAACTGTTCGGCTGGAAGTTCGTTTGTGTTCGTTTGTTTATTAAACAAACGAACACAAACAAGAAATTTCGTCCGTTTAGTTAAATGAACAAACATGAACAGAGGGTGCGTTCGTTTATTTATGTTCGTGAACGTTCGGTAATGTGTTCGTTTGTTATCGATAGTTCATTAGTTTTTTAGCTTTTATATTTTATTTAAATACTTCAAAATTACGAAAAATAAAATATTTAATAAGTGTCAATGTATTATATATTTTGTTCATGAATGTTTGTTTGTGTTCGTTTGTTAGCATTTGTGTTCATGAACATTAGTTTGTGCTCATTTGTGTTCATTATCGTTCGCTTTCATTTGTTGCCTAAAATTTAAACTACTACAAACATAAGAGGCTGACATCAGCCGGTAATAGTGAATCCCTTCAATTGGGCAAAATGGGCGGCATGTGTAATAGTGCCAGGCCTGCCTGACACTCCCCTATTGGCCCAACAAATTTACGATTTTATCCCGATTTAAAATTACGATTTTGCCATCAGTTCAAATTTATGTTTTAGCCCCCGCTTAAAAATAAATTTACGCTTTTACTCCCAGCTAAATATCTCAATTTTGCCCCCGGTTAAAAATTACGATTTTGCCCCATTTCAATTTACAGTTTTGCCATTAGTTTTTTTCCCGTAAAATTACGATTTTGCCATCAGGTCAAAGTTATGTTTTTGCCCACGCTTAAAAATAAATTTACGCTTTTGCTCCCGGCTAAAAATTCTAATTTTGCCATCGGCTCAAAATTACGAATTTGCCCCGTATAAATTTATACTTTCGCCATTAGTTTTTTTTGTTTCCCTCACAGCCAGGTTACGATTTTGCCTTCAACTTAAATTTACATTTTGCCCATCGTTTTTGTTTGATTTCCTGGTGACATTACAAGTTTGCCCCCAGTGCAAAATTACAGTCGTGCCGGCAACTTCCTGGCACTCGCCCGTTGGTCCATTTAGTTTACGATTTATCCCTGAATTAAAATTATGATTTGGCCCTCGGTTAAAAATTTCGTTTTTCCCATCGTTTTAGTTTTTTTTACCAAAACTATAAAAGTTTTTTGTTTTAATTGCTTTACTCGATTTAATTTCTTCCCGTGTCAAGGAGTTGCCTAACACTGGCTCATTAGTCCTGAAAAATTACAGTTTTGCCCTGAGCCAAAAAATACGGTCTTATCATCGTTTTTATTTTATTTTTCCTAGCAAAATTATAGTAATCTTTTTTTAATTGGTTGTGAATTATTCGGCCATCGCCCCGCAACGCGGGCGGGGCATCTACTAGTTAACAAACAAACACAAACATGAACAAACTCATTTCCTTAACAAACAAACACGAACATAAAATCTTGTTCGGTAAACGTTTATGAACAGTTCATGAACACATATATTTCTTAACAAACGAACACGAACAAGGACCTTGTTCGTGTTTGTTCGGTTCGTTTGCAGCCCAAGAGAGAGGGGTTAATTAATTAATTTATATATATTAATTAATGCTTAAATGACAATTTTGCCCCCGAGGAAAAGGACAAAATAGCAGGGTTTTTTTTATAAATCTGAGTTGATTTTGCTTTTGGACCAAAATGGCAACAAAAGTGAAATCACAGGGACTCGGTTGCAAAAACTGTGAGATTTGGACTAAAATGGCAAAAGTGGCCAAACCTCAAGGACCAAAATGGCAGTTTACTCAAATAAAAAACTAGCTAAGCAAAATACAAGTTTTCTTCTTAAAAACATACATACACACACGAGTTATTAACCAACTATACAAACAAAATATGACACATACTTACTATACACGATTTGATACTACAACAGATTTACATGATTTGATTTCACGCTCCCTTCAAGCCGTGTGCTGAGGGGGAATGTTCATCACTCAAGGAATCTTTATCAGCGTCCTTGGAAGTCAACATGTTGACCTGCGTCATGTAAGTCAAAATTCATATAAATGTTTGATGATGATGTATCAACAGAGAATACAACAAGTTTATGAAAAGTCAACCTTGACAATTTCAGGGCTTGAGTTTGGAGATAAGTAGGCTGCTAATACACTCAAGTTGAAATCCTGAAAACAGAAGAGATAAATGTATAAATTTTAAAACAATTCACATCATTTTTCTAGTTTTATAAAAAAATAAAAACTCACTCTAAAAGGGTCCCCCCTTAAAGACTGCACAAACATTGAGGACCCAGAACTTCTTCCCTGCATACATGCAACCAAAAACATATTAAACTACAATGCTTGTTTGTTCTTCATGAGTAGTTATTTATCAGATGACCCTACATGCTTTCAATGAAAATAGGGTTTAGTTCCTAAGTTAATTCCTTGATTCATTTCTTAAAAGTTTATTTTTTTAGTCAAAAATATATAAAGCATTCGTTTTTAATGTGCTCAAACTTTGTTTTATATTTATATACAAAGTCCTTAAAGTTTATTCATCTTATTCAAAGGCTAAACTGCAGAAAATCAGAATGAACACTAAACAAGGTGCAAAATAGAAAACAACTTGAAAGTTATTACAACTATTACCATCCAACCTCATTTTATCAGCTTTAGTAAGATACCCAATAGTTGCAGCCTGTCTGTTCCGTTTTCATTTCGTGTTGAGTTCGTGTATGTGTGGCTACCAGAAAAGAGGGATCAGGGCAGAACGAGGAGTCAGTCCAAACATCAGAAAGACATGATATGTTGGGTGATAGAGATTGAATCGGATGATGATGAAATCAGATACACAATTTATTGAATTGAAGAAGATGATCCAAAGGATCTACAATGGATAACTAACCACTAAAGTGGTCCAGGGCTATGCCCTTCTCATGCTGATGCAATGAGCCTAACAAACTGAATAATCTCTCTCATACCCTCCTAAATGACTATTGATCCTTATTTATAGAAATTACACTTTACCCCCTCCTAGAATAGACGAATGACAATTAACTATAAACCAGATTATGATTCCTATCATTGGGATTGCAAACAGGTACCGCATTTCAGAAATCAGTGCCCAACAACTAAGAAAAAAGGAGAAGTGAATTTTGCCGAAGAAGAGTGGGTGATGCATTGATATGTTGTGTGAGAGTGCTGCAAATCAGTTCTGTTGAAAGAGAGTCTGATTTGGTGAGTCTCGTGTGATGAAGGAGATACCCACAACTAGTTTACAGACTCAGAATGCACGCACAAACAATACAAAGAGGTTCAGTAAAGCCAGTAAGAGGTGAAAGTTCAGTAGGGTTTTGTTTAGTTTAGTTTAAATCCTGAAACGGGTCGTTTTTTAAAGAAAGCAAAAGTTGAAGGAGCATTTCGTGAAAGGGTTAAAAAGTATTTTTAGTATTTGATATTAAGCATTTAAGTTTTCTATATGGATTGCTAGTCAATTCAAAGTCTTGGTCAAAATGAAAAGTGTTTTAGTTGCAGCTCCACGTCCACATTGCTGTCAGAGAAAGTCTCTCCTGTTGATTACTTGCTTGTAATGGAGACTGGAGAGTGTAGGTTCCCACTTCCCAGTATATTTCAGATTCCAGCAAATACAAACGTGTTACAGTGGGAGCAGGCAGAGAGAGAAGAAAGAGTCACTGGCGGACAAGGTCGTGACAATAGATGAGTTGAAGCTCGGTGTAGATTCAACTGGCCTTCAGGACTAGTTGCTGCAACTAGTGATATTGAAGATTACAGAAAGGTGAGTCAAGACGGAACGCAGTTCGAAGATAGTCAAAGCCTCCAAGTGGGAGATTGTTGGGATTTGTGTAGGCTTCAGCCTAGGTGCAGCCAACCCTAATACTCCTAATCGGTTAATTTGGTAGGTTGCCTAAATTAACGTTTCTTGCTCCCACCCTAATCTATTCTATTTAGTATATATAGATGTTTAAGGCCTTTGTAATTCCCTGAACACCTAAATAATATAGGCATATAGCAGCCCGTGGACGTAGGTCACACCGACTGAACCATGTAAAATACTTGTGTTCGGTTTGACCCACCAACCCGTCTAACCCAATTATTACAAACCCGTCAACCTATTTATTACAACCCATCATCCCATTTATGACCCCTTCACAACTTGATTGAAACCCATTTTCACCCCGTCAACCATAGTTGTCAAAAACAAGCGTAGCGATCACTATTGAACGCTACGTAGCGTATAGGTCTAGGCTCGCTATTAGGGTTGTAGTGATAATAGCGGCAATTTATTCTTTTTAATATAATAGCAATTAATTATAGCTATAAAATAGCTGGAGTTTAGGTTTTTTGTTGAATATACATGTAAAATAGTATATATACCTGGGTATTTTGATATAATATAAATTTTTTAAAATTTTTTTCTAGTGTATCGCTATTTATAAAATAGCCGTCCGCTATTTATCGCTATTCGTTATGTAGCATATAGGTACCTTATCGCTATTTGTCGCTATTCGCCATTAACAACTAAGTCGTCAACCCATTTGACTCATTTAGATTAATAAGTAGCACGGGTCATGTTCAAGACCTCAAGTTACACGATTATCAAGTGCGATCGGGTTAGGGTTGATACCTTTAACACGAACATATATCTCGGTCGTGCACAAGTTCAATGATTCAACCCGTCTACGTGACACGGTATGCCACATGTAAAAAACAATTACGAATTCAGATAAATGATTTTTTAAAGTTTATATTAAAAAACAGCTAAGTAGTTAATGCGGTAAAAAATCGGATATCGGTCAAGAACAGATACTGAGATATAGGTTATCGCGGTGAGATATCAATGGGATATCAGTAATTTTAATATCATGTAGAATTTATCTTTATAGCAATTTAACACCAACAATTCTTCAGTATACTCTCCTACCATTAACAAATTAACCTTTTGCAACTTGCAAATCACTAACAATTGTAGCAAGTAGGAACTGATTAAGACTTCAAACACTAACATTTAACACTAACAATAGCAGCAATAAGAAGAAAGATGAATGGTAGAGCTAAGAAGAAAAGTACTAATATTGGGAAAATCGGTGATATATCGGTCAGATGTCGGTCAATATCGTCGATAATATCGGTACCAATATTCTGACCGATACTTGACACCGATATTTTACATAGGGACCGATAACCGATATATCGATCGATTTAACTGCATAGAATAACAGTTATTAACCATGACATGTACATATAGACTAAAATAATATATATGATGTCACCTTAGCAATTTTTAATAAATCGAAAAAATAATAATCTGCTAAGTACTGCAATTAAACAGGTCATTCGTCGCTACAACCAGTCAAAATGTGCCTTATTTGCTAAACTTAATAATGAAATGTAAGTTTTTTTCTTTTTTGCATCTAGATCTAATTTTAAGTTGTATTTTCGTCTAACTTCTATTTCATGTAGTTTGCAATATCTAAAACTGAAGTATATATAAATTTGATAAAACTAATGCAACAACACGAACAATTGGCGGGACGATAATAATATCGACGTCAGCATTTTACCTCTAATGATATATCTCTAAGCCGTCTGCCTGTTTGAGCCGAACAAATCCGTACAACATGCTCATCACAGCTTCCACTGAGAATATAATCTCTCCCATTCATGTAATACGATCGCGTATAATTTTGCGAGCTACCAGTTGGCGGTATACCAAAGTCCAGGTGAAGCCTTCCATCAACCGCCAGCAGTTGTTTAACCTCATTGTCAACAGCCGATGCAAGAAGATAATGATCATCCGGAGAAAAACAAACCATTACATTTCCTCGACCACTAGACACCGTGTAACAAGGGTGAATCGGTTTTTGTCGTAAATCCCACATTTTAACATCGTGGTCGAATGACGACGTGGCAAACATAGATGGGGAATGATTCGCAAATTTAACAACGTTAATATGCTCCCGGTGCATGTTAGTGAACACCTGCAGGCGTTTACCAGTGCCGATGTCGTATAAAGCAACATGTTCTGAATATCCGCTCGCAAGAAACAATTCATCCACTGAGTTGACATGAACAGAAGTCAACTGGTCAAACTCGTCAAACGAAACCGAAGCGCCACTTGGGTAAATATCGTTGTTTGTATAAGGAATTTGTTGAATATCATATAGTTTTAGCAAACCGTTGTCTGAACCTGAAATAAGCTTAGTGGGATACTTTTTAAGCCAACATAATCCGAGTACACTGTTCATCGCACCGTGTGACGGAATATACCGTACGATTTTTTCGCTCTCGTGATTAACGACAACAACTTCACCATCCAAAGTCCCAACAGCCATAAGATTTGAATTAGAAGGATGATACTCAAATTGTCGGGGACGAAATCGTCTAACATTATTACTTGATACCGAGCTGGCAGTTGTTATTGCAAGCGGATGCAAAGACGGCAATATTGTACACCCAACTTTCGAAGCACCAAGTGATCTTGAATAATAAAAATGTGATTTATTCTTATTCCCCTTAATCTCGCGGTTTTGTAGGATGTTAAGAACGCTCTTTTTATTTGTCCTTTGGTATGGTAGATATTCGAAATTTTCCGAATAGATAATTGCAGCTCGATCTTTGTCGGCAATTGTGATTGGCCAATTATCCAGGATTTTTAGATTCGGAAACGAAGCTATTATATACTCTCGATAATGTTTTTCGTAGCATATTGGTGAAGGGTGATCAGAAAGACGTTTTATTCGGGATATATGTGAAGCGGGTCTTGATATGGTTGAATTTGACCATGATTCTTCGGTATCTTCTGATCCCCAAGGGAAAATCTGATATATGATAAAAACAATTTTACCATTGTATAAGAATAAAATAATGAAACGGGCTAACTGCATAAAAGGGGAACTAATTTGAAAAGTCAACTATTACATTATCCCTTATGCAATTAGCCATAGATAGAAGAAGAAGCATATAGATTATTAAACAAAGAGTAAAATGCCATTTTGGTCCCTGAGGTTTGGCCAGTTTTGCGACTTTCGACCAAAGGTTTGTTTTTCCACATCTGGATCCAAAAGGTTTGAAATCTTGCCATTTTCATCCATCTTGTTAACTCCATCCAATTTTCTCCGTTAAGTCAAAGGTATTTCCGTCTTTTTTGCTAACTTAAAGAGCAATTTGTTCTTTTTCACTTGATGTAAAAAGACGAAATACCCCTGAAAAAGACCGAATTGCCCTTTAAGTTAACAAAAAAGACGGAAATACCCCGGACTTAACGGCGAAAAAATGGATGGAGTTAACGAGCCGGGTGAAAATGGCATGATTTCAAACATTTTGGATCCAGAAGCGGAAAGCAAACCTTTGGAAGAAAGCCGCAAAACTGGTCAAACCTCAAGAGACCAAAATGGCATTTTACTCTTAAACAAAATACAAACATACCTCATTAGGAAGATCAAGCAGCCCATTCCAAACACTAGATCCATAGGCGAAATCTTCCAACAAACTGACACCACGATGAGTATTCGAAAAGTCAACTTCACTATCCGTTGACTCATCGGATTCACTAACTATTTCATGAGCAGGATTATTATAATTACCGATCGGAAACACATTCAAAAGTTCATCTTCCACGTGGGAAAATAAATCCATGCCTTCTGTAACACTTTCATGAATTGCATGAATTGGATTATAACTAGTGTTTTCATCTGATTTTGCACCCAAAGATCTAGGGCACGCTTTGGTATCGTCACAACATAAGCAGCTTTGAAAACGGAGTTCGATTAAATTTGGAATTTTTGCAAGTGATGCACTTGTAGCCCATAAATTGGATATTTTTGTATCGCATAAGGATAAACACTTGAGATTTGGCATGCATGTAAAACAGTCTTTACCGAAACTGGTTAGTGATGCACTGAAATCGAGATTGAGAGTGTGCATTTGCGTGAACTTCCCGATCATATTCACCTTCCGGAAATGGGAAAACTTTAAGTTTAAGATTTGGCATGCCAAGCCTCCCAGTGAAAGCCCCCTAGCAAGAATAAGTCATAAACGAGACTTGAATTCATGTTGTTTTAGTTTGATGATAATAACAACACATATAACAAAAACAGGAAATGTAATGTAAAAGTATCAAGTGTAAGACATACAATAAGAAATCCTTGCCAAATGATCTGTCTTGGAGATCGACAACGCGTAGCTTTTGCTTGACTGCCTGCAATAACAATAAAACAGAGTCGCCTTCTAGAGAACATGTTGACTTTTGAAGAATGTCAACTGAATCTATCTCTGAAATGTCAAATTGGAGAAACACATTGTAAAGTGGATGAAAATCAACGCTTTTTAACTCGTCCAGATATATTACAAAGGTCGGTTCTTCATTATTTGATTTCTTTAGCTCAGCCTATGCAACATAAAAACACCAACTGAGGTTTAAAGTATTACACCATAAAACAATGAACTAACATTTTGTGAACTTTGATGATACAAATAACAAATGAAGACGATGAAGCAAACCTTAAAGAAAGCGGATAATACAGCTTTATTTGGTACAGCACTCCAATCTTTGCAAAAATCAATATACCTACAAACAAACAAGTGGCAGGCAATATGTTACTTACAAGAAACATGCAATTGACTGTTAAAACCTAAATTTTAGGGTTTCCTACTCGATTCGTATTGCAAACCTAATAATGGTGGAACAAACCAATACTAAAACGAATCATCCTTCGATTTCATCATATAACATTCGATTTTTAACACGATTTAAGTTGATAAGAAACAAAACATGTGCCTGAATATATGTATGTAAAGTGATGAATGTTACCGATCTTTTAGGGTTCGGATATCGATCGCCATGGAGATATCGGCGAAACGACGCCGGATTAAACTTGTGAGAAATTGATGATCGAGTCACGCGACAGCATGAATAATGAATGAATTATGCTTCCAAATCTAGCTTGTTCGTACACCTCTAAATAATTACTGGTTTAGCAAGAAGAGGGTGTTAAACGGGTAATGGGTTGGTTTGTACACCCAGATAATATGTACCCGATTTTTTTACCCGGATATATTCACGGCGATCGCTCCACCCTTGAATGCACGCTACATTGGCTCGGTTCAGTTTGTAAACGAGCAAAGATTCACTCGGCTCGACTTAATTTTTATATACAATTATATATATACACACAAATTACAACTAGTTTAATACCCGTCCGTTGGACGGGTTACGCTAACATAACAAACAAAGATAATGTATATTAATGGTGTTTCGGTTTGCTTCTCCTTTTCCTCTTTTCCATCTCCTATTTGAAAAAATTACAACCATCTAACTTTTCATTTTCTTCGTTTTAAACCACTAAAACTCATTCTCAAAACACATTACCCCATGATGAAACATTTAAATATCTCCAATACGGATTAAAACTGATTTTTATTACAATTAAGGGTCTGTTTGGTACGGGGTAATGGAATAGACGAAGGAATGGAATGAACGAGGTAATGGAATGGACGAGTGAATGTAATGGATAATTACCATTCCATGTCTTGTTTGGTTACCATGTGTGAATGGAATAAATTATTATTGTATATTGTTCGGTAGGCAAGAAAAACGGAGTAATAAAATCAGCGGTGAGTGGTGGTGGTCGGTGGTAGTGTTTGTGGGTGGTTATAGGTGGCGGTGGTGGGTGTCGGCGGCGGTGATGGGTGGTGGTGGCGGCGGCGAGTGGCGGTGCGGCGGTGAGGAGGAGTGGTGGTGGCGGCAAGGTGGTTGTTGGTGGTGGGTGGCAGAAGAGGTGGCGGTGGGCGGCGTCGGCGGTTGGTGGTGGCGGTGGTGGTGGTGGTGGTGGTGGCATCGACGATGGTGGTGGGCGGCGGCAACGAGTGGCGTTGGCGGTTGGTCGCGGCTGCGCTGATAACGGTGGCGAGTGAGGGGCGGCGGCGACGGTGGCTGTCGGGGTGAGGTGGTGGCGGATGGTGGCGATGGCGTCGGTGGTGGGTGGTAGTGGTGGTGGGTTGTGGCGAAGGTGGTGAGTTTTGGTGTTGTTGATGAATGGTGCAAGAGGGGATGGAATGGAAAAAAAACATGGGGGGTGGAAGGAATGATTTTGAGGGAATGGAATGCCTTTTGGAATGGGTGATTCCATTCCATTAACCAACCAAACATCATTTTCTTCATTCCCTCGTAATCATCCATTCCATTCCACCTACCATTCCTTCATACCAAACACTACCTAATTGTGTCAATTAGTTTTTGACCTTTAACTTTTGATGTGCAATCAACTTTTCACTATTTCAAGAGTAATATGAGAAGATTTAATTATTGAGACCACACGGTGTGGGCGTGAAATAGTGGCGTAGTGGCCCTTTTAACTGAGAACACCACCTCTTGTGGTGTCGTGGTAGTGAGGGCGGGGAGTTTTCCACCGGCGTAGGGTGTATTTGGGTTGTGAGGTGGATATCGGATGTGTTTTAATTGGTTGATGTTAATTATTAGCTTTTTTTTTTTATAAAAACGCCACTAACCACGCCGCTCCCACTCCTCCCTTTTTTGCACCACGCCACTTTTTTTGACGTGTGCTGACGTGGAAGCCACATGTCGAATAACGCCACTCTTTCATACCCCCCGCTCCGTATAGTCTAAGAAAAGTAGAGTTGGTGTGAATACACCTAGCACTCGTGACCTACTCATCAAGAAAGGGGTTGATTTAGATAATTTTTGTTTGTCAAAAGAATATAAGAGTTAACTTGGGTCAACATGCCTAAGATGAGCCTCATAGACCAAAAACACATTTCCCAGATGACCAAATAAAAAATAAAGTGAAAATATATTACTATTTATTCTTAAAGAAAAATAAAAGATACAACCAATAGAAGATTATGCAACAATCCCACTTTTGATAAGAAATCTTCCAAATGTTTAATGACACGTTTAGCCGGTATGTATAAAATCCTAAGCTAGCTCATAAGCGTTTTGAATATCCGGAACCCGGACACTTCTTGCCGAGTATCCATCCTACAAACAACACAAGTCCAACATCCAAACATCACGCAAAACCAACCTAAGTCAAAATTATAAAAGATCGAATGGACAAAAGGTGTTAACAGGCCGGCGGCAACCGGCCTAACATGACCCAACCTGTTCTGACCAGTAAAAGATCACCCAATTTGACACGAATCCATTGCAACCCATTATCCAACCTGCGCAAATGTTGTTGATGGTTGTGTGCCTATCCAGCATGTCCTAAATTAGAGAGAAGCCCTTTGTCCAAATCACTATGAGGTTCTTCTCTACTCATTTTTTTTCTTAATTTAGTATTACCTGCAACCACAATTGAAGAGAAAACCAAGTAACACGACACTATAATATGCATGGTGGGTTTTTAAGAGCATGCATTTGTATTAAATCATATATTTATGAAGAATATTTTGAGCCACAAGCAATATGCCAGCATATAATTATTATAAATTACTATGATAATTGTTTCTTATACTACCTTTCAGACAAAAAGATTATTTGTCTTTTAAAAGAGACAATACGTGTGGAATGTATATTAAAAGGGTTCATATTTACATCTATATTATACTAAAAGATGATTTTACTGAAGTATTTTTAATACAAGATTTATATTTCTGCTAACTAATTCTATAACAATATCACCTTGATCCCGTTCTTTGCAAAATAAAATACATGAAAATAAAGCAAAAACAATAATAAATGAAGTATGGTAAACACTTTAACCTCCTCTTTCTTGACATGGTGTATCTCGGCTTCAACATTGTCATCTTGATGTTATTTACAAAACGTAATACATGAGAGAACATAAGAAAAACAATAAGAAAAGAAGTATGGTAAACAATTTAACCTTCACTTTCAAGTAACATGTAAGTCGGCTTCCCCATTGACATCATGAACCTGTACTATGCAAGATATAATACATGATCGAGAACAAAAAAACAATAATAAAAGAATTATGGTAAAGAATGTCATTTGTGCCATCGGTGTGTATCTCTTATATCATAAATGCAGACTTAACAAAGAAAAAACATGATTAGAGTTGCGGTCGTTAAACACATCACTAATAGTTATTGGAATTCAATGATACCTTTTGCATCGTCATATCCACATTTAATGATATCTTGAACACCATTACCTCTTCTTTCAACGCAATAATAGCTGCAAATGATCCAACCCCCTTTTTTGTGCACCTTGGTTGTATAGTTCTTTGGGCTGTTTTGTGTGTTAGAGGAAGGGTGGAGATGTTTGGGCTGGGTTTTGATGCCTATTTGTATAGAGCCCAACTTAGAGTTCATTTGGTCGGGCTATATAGCCCAAATGATAGACCTGATGCTTAGGCTAGAGGTGTAAAAAACCGGTATTTTTTTTTTCACAAACTGAACCACCTCTCTAACCTGATCACATAACATCTGAACAGACCTTTTCTTATCAGTAAAAATCCTGTTATTCCTTTCTTGACATATCAAATAAACCATGTCAGCGGCTCAGCCAATACAAGTTTCCTTATTATACTCCAAATAGACTTAGAATTACCCTGCCCTTCAACATAATGAACTATATCAGGTCAATCATCACTCATCAGGAGCATCATTAAAATCACCCATCACTTTCACCCTTCTCCATACAGCTTTAGAGAACTCACAGATGATAATCATTCTTAGTCTATCCATCTAGAAATAAAAAAATTAAACCCAAAAATCTCATATTGATTTGAAATCAAACATTACACAGGTATAAAGCACTTAAATTATTGGTCCAAGTGGATGATATAAAAATTCATAATTTCAGATGTCACATCCTTTATTCATATCGATTCATAACTTCTTAACATTCCTTGTATGAGATACTTCCTCATTCAAACAGTGCTACAGGAAGTTCATAATTTCAAATGCGACACACTTTTATCCAATTACAGATTTCACTCAATGCGATCACCAGTAGATTATAGAAAAGAGATCATTGTTGTCACACCCCGAATTTCCACGTGTCACCGGTGGGCCCGGTAGGGGAGTATCGTGACGTGGTTGGCAACATAATAGTCAAACAACACAATATTTTAAATGCACAGCGGAAGCAAAGTATAGATTTAATTCAACCAACGATATTGTAATATTAAGTATCACAAAAAGTCGAATATAAATCCACAGGTAGATCAAATTTAAACAGGAAACAATTGTTCAACAGTTTATGACATCCAAGCTGGCGAGACTTAATGTGGATGCTAGGAGACAAGCCAGCCTATTTCGCGTAGTACCTGCACTTAACCTTTTTAAGAAAATACGTCAGTTTACACTGGTAAATACAATCAACCGACTCATTTTGAAAAGAGTTTAAGAAAAAGCATTTAAGGCACAAGGCACAAATAATATTTTATAACTTGGGATAATTATGTAAATATATAAACTTGTAAACGAATTACATGTTTCTTATGCGTTCAGTAGTCCGGTCCTTAAACTGGATTAAAGATCAATAGACACACCACTTTATATAATGAGACACTGACAGGTGTACGCCTACACCTGAGTGCTAAGGTCGTGGCCATCTCGTAAGATGATGCCAGGGATATCCGGGACATGGTCATTAACCCCCCAAAGGCTTTAAGCAACAAAACATTTCAAAACAGAGCATATCAATGATTTAACCTCTATTCGATTAAAGATTCAATGCTGGACCAAGCGGTATTTTATATACCGTACCCCAAGCCCGTATAGGGAAAATAAGTTAAAAGTATTTACCTGAGCAAGTATAGTTCAAAATCAGCAAGTGCAAGTATCTTTTACTGGGTCTCCTAATCTGGAACGAAGGTTTATAATAACCTATTAGAATCCTAACGGGTCTTTAGTTAAGCTTACGCTTAGACCGATTAGTTTTAAAGATACGGTTCGTACGCACGATTAAGCGAAGACCGGATAGAATGTGATTTAGACCCGACAAGTTTGAAGACTTGCTTAATATGGGTATATGATACACATTCTGGATTTTGAGACAAAACCGATAAGGTTTGACCCGTTTCGGCTAATTTATGTAAACTAGTTACATAAACCGAACCGAACGCGTATGAAGCGTAACGGGTATCCGTAAGAGTCCTAAACAGGTTTCCTAAGTTAACATGCCTTAAATAAGTCGTGATATCAGTAGGATATCACCCTTGACGCCCCAAACGAGTTTAATCTCTTAACAAGCCCCGTAGGGGTATTTTGGTCATTTTAAAGATTATAAAAGGGTTTAATTAGACACCTGTGATCCGGGTCTGAGTTGATCAGTAAAATGGCCTATTTTAACAGGTTATAACATTTGGTAATAAGTCTTATATGTTAAAATAGTTTTAAACCCAAACTATGCGTTAAATACGCGTATAAAGTCGTTTTAAGCGACGTACGGTTTAAAATACGATTCTGAGTTTCCAGGTCAGTTTAACAGGCTCAAAATACTATAATTATTATTTAAAATCAGTAGCAATTGGATTGGCGTTAAAAGGATTTGTAAAACTCATTTTATGGCCGAAAAGGGTATATTCGGTATTAACCGAATTAAGGCGCTAATCCAAGCTTATGATCAGTTTATAAATAATTAAAAATCTTCAAAAATCCCAAAATATTATATTACATTAGTGGGTAAAAGGTTTGGTGTCAAAACTGAGTTTAGATAGGCTTTACGCTAATGGCGCCGTTTAATTAATAAACATGTTTATAAATACGCCATTAAGCATAACTCCTAATCTAGACCTCCGATTAACGTGAAATTTTCGGGACATGCATAATAATCAGTAACTAAAATTATGGCACTTCCACATTTCCAAAAATCTCGTTTTATGGTCATAAGGGCATTACGGTCAATATTTAGGCGATTAACGGAAACATCGAACGATTAGGGATTCGAGTGGTATAAACGCAGAGGCTTATACACACATGTAACTAGGTCCTAATGGAACCTTAAGGCATGTCTAAACCTATAAGAATCGGGTCAGAACTGAGGTCAAAGCAAAAGTCAAACCTTTGCGTATCTCGGCTCCGAATCGGTTCTAAACATAAAGTTGTCGAATCAAGCAAGCGTATACAAGTTTTTATACTTATTTTCAGTTGGTAAGAATGATAAAATAGGCTATACGCCATTTACATCGCTAATCATGCATTAAACCAAACATAACAATTCTGTTGACTTTTTCGGAAGTAGTTTGACTCGATAAACGACCTAGTTAGGATTCGAATTAGTGAGTGCCCTTTTAGGGGTTTATTAACCATATAAATACCAACTTATAACAACCTTTGATTCGACAAATCTCTGGACCATTTATTTATCATCGAAAAGTCAAACCGTAGTTACGACGGTTTGATTTCTAGGCCATAAACTAAGTATGAATGAATTAGGAAAGATTTAGGGTACTTACACACAACTAATGGATGATGAGAAATGCTTGGGACCTGCTTGTATGCTCTGGAAATGCTCAGAAGATGATATGTGCATGTATGTTGCAACTTTGTGATATTTATGAGCTTTTTGATCTTCTTAGATGATTGACACACAAGTCTAGGGATGTTTCAATATCAACCACAAGTCCCCTACATGCTAAAAACCATCCTAGGCAGCCCATGGTTTCGAAAAAATGAGATTGGAGTCGGATACATGCACCTACAGGCTGCTGTGTTATTTTTCTGCATCTGCAGATCGGAAGCGGCCCGCTTGGGCTTATGTTAATTCTGATGCGGGCCGCCTGGCCCATCCGGATCAGAATAACATGTTTCTTTAATTGCATTTTGGTCCCTGGGTCCCCCGAAAGGTCATTTTCACTCTGAATCTTGCATGTTAAGACTTTGAAATTTTATATATGGGGCTTTAATACTTATACCCACTTTGTTAAGTCCTCGGGTAACTTTGTGATCACCCGAAAAGCCCTAAATTTCCACGTTGACGATTCTAACCCTTGCATACGAATTTTATCACAACTTGCTCATACGATAACGAAACTTTATGAGATTTTTGTGGTACATTCTAGTGAGCATAATTAATCATTACAAAGCTTCGGGTTTGTCAAAAGGTCACTCAGAGGTATAACTTAAACATGTTGGCACATTTAACCCCTGTAGATTGTAATCTCTCACTTTCTTCCGCAATTCGCTTCGTATGATCCATGATCTATTCGTTTAAGGTTATAAACATCGTGTAGGGTTATTGCAAAGTATAATTATTCATTGTTGACACTTTGAACCCTTCTATTTACACAGTTTCACTGTTTGTCAACTTTGGTCCTTCAAGAACATTCTTTCACACGTTCAAACCTATGACACGTGTCAACACCTTATAGGACGTAAATTTTCGAGGTGTTACAATTGTGAAGTGTAACACCCTAAATATTTTGACGGAATTTAACTAATAATTACATGAAACTTTATATAAAATCAGAGTTTACAAAAAGATTTCGTGTTTAAACCATACACACTTGAGATAGTACCAAACACATCCCAAGATAATCCATACAAATTTAAAGTTAACCCTTGTTAGTAAACTAACCACTAGTTTAAGGGATTTAAAACATGATTAACAAAAGTGTTTACAACATGATTATGTCTAGACAAGATTAAGATTATTGCGGAAGCTTCAAAATGCGTGTTCGGTTCTTGACATTGTACTTGATCACCATCCGGGAGGGCTTCATACATACCTAGGGTCAAACACTAAAATATTAGTTTTGACATTAATACATTACGTATAAACGAATTTTAACGACGCAAAGCAACAAACAAAATATAAATTTCATGGGTTCCACCGTAACTTACGGTGACACCGTAAGTTACGGTGGACTCTGAAAGCTTATGGTTCTACCGTAACTCAGGAAGAACTCACCGTAGCAGTTTGAGCTCCACCGTAAATTACGGTGGAACCGTAAATTACGGTGGGCTCTGCACATTTACCCTTTTACTATTTTTCAACTTTACAAGTTCATAACTTTTTACTATGAGTCCGTAATAAAATTACGGATTCAACCATATAAATTACACATCTCGGAAACCGAGATACCGACGTTCGGCTCACAATTTCTTTGTTTCAAAATCTTCAACCCAATAACAAGGTACATGATTCCATATTTCCATCCTAATGACACATTAGACATAGTTACCCAACTTCCCGGGCTTATGACCTTGGAGTATACGCGCCATACCATGGCTTCGCGTTTTCTCCGAACTAAACACTTGTTTTCTCGGAATTCAAGCATCCCGTTTCAAACGACACCTTCTATTATCTTCCATTGTTTGACCCGATATACCGGGTTCGTAGACTTAAAATATCATAACCAATTTATTGATGTATTACCATCTATCACCTAGCAAGATATGAAACTTTTAAGTCTCTACTCATGTGATTCGTTTTCAAGCAACATTTTGACCCGTTTGGCTATCTAGTGAAAACCATCACTTTATTAACATACCAAACCAAATTTCTAATGTTTATTTTGACCCGTTTGATGATCTAGTGAACTTCGCCACTTTAACGATACATCAAACGCATCAATTACAATCCGACATCTTTTGTACTTTAAAACTAAACATTATTACATGATATAACGAGACTAAAGCCACGTACCTTTAAAGCACACCTTTTCCGCGGGTATCACTTCCGGTGTCACACCCCGATTTCCACGTGTCAACAGTGGGCCCGGTAGGGGGTATCGTGACGTAGTTGGTAACATCATGGTCAAACAACACAAAATAATAATGCACAGCGGAAGCAAAAGATAAATATATTACATTCCGAATATAAAGTAATATCAAAGTATTACAACGGAAAGTAAAGGATCCACAGGCGGATCAATAAAAGAAAAGAAAACTGTTCAACAGACTTCAGGCATCTAGAACTTGCAAGATTCCTTATTAACGCCCTGAGCTTCCAGCAAATTTCGTTCAGTACCTGTCACTTAACCTTTTTGGAAAATACGTCAGTTTACACTGGTAAATACAATTAACTGACTCATTTTGGAAAAAGAGTTTGAAAAGTGATTCGAGTGCAAACGGCACAAAATATCTTGACACATTGATTAAAATGCACAGAGGCAAAATTAATCTTTTATAACTTAGGACAATTTTATTAATAAAAATCTTGTATCCGATTTACATGGTTGTCCAACATTTAGGGCCGGTGATTATACAATACAAGCCGGACAAGATTAATCGACACACCACAAATATAATCTCACAAGAAGACACCCTTACGAGTGAGTATACGTTATACATATGCAACAGGAGGTGTTTTGTCTACACCTTGTGCTTACGTCGTGGCCATTCACTTTTTAAAATGAGCCAAGGATATCCAGGACACGGTCATTAACCCCCAATGTTATTTGTTATCAATCAATACAAATTAAAACGGGATTATGCAATTTAATCATCTCCGATTAAAAGGTTTCTACACCCGACCAAGCGGTATTTTTATAATACCGTATCCCAAGCCCGTATAAGGGAAAATAAGTTAAAAGTATTTACCTGAGCTAGCAATGCAATTTATACTCAGCCGTATATTCTAATCAGCAAGCACAAGTACTTCTACTGGGGCTCTCAATCTGGAACGAAGGTTTTATTAACCTATTAGATTCCTAACGGGTCTTATTTAAGTCGTAACTTAGACCGGTTAGTTTTAAGGAAGGTTTACGGTTCAAACGCATGATTAAGCGAAGACCGGAATAGAATGTGATTTAGACCCGACAAGTTTGAAGACTTGTATAATATGGGTAAACTAAACACATTCTGGATTTTGAGATAAAAAGGATAAGGTTTGACCCGTTTCGGCTAATTTATGCAAACTAGTTATATAAACCGAACCGAACACGCCAGAGGCGTAACGGGTAACCATATGGGTCCTAAACAGGTTTCCTAAGTTAATTATGCCTCAAATATGTTGTGACATCAGTAAGATGTCTCTCATTATGCCTGAAACATTTTTTAAACACAAACTAGGCCCCGTAGGGGTAGTTTGGTCATTTAAAAGGTTATAAAAGAGTTTAAGTATTTACCTGAGTTACAGGTATGATATAATCAGTAAAAATACTTATTTTGATAAGTTATAACAGTAGGATAAAGTATATATGTGAAATTCATCAATTATAACCAAACTATGCACCGAAGGGGCATTTTGGTAATTTCACATAAGCCGTAAAGCTCAAAACTGAAGTCTGAGTTAAACAACTTTTGATTACTGTTAAAACATTATAAATTACCCAAAATATCAGTAGGTATCAACCCGTGTATGTCTAAAATAGTTCTAGTACATACTATGCGTTAAAAACGCTTAGAAAGGCGATTAGGAGCCGTTTCTGGGTTACGTACATAAAGCTGATATTTTTATTATTCCAGAAGGCTTAAATTAATTTATTTATTATTTAAGATCAGTAGCAAAAGGTTTGGAGTCGTTTAGATATGTAAAACTCATTTTATAGCCCGTAAGGGCAAAACCGACAATTACCGGATTAAGCCTACGACTATAAGTTATGCTCAGCCTAAAATTAAATAAAAATCTTCAAAAATCCCAAAATAATATATTACATCAGTGGGTAATAAGTTTGATATCAAAAAGTATGTTTAAATACGCTATATGCTAATTACGCCATTTTATTAACATAAAGCTTTCAATTTGCGCTAATGAGCATAACTCTCAATCTATACTTCAAACTGGTGTTAAACTTTGCATACATGTTTATATATCAGTAATTAAAGTTTCTACACTTTTACATTTCCAAAAATCATGTTTTAAGGTAATAAGGGTATAATGGTCAACATATGAGCAATTAACGGAAACGCGTAAACGAATGGGTCAATCAATGAACCAACCACAGAGGGTTATGCTAACATGTAGCCTGGTCCTAAGGAAGCTCTAAGGCATTTCCAAATCATACTAAAGCGGGTCAGAACTGAAGTCAAAGCAAAAGTCAAAGCTTTGCGACTTTCGGTTCCGAACCGGGTCTAATCAGAAAGTTGTCGAATCAAACAAGCTTAGACCAGTTTATATACTTATTACCAAGTTATATTAATGACGAAACAGGTTGCACGCCTTCTAGATTGCTAATTACGCGTTTTATGCTTCTGTTGACTTTTTCGGATTAACTTTGACCCGACAAACGATCTTGTTAGAGTGTAACTCAGAGGGTGCCCTTTTAAGGGTTTAATGCCCACATAAATACCAACTTATAACTACTCTTGATTCGACTAATCACTGGACCATTTGTGATTAATCTTAAAGTCAACCGTTAATTACGACGGTTTGACCTTTAAGCTAAAACTAGGCTAAAACTTAATCGAGGAAGGTCAAGGGTACTTACAAGGGTCCTATGCACGTGTAGGGATGTATTGGATCTGCTCCTAAGCTCCAGAAATGCTCCACAAATACAGATGAAGGTGGATGATCAAATGTTGCAACTAATGGTCTTATTTATAGTGTTTAGATCACCATAACTTGTTGACATCTAAGTCTACCATTGACCACAAATCACCAACACATGTCCCTAAGGTCCTAGGAGGCATTTAGGGGCCGCACATGAAGTGAAACATCCGTTTTGGGTCGAGTTTTCGCGTATACAGCAGGCTGCTGCCTTTTTCTGGTTCTGGGCGCCTGATGCGGCCCGCATTAGATTTAACTAATGCTGAAGCGGGCCGCCTGGCCCCTAAATATAGATTTTTATTTTTCTTTTGTTTTGCAACTTGACCTTTGGCTTCACGAAGGGGCAACCGGGGTTATATCTTACATTTTGACCCCCTTATGATTACCCACAAGGGCTTTAGGACTTATACCCACTTTGCCAAGTCCCTGAACGCTTCCGGTTAACCCGAAAAGTCTTAATTTTCAATGTTAACGCTTTAACCCCTCGCACACGAATTTGATCATAACTTTCTCATACGATAACGAAACTTTACGAAATTTATATCGTGCATTCTAGTGAGCATAACCAACAGTTACAAAGCTTCGGGTTTGTCAAAAGGTCACTCCGAGGTATAACTTAAACATGTTGACACATTTAACCCCTGTAGTTTGTAATCTCTCACTTTTAGCTTCGCATGATCCATGATTTATTCGTTTGAAGGTATGAGCATCATGTAGGGTTAATGTACAATATATTCATTCACTGTTTGACATTTAGAACTCGTATTTTCATATACTTTTCAAGTTTGTCAACTTTAGTCCCTCTAGGGTATTCTTTCACACGTTCAAGCTTATGACACGTGTCAATACATTATAGGACGTGAATTTTCGAGGTGTTACATCCGGCGTGTCCACTTGACGTTCCGGATTCCTTGCCTAAAGAGTTCAATTCATATCAATATTAGAACTCTCTTTCATAAGCTTTAACGCATTCATTCATAACATATGCAAATCTGCGTTTTTAGAAATCTTTAACATTTTAACCCTCATTTAGGCGTTTTATCAAACACCTTGCGGGTCAGATTTCTACATGATTTAAACCAGGTTCATAACTTGTATTTATCACTCAAATTAACTTCAATTAGACAATATACACATATTTTAACATCAACAATTTAGAATTTCCCTCATAATTTCAGTTTACACTAGAACAAGAGTTTTAATCCTAGTGTTCATCAAGTTCTACAAGCATACTAATCACCCACTATGGTGATTTTAATTTATACAACTATCATGCAAGAATTTGACAAGAAATCGTCTAGGGTTTGTCCCTAAACCTTACATTACTTCCAATTTCATGTTTACAACACATAATCAAGCTCTACATTCGATTTTGATCACATGCATGAACTTTGAATCAAATGAAAATGACCTAATTCAGCATACCTTATGACCCCCTTGACGAGGTGATCACTATTCCATGTTTAGATTTCGATTTCTACCGAATTTTGGCCTTCAATTTGAGAGTTTAGTAGATTTTTAGGTTTTGGAAGTGTGGGTGTCGCCCCCTGCCTTCTGTTGATCGACCAGCCCTCATTTGAGGTGTTTGGTTTGTTTTATTTTACTAATATTAGTATCTTAAGTTTCAATTTTAACAACTTAAGTCCCTCCACTCTTATTTAGTTTATATCCTTGGCCTTTTAACTCATTCAAGTGTTACTACAAGACTCCTAACTAACTAGGTTATTTATCCTAGTTAGTTTATTCTTGTTCATTATACACTTTATAATTCTAGTATAAAGTTTTGAAATTTCGGGATGTTACAAGTCCACCCCCCTTAAAAGGGTTTCGTCCTCGAAACCGTAATACGTACCAAATAGTTTAGGGTAGAGCCGTTGCATCTCTTCTTTGGATTCCCACGTGGTATCCGCACCCTTCCTGTGCTCCCATTTAACCTTCACTTGGTTAATTACTTTGTTCCTCAGACTCTTCTCTTTTTGATCTAAAATTGCAATTGGCCTCACAGCATAGTTGAGGCTGTTATCCACCTCGATGTCATCATAGCAAATACAAGTAGTTTCGTCTGCTAAACATTTTCGGAGATGTGACACATGGAATGTGCTATGAATTCCACTCAACTCCTCGGGTAGTTCAAGGCGATACGCTACCTTACCAACCCGTTCAGTGATCCTGAATGGCCCAATGAACCTCGGACTCAACTTTCCTCTTTTTCTGAACCGTATGATTCCTTTCCACGGGGATACCTTCAGCATTACCTTATCGCCCACTTGAAACTCAATAGGCCTATTTCGCTTATCCGCATACGACTTTTGTCTATCCTGAGCTGCTTTTAAGTGAGCTCGGACCATATCGATTTTCTCATTCGTAGTTCGGATTATATCAGTAGGTGCTAATCCTCGTGGTCCCACTTCTCCCCAACACACTGGGGTTCGACACTTTCTACCATATAGCATTTCATACGGGGCCATTTTAATGCTCGACTGATAGCTATTGTTATATGAAAATTCGACCAAGGGTAGATGGACATCCCAACTACCCCCGAAGTCGATGATACAAGCCCGCAACATATCTTCCAACGTTTGTATCGTTCTCTCACTTTGCCCATCTGTTTGCGGATGATAAGCAGTGCTAATGAACAGTTTAGTTCCCATTTGCTCTTGGAATTCGCGCCAGAATTTAGAGGTAAACCGAGTATCTCTGTCTGACACAATGGATATCGGCACTCCGTGACGTGCTATAATTTCATTGGTGTACACTTCCGACATCTTCTCAGATGTATAAGTCTCACGAATCGGAATGAAGTGAGCACTTTTTGTCAATCTATCCACAACTACCCATATAGCATCAAATCCGCGATTGGTTTTGGGCAATTTGGTTAACAAATCCATCGTGATTTGTTCCCATTTCCAAACTGGGATATCCAACGGTTGCAACTTACCGTATGGCTTTTGGTGCTCTGCTTTTACTTGTAAACAAGTCAAACACTTCTGTACATATTTCACAAAATCCCTTTTCATTCCGGGACACCAATAGTTTTGTTTTAAGTCATTATACATTTTGGTCACCCCCGGATGAATTGAATAATGGGATTTATGAGCCTCGTCAAGAAGACGCGCCTTGGCCCCACATGTATTTGGAACCCAAATTCTCCCAAATCGAGTTTTCAATCCTTGATTACCATCCTCCAGGTCTTTTAGTTGCCCAACTATCCTTTCCTTCTTCACATTTTCTTCCTTGATTGCTTCAATTTGAGATTTTCGAATTTGTTCAAGCAAACCCGATATCACAATTAATTGCATCGATCGTACTCGAATAGGCATATAATCCGTCTTTCGGCTCAACGCGTCTGCCACTACGTTAGCCTTCCCGGGGTGGTAATGTATTTCACAATCAAAGTCTTTGACAGTTTCTAACCACCGCCTCTGCCTCATATTTAATTCCTTCTGATCGAAGAAATACTTTAAGCTTTTGTGGTCGGTAAAGATAGTGCACTTCACCCCATACAAGTAATGCCTCCATATCTTCAAGGCAAACACCACTGCTGCCAACTCGAGGTCATGGGTAGGATATCTCTTCTCATGAGTCTTTAGCTGTCTCGAGGCATAGGCTATAACCTTGCCCCGCTGCATCAAAACGCAGCCAAGTCCCGAATGCGATGCATCCGAGTAAACTACCATATCCTCCGTTCCGTCCGGTAATGTCAACACCGGCGCATGGGTCAATTTTTCCTTGAGCGTTTGGAACGCCCTTTCTTGATCCTCGGACCAAATAAACTTTTCATCCTTACGGGTTAGTTTGGTCAACGGCGTAGCAATTTTGGAGAAATCTTGTATGAATCTCCGATAATAACCCGCAAGCCCCAAGAAGCTTCTAATTTCAGAAGGATTCTTCGGTGGAGTCCATCTTGACACAGCTTCTATTTTTGAAGGATCTACCAGCACTCCGTTTGCACTAATGATATGCCCAAGAAATTGCACCTCTCGTAACCAGAAGGCACATTTTGAGAATTTCGCATACAATTTCTCTTTCCTGAGCGTCTCCAACACTTCACGCAAATGACTTGCGTGTTCTGCTTCATTCTTGGAGTATATCAAGATATCATCGATAAACACTATCACTGACTTGTCTAGCATGGGTTTGCAAAGCCGGTTCATTAGATCCATGAAAGCCGCGGGTGCATTAGTTAACCCAAAGGACATCACGAGAAACTCGTAATGTCCGTACCGTGTACGAAAAGCCGTTTTCGGTACATCCTCCTCTTTGACTTTCAACTGATGATACCCAGATCTGAGGTCGATTTTTGAGAACCAACTTGCACCTTGTAATTGGTCAAATAGGTCATCAATCCTTGGAAGCGGATATCGATTCTTTACCGTGAGTTTATTCAACTCCCGGTAATCAATGCACATACGCATGCTCCCGTCCTTCTTTCTCACGAATAATACCGGTGCGCCCCATGGAGACACGTTTGGCCGAATAAATCCCTTGTCGAGCAATTCTTGGATTTGTGACATCAATTCTTGCAATTCTGATGGCGCGAGTCGATACGGCGCCTTGGCTACAGGTTTTGCGCCCGGAACCAATTCGATCCCGAACTCTACCTCCCGTACCGGCGGTATTCCCGGTAAGTCTTCCGGAAATACATCGGCGTATTCACGTACCACTGGTATGTCTTCCATCTTTGGCGTCTCTTTATTAGGTTCGTTTGCGTATATCATGAATGCTTTACATCCGCGCCTCATAAGTTTGTGGGCCTTTAGTATTGAGCACATAACGGGACTGCCCCCTTTTTCGCCATAAATGGTGACTTGCTTTCCACTTGGAGATGTCAACTGTATCTCCTTGCGGAACCATATCACCTTTGCATGATGTCGGGATAACCAATCCATCCCTACCACTACTTGAAATTCTCCCATTGACATAGGGATCAAGTCTATCAAATATTCCTCATCATCAACGCTTATTTTGCAATCTCGACATACATCACATACAAGAAAACTTTTGTTATCACCTATTTCTACCTCTAATGGCATAGGCAATTTTGTTAGTACAAAAGAAGGATGTCGAATAAATCCATATGAAACAAAAGATTTATTCGCACCCGTATCAAATAACACATGTGCAGGAATTGAATTTATGGCAAATATACCTGAGACCACATCGGGCTCTGTTTTTGCCTCCATTGCTGTCAACTGGAAAGATCTCGCCTTTGCTCTTGGTGTCTCAGTATGTGTATTCTTGTCATCTTTCTTTCCAACCAACTCCGGGCACTCAGATTTCTTGTGACCCGGTTGGTAGCATTTGTAACACACCGACACCTTTCCCGGGCACAATGCAGCCGTGTGTCCCGTCTTCCCACATATAGGACACGGTTTGTCCTTGAACCGGCACTCACCTTTGTGCCCCTTCCCGCATATCTTGCAGTTTGATGACCCGCCTTTACCTTCTTGTTTCTTTGAGGATTCTGTTGTGCGCGCCTTTTTCGTTGGGCTTGGATTGACTATCTGAGCCCTTCTTTCACCTCTTTCAATCTGTTTCCTCAACTCTATCTCCCGTTCCCGAGCAACGTTTATAATTTCGGTGAGAGTCTCATACTTTGAAGGAGTCATAAACTCCCTATACTCGGCGCTCAACATATTATAATAATAATATATTTTCTGCTCCTCATTCGTTATCAATTCATCACAAAACTTCATCTTATCCATGAATATTCCCGTGATTTTGTCAATGGATTCACCCTTGTGTCGAAGCTGCATGAATTCTTCCTTGATCTTGTTAATGACTGCCTTGGGACTGTGATGTTTAAGAAACGGCGTCTTAAACTCATCCCATGTCATAGCCTTAGCCGCTTCGCTTCCAATTTCCTTCTTCTTGTTATCCCACCAGTCTTTCGCTTGACCCCTTAACTGACCCGTGCCATAGGCTACGTAGTCATCCGGATCACAATGAGTCCTTTCGAACACCCCATCCATATCGCTTAACCATCGCTGACATATGATCGGGTCAACCTCCCCATTGTAAATGGGCGGTTTACACGCCATGAACTCTTTATAAGAACAAGATTTTCGTCCTCCTGACTTCTCCTTTGCTAAATTGGTATTATCCTCCAATTTCTTGATTCTTTCTTCCACCACTGATAATACCGTGGTTTGGATTTTGTCGATGAAACCCGACAAACTGTTTTCGATTGCTTTTCCTACCTCTTCAGCAATCACTTCTCTCGTTTGTTCAATGACTCTTGGCACCGCATCATCATTGCCTTTATCTGTCATCTTTAACTGAAATGTTTACATTAAGCGTTAACATTTCATTTATGACGTATGATTTATTCACTTCGGTTTGTTCAAGTTCATAACTTGTTTTCACCGTTCTTATTTAATGCACTTTCCGAGTTTGAGTGTGTTAACACGCTCTTCCCATGCATTTCTATTAATTACTTCTCTTTTTATACTTAGTAACTCTACTTAGAACAATTAACTCTTACCGGATGTTTGATCAAGCTTGAACCGAACACTTGTTAACAACCTTGGGCTCTGATTACCAACTTGTAACACCCTAAATATTTTGACGGAATTTAACTAATAATTACATGAAACTTTATATAAAATCAGAGTTTACAAAAAGATTTCGTGTTTAAACCATACACACTTGAGATAGTACCAAACACATCCCAAGATAATCCATACAAATTTAAAGTTAACCCTTGTTAGTAAACTAACCACTAGTTTAAGGGATTTAAAACATGATTAACAAAAGTGTTTACAACATGATTATGTCTAGACAAGATTAAGATTATTGCGGAAGCTTCAAAATGCGTGTTCGGTTCTTGACATTGTACTTGATCACCATCCGGGAGGGCTTCATACATACCTAGGGTCAAACACTAAAATATTAGTTTTGACATTAATACATTACGTATAAACGAATTTTAATGACGCAAAGCAACAAACAAAATATAAATTTCCTGGGTTCCACCGTAACTTACGGTGTCACCGTAAGTTACGGTGGACTCTGAAAGCTTATGGTTCTACCGTAACTCAGGAAGAACTCACCGTAGCAGTTTGAGCTCCACCGTAAATTACGGTGGAACCGTAAATTACGGTGGGCTCTGCACATTTACCCTTTTACTATTTTTCAACTTTACAAGTTCATAACTTTTTACTATGAGTCCGTAATAAAATTACGGATTCAACCATATAAATTACACATCTCGAAAACCGAGATACCGACGTTCGGCTCACAATTTCTTTGTTTCAAAATCTTCAACCCAATAACAAGGTACATGATTCCATATTTCCATCCTAATGACACATTAGACATAGTTACCCAACTTCCCGGGCTTATGACCTTGGAGTATACGCGCCATACCATGGCTTCGCGTTTTCTCCGAACTAAACACTTGTTTTCTCGGAATTCAAGCATCCCGTTTCAAACGACACCTTCTATTATCTTCCATTGTTTGACCCGATATACCGGGTTCGTAGACTTAAAATATCATAACCAATTTATTGATGTATTACCATCTATCACCTAGCAAGATATGAAACTTTTAAGTCTCTACTCATGTGATTCGTTTTCAAGCAACATTTTGACCCGTTTGGCTATCTAGTGAAAACCATCACTTTATTAACATACCAAACCAAATTTCTAATGTTTATTTTGACCCGTTTGATGATCTAGTGAACTTCGCCACTTTAACGATACATCAAACGCATCAATTACAATCCGACATCTTTTGTACTTTAAAACTAAACATTATTACATGATATAACGAGACTAAAGTCACGTACCTTTAAAGCACACATTTTCCGCGGGTATCACTTCCGGCGTGTCCACTTGACGTTCCGGATTCCTTGCCTAAAGAGTTCAATTCATATCAAGATTAGAACTCTCTTTCATAAGCTTTAACGCATTCATTCATAACATATGCAAATCTGCGTTTTTAGAAATATTTAACATTTTAACCCTCATTTAGGCGTTTTATCAAACACCTTGCGGGTCAGATTTCTACATGATTTAAACCAGGTTCATAACTTGTATTTATCACTCAAATTAACTTCAATTAGACAATATACACATATTTTAACATCAACAATTTAGAATTTCCCTCATAATTTCAGTTTACACTAGAACAAGAGTTTTAATCCTAGTGTTCATCAAGTTCTACAAGCATACTAATCACCCACTATGGTGATTTTAATTTATACAACTATCATGCAAGAATTTGACAAGAAATCGTCTAGGGTTTGTCCCTAAACCTTACATTACTTCCAATTTCATGTTTACAACACATAATCAAGCTCTACATTCGATTTTGATCACATGCATGAACTTTGAATCAAATGAAAATGACCTAATTCAGCATACCTTATGACCCCCTTGACGAGGTGATCACTATTCCACGTTTAGATTTCGATTTCTACCGAATTTTGGCCTTCAATTTGAGAGTTTAGTAGATTTTTAGGTTTTGGAAGTGTGGGTGTCGCCCCCTGCCTTCTGTTGATCGACCAGCCCTCATTTGAGGTGTTTGGTTTGTTTTATTTTACTAATATTAGTATCTTAAGTTTCAATTTTAACAACTTAAGTCCCTCCACTCTTATTTAGTTTATATCCTTGGCCTTTTAACTCATTCAAGTGTTACTACAAGACTCCTAACTAACTAGGTTATTTATCCTAGTTAGTTTATTCTTGTTCATTATACACTTTATAATTCTAGTATAAAGTTTTGAAATTTCGGGATGTTACATGAAGTAGATAAAATGTGCATAATCTGAGAGAGGGAGAGAGTGCGCACTCTGTGAAATATAAGATCGAGAAGAGAAGAATTGTAAACAAATTTGATGTCTTTTTGTTTCCAGTTGCTTCTCTGACCTTCTTGAACCGTTCGCACCGCTACTATTGCCGCCGCTGATGACGAATAGGACACTGAGCGCGATTGCGGATCCAACATCCACGAAAATACCCGTTTATTTGGATGGATCGACTTGAGAGCTGTATGTTTTCTTTGGCTTGAAAGTGGCTCCGTCTTTGTAGGAGCCTTTGTGAAACTAATCATGCATTTGTATATCTATAATATCAAAACGGACACATCAATTTCAAAAGTAACCTATGAATTAATACAAAATCAAAGTGTTTCAGGTCGTACTACACAAAGCAGTCATATAAAACCTAAAAACATAACTTAAAACGCTAAATTTAGGCTGAAATCCATCTTACCAGTGCATAAGGTATCTTCTGCTTCGGTCTTCCTATGGTGATGGTGACCATGACCCCATGAATTTACTCCTCCTGACCTTTCTTCAACATACCTAAGTCCTAACAACCTTTTCCACAAGAAGAAAAAAAACAATTGCAATAGATGAACAAAAAAACATTAGTTAATAAAATGCCTTTCCATTCCAACTGCAATAAATGAACAAAATTTGTAACGATCAAACCTAGAACTTCTTCCAGGATTCGATTCCAATGTAAACCCTAAGCATTTCTCCATCCTTCAAGACAAAACTTCATCTTTAGAAAAGACAAATCGTAAATAAAAAAAATCCGTATTGTGTACCTGTGGGTGGTAATTAATGGATTCCGGGATGGATGAGATCAGAATGTGGCCAAGGAAGAGCTAGAGAGCAGTGACGGAATCAACCGGTGATGTTGTCGGATTGGTGGTGAGTGATCCATGCTGTGATTATTTCAGACAAAAAAATGAGTGAACGGTGAGGACTGCTTCTCAAGTTCTTATTATATAGAAGAACACAATTGCAGCAGGTACCACCACTACCCATTTTTTTAGGAACTGAGCAGTTAAATCCACCACTACCCATTTTTTTAGGTGCTGAACTACCAAAAACATGGACAGAAAAACTGCTCAAACGTGGGATGGTGCTGTTCGGTTCAGTTATGTAGGAACATGGACAGAAAAACATGCTTGCTGCAAGTAACCGCTTAGAACTGCCTTCAACAGCGGTTAAAATTAAGAGTTTAAACGGCCCAGATTTAATCTCAGCATAATCGAACGGATGATATTGATTTCAAAGGTAACTTCCACTTAATGGGTTTAATATATATATATATAATTACAAGTATATTTACAGTTTTATACATGTCACTCTATTGAGTTTGACCCAATACAATGATATATGCAAATATATGATTATATTTATACTTACTAGCCCAATAAAAAATGTAACACTAAGTTTAATAGTAAAACCCAAGGTCGTAATGTGATAGTCTTGACTTCTCTCTCATTAGTCGTCCCTCGTTAATCGTATCCCACTATCACCCTATGCCACAATGCGACAGTTATTCTCTGCAATATGCTCATCGCCTCACTGGCCTCAACCTGAGCCTCATCCTTGGATAGTTAGACCTCAGGCTTAGTGTCATCCTCAGACAAGACAATCGGGCCTCAGTTGTCACCCGATAACGAAAACATCCCAAATTTATGGGTGTCACCTGACAACGAAAACATCCCAACTAAACTCCAAAATTGTAAACTTTCAATAACAAGGTGTATATAAAAGAGTTAGATTTTTGTTTTAAGAATTCGTAAGCAAGTTCTTCTAAAAAAAATTCGATTGATATAATAGCTAATGATTGTAGGCCTTTCAATTTGGGTAATGGACTAATGGGCTGTTGCAGTTGCAGGCCTTTTTAGTGGGTTGTTCAGTGTATTATCTTATAATAATTGAGCCTAATATAAAGAAAACACACCAAATTTTGAAGGCCTTTTAATTTGAGTGGCCCTAGGCCTGGGCCTAAGGTCTGTTTAGGCCGGCCCTGCACATAATTTTTAAATTTTGGCTTGAAATGTCCAACCATTCTAATAATATAAAAATAGTGATGAAACGAGAACTTTTCAATTTGAGGAACTAGTTTTATGTTCTCTACTATATAACTTAACACTAATTAGTTTTTTACCTATCGATACACAACTTAATTACAACCAAAGTTGGTAATTGTAACTTTTAAAGTTTTATAAACTGGGTTATTTTAAAATTTACAAAATTATTTTTATTTTATTTTTTTAAGCATTTTTAATATAGTACAAATAAAGATTACAAAACAAATAAAGTAATAAATAAGGTACATATATACGAAAAATAAATAAATATTTTTTAAAACAAAATCAAATAAGTATTGAAGTTGAAAACAAATCAGAAGACAATTATTTTTAGATGTTATTTTTACTAAAAGTTGTTATAATTTTACAACCCATTTAGTTGTTTGGATACATGTAAAGTAATAATGCATATAATTACCACTAACTGGATACAAGTTTAACTAGTTAATTTGATAAGTTATGAATATCAGTCTTTCTTAACTAAACTACCCATCTAAATTATTATGTCTCCTAAAAACTCACTTAATGTTATTTTGACCAGTATCTCCTCTATGACTTTATTTTGGTAGGTGATAACACTTGTGGGAAGGAACAACTTTGGAACCTTGTTGATACCACTGTTGATGTGTGCCAACGTGGTATTCGACATGCAATGTTATTTCCTTTTGTTATTTATTTATTTATTTACTTTTATGTTTTGTTAAGTAGTTTGTTAGGAAATAAAGAAAAGAGTGGGGTTACCCATATTCTCATGTCACGTAACATAAGGAAAAAGTGGGTGTTAGTTTATCGAGTCATCTTAGCAAGTAGTGAGTTAGTGTTTGTATGGCTATTTATACTATTCCTAAGTGGGATTTTGTTTTGAAGATAGGGTTGTACGTTTGAATTGGTGGTGGTATGATGAGAGGTTTAGTTTTGGTAGGGACAGAAATGGATGTGGACAGTACAATTGAGGGCGGTTGTTTTGGTGACAACCCGACTGAAGGGGCTTGTTTGGGTGGTAGTGAGGCAAGTGGTGGTATTGCGGCGGAAGCAGGTGACAGGACAAGTGGTGCGGTGGCGAAAGCTTGTTTCGGTGCCATGGTGGAAACGAATGCTAGTGGAGGTGATGGTATGGGAACGGAAGTTGGTGGTGAGGCGGCAACGATTGACAAGGTTGGCGGTGCGTTGACGAAAACGGGTGGTGGTGTAGAAAAAATGGGTGAGGTTGCCCCTCTTTGGGACACCTTTTTTAGAAGATTGATTATCACAAAAAGAGTCGATTCAATCCAATCCATTGAAGCCTTCCATTCACGAGTGTCCATAGGTTTGGATCAAGACTGCTCTGATACCACTGTTGTGGTTCCAACGCTTTCGTTGGCCAAAAAGAAAATAGGAGGAATCCAGAAAGCAATTTAGAGAGGATATTTAGACTAATTTTTCTGCATATCCATTTCATAAATGAAAATCCCATATATAATAGGGTTACAAGGCAATTCACAACTACTAATTATGGAGATCATGGGGAAGATGAAACCCCACTTTCTTCCTTAATTGAAGGAACCAACTGAAAACATGTAAAACATAAAATATAAATATAGAAACACTAATAAATGTAAATTGAAAATAATCAAAATATGCAAGCATGATCTCTGCAAATGTGAACGTGAGTAGAGCACACGTCACCTTGTTGATACCAATATTGCTTGATTGAGTGAGTTTCGTATTCCCATTTTACTTGCAAACATTTTGGGATGACTTTTAAACTATTTTATGTGAATGGGTGTAATTTTATGTGAATGACCGCAAAACACAACACCATAACCGTTAAACCCCGACAGGGACGAAGCTTAGGTGATTAATACTACTTGTGTAAGCATGCTTAATTAGTTTGGGCAGATCTTTTGAAGAGCCTTTTGGATATTTGATGTATTGGTGTAGACTCATGAATTAAGTTGTGTTTTAAGACTTGTGTATTAGACTAAACTTATGTATTTTGAGACAACTTAACCGGTCTAATAGATTGATAATCCTGTGGTTGGCTTACTATTATTATTATTATTATGCTTCCGTTTGTGCTTGTTCAGAACTTCAGTTAATGTATCAATCCGTTACCAGTGAAATTGCAAGTTTGCATCAAGAATGCATAATAAAGCAATATATTCCACAAACGGTAAAATAAAGTTTGAAGGGTATAAAAATATGTATTTTTAGTAAATGGAAACAATAGAGTGGTTCAATATTTTCTGCGATTATTCAGTTTGTTAATCACTTCAAATATTACTACTAATCCAATCAACAACATGCATAGCATAAGTATTTGAAAAGGGCTCAATCCTAATTTCTAAAGAGCCCACAAATAACTATAGAAGTTGTAACAATTATTGAATATCAAATTGACTTTTAACACATGAGCTCAATCCGTTTATAACATGTGAATTGTAGGATGGTATTATACAATACAATATGTTGTTTTATGCTGTTTTATGCAACCTTGTAAAGTTATAACCCTAGCGAAACATACAAAGTATAGCCTTATATGATGTACACAATGACAGAAAATGATTGAAGATTACGCAAAACATACAATTATGCTGTACACAAGAATTATGAATACTAACTAATCATAAGATTATATATATTATTTTAATGCCATAATGACACCAATTGTGTTCCGGTATCAAATACCAGATTTGGTTGATTAATCATCGACGCCTAACACTATCAACGAGATTATGATATACTTGCATCTAAATCATAATGAAACAGTCGAGATATATTACACCATAATGAAGATTAGAGAGACCATGAATTTCAGAAGAGATATTTAGACACAAACAACAAAGATCAGGTACTAAAATTGAATATATTCAGATACATGGACTTAATTTACTTCTCGAAATAATCTTCGGTCCTCCCTTTGAACCCAATTTGCCCAAAAGTAAGGCATATAAAGAGTCCCAAATGCCATGTCACCAACCACAACCTGTCGTCAATCACCAACAACAATATAATGAATATTTAACCCTCTAACTTTTGTACATGACTACGTTCATCCCCTCATTTATGATTCACATGCCTATAAATCTACAATCACTTGGGGAGTTGGGGTTGTAAACAAATTGAGTTTACTCATGAGTTACTTGAAACAACTCGATAAAAGGTTGAAGTGATTCGATTGTATATTGGCTTGAGCCTAAGTTGAAGCTCATTTATGCCCGTTTAGTCCCATTAGTCTAGTCAAATTTTGGTATCTAAAGTTTAGTCCAGCTCGTTTATTATTTATATAATTATTTTTATACATATAAAATTATAACTATATATGTATAATAAAGTACTGATACATGATAAATAATATAATAAAAAAATTAATAAACAATAGAAGAGTCGAAGCTCAAGCTAAGCTCAAAATGAGCCTAACTCAAGCATTAGGTAAGAGGGTCGAGACAAGTGGCACTCTAGAGCTTTAATATAAAACTCAAATGAGCCAAATTCAAAGTTCAAATAAAGAAGCCGAGTGTATGCAATAGCTCGGCTTGTTTCGCACGTTCACCCCTTGAATTTACCCTCATTCGTGTGTGCATTATCAGTAGCTGTAATGAGCATATATATGCCAATTAAACATGATAAAAGTATGAGATCCATGGAAGAATTGAATTGAAGTAATTACTTACCAAAAGGGGGAAGTGAGAGCAGGAGGGGTGGGGAAGTGAGCGAGCTCGGTTCCAATGCTCCCAAAGAAGAGGCCGGTCAAACTGTCACCGTTTATTGCTGGAATGCTCGATGGTGCCAGCCACCCGATCAACCCAAACCCTATCACATTCAAGTCTTTGCGCAGCCAGTCTCTTTGAAAACTAACACCAATATTTAACAAACAAACAACAGATCATGATCAACTCAACACACACACATACATAGCTATAGATATAAAAGTAAGTAAGATGTTATTTACCATGTATATTTGCCACCCGAAGCTTGTGAAACCCTGAAAGGGTTCCTGGCTGTTGTGGGAGACTTCAAAAAGGCTGGTTGCTTGCGGTTGACTGGTGAGAGGGAAGAAGTGGCCAAGCCAACGATGGTTGAGGTTGCTGCGGCCATTGTTGGTTAATTGTTCGGATGGATAATTGATTGATGTTGGAAATTTTGATATATGTTGTATGTGGAGGATAAATTCAAGTGGCTCTGGATTGCATGACTTGGTTGATGTTCAATTGCGTCTTGCCACCTGGATTTTATGTGGATAGACTAGATCTTCACTCGGATTCACATCTTGCCAAGTGGACTACTTAAGGATAACATTGATTTGTCTATACGGAGCATCCCCAATACAATCTTTTCAGGACTGGATCCCATGTCGACCCGGTCGCCTTACTGGTCAAAGGTCGAACTGGTTCGACCAGATTTATGAGGTCGCATTACGGGTCAAAGGTCGGACCGGTTCGACCGGATTTATGAACCGGATTACGTCATAAATTATAAAAAATATATATATATATATATAATATATAATATAAATTAATGATAATAATTAATAACAATAAAACATATAAAAAATAAGATTAATAATGGATTAATAACATATGTTTTTTTGTGCGTCTCCTTCTTGACAAATTAAAAATCTTTGTTTACACAAAAAAAAAAAAAGCATATCTAGAAATCATAATGCGTAGAGATATCATCTTGGTTATTGATCTACTTGATTATATTTAAATAGTTTCATGTACTCTTTGCATGTGTATTTTTTATTTTATCTGAATATATTATTTTAAAATTGGTCATTGTTATATAGAACAAGTTTGTTTTTTATATCTTATAATAACTTAAAAGAAATTGGTATTTACCATTTGGTTCGTATGTAAATTTCTCGCTATAACGTGTGTCGGGAAAATCATAGTCAAAATTTAAAGTATGGGCTGGTGGCTGGTCAAAGCCCAAAAATAAAAAATGAGTACATAACAAGTCTCAAACACCATTGTCTTCTATGAATGTATGACGGTAGGCCACTAGACAACTAACCATTTTGTCTTTAAATTTCAGCTCAAAACTATATATAAACAAAACATATATGTAAAAAAAAATTATGGGCCCTGTGCAGTGGCCCACCCCGCACTTGGCTCAAGCCGGCCCTGATGATAACGCCCCTTAAAAATGTGTAATGGTTAACGCCCCTTAATGTTCTCATTTCATCATTACTTTTCCAATTTTGTTTTCCTCATTAGACATTATACTAGGGATGTATTTTCTTCTTCATGCCCCCCTGTAAAGCCCACAGGGGTGGTGTTTGAGGCATTATCAATCCACTTCATCCCCTATAATACCCATTACTTATGGTCTAAAGAAGAACAAGAAAGAGGGAAATTTTCCGAGGAGAGTTTTTTAGGTGTGAGAAATTCGCTAATTGTTCGAGATCATGGACCACTTTAAAATCATGAGGAAGATTTTTTTAGGTTGCCCAAACTATATGTATGCCGAGTATATTCTGTCCAATGTCATTATATATGTTGGCAAAAGATCAAATACAAATAAACTTAACATACTAAACATATAAATTGAAGGAAAAGTAAAAAAGACAAGGTGACATTTTTGTAATTACCACCAACTATCAAAGTTACTATACAAATGTGAACTCAACCAAAAATACCTAAAAAACACAATTTTTTTTAATATTTTTTTATAAAAAATCGCTACATTTTGTTACAATATATATATATATTTTGCTACTAAAAGTAGCGATTTTTTATAAAAAATATTAAAAAAAATTATTTTGTGTGTGTGTGTGTGTGTGTGTGTTTTTTTTTTTTAGGTTTTTTGAGGGTTTAGTTTTTAGCATTTTGGCTTGGGTGGAGGGGGGGGGGGGGGGTGGGGGGTTTAGGTTTTGGGGGGGAGGGGGGTTAGGTTTTTTTTAGGTTTTTTAGATACATTTGTAGAGTAACTTTGATAGTTATAGATAATTACAAAAATGTCACCTTGTCTTTTTTACTTTTCCTTCAATTTGTATGTTTAGTATGTTAAGATTATTTGTACAAGAACTTTCCCATATATATGTTTTACCTAGTTGAGAGGGTTCTACACAGCACTATCATGTGCCAAAAGGAGTCTATAAGTAGGTATGGTCTTAAAATTTTGCAAAGTAAAATTGACCTAAATCTCATACTTGTGTAACAAACGAGAAATGAGATCTAGAGATGTTTTGCTAAAAAATGTAGTATAGATACCCCCTTCTCCATATTTATAATGATTCTATTTGTTTAGCATATTTCTTTACAATAAATTAGAAGTACATTTTGTATTACTTTGTTTAATCATGCTATATGTTAGTGCAATTTCATATTAAAAGATGGAAACCAAAATCAAATATAGAATGATATTCAAACATCAATTTTTGGTTTAATCATATTAGTCAATTTACATGATTACATCAATTCCTTTAAAAGTTTAATATTCAATTGAGTTATCGAAGGATGGTTGAATTCTGTAACTTGATGAAACGATTTTAAATTATATCAAACACCTATCAAATACACTATTGACGTAAAACTTTCCAATTTTTATTCACTTAAATTCCATGAATCAACCGGTACTGCTACTCAAAATTTCAAATTATCCCAATCAAAACCAAAAAAAATAAGTTAAAGTACAATTTATGTAACTCCCCTATTTTTTTACTAACTTTATGAAAAAAATAAAATAATAGTTTTTTTTTTTTTTTGAAAAATAAACTTCATTAAAACCACCTCCGACCTAAATAGGCAAAAGGTCAAACACAACACAACACCTCCAACCCAAACGGACAAAGGACAAATAAATTACAACATATAAAAAAATAAAATAATGGTTAATCATCACAACTCAAAACGTATGACTTTTCCTGTCTCCATTCCCACTGAGCCAACAAGAAACACACTTTCCATGGTCTTTCTTTCTTTCCTTCTGTTGACCAAAACTTCTTGACCATTTCTCCCCTTCATCTTCTTCATAACCCCAATTCCAAAACCCTCAACTCTCATAAAAAAATGGCTTCTTTTTTCTCCTCAATCTTCCTCCTATCAATCTTGCTAACTCTCACTCCAATCCTCTGCACCAATTCTGAAGGTATGGCTTTTAAACTTTTCCATTTGATTATGTTATTTCTTTCTTTTTTGGGAAATTCTTCACGGATTTTGAGCCCTAACTCAAATTATTGTAAACCCATGTCTTTATTTTTGCTAAAGTCTTGATCTTTGATGTTGATTTTGCAGGAAATGCTTTACATGCTTTAAGAAGCAAGTTTTCTGACCCCAAAAATGTGTTGCAGAGCTGGGATCCTACACTTGTGAATCCTTGTACCTGGTTTCATGTTACCTGCGACTCTAACAGCCATGTTATTCGTTTGTAAGATTCTTCATAACCCTCTTTTAAATGTTTTTCTTTATAATTTAAAGATTCTTGATTTTATTTTTATTACTGAATTTCAGGGATTTGGGAAATTCTAATATTTCTGGGGCTTTGGGTTCGGAGCTTGGTGAACTCAAGCATCTTCAATATCTGTAATTTCTCGCAAATCTTTGATCTGTGTTGTTTTGTATGTTTTGATACATATTTATCTGGCTTTTGTGTTGTTTTGTCATCATAAGTTTAAAATAACATGTCATTGTTTGTTAGAATTTGTGATATTTTATTACTTGATTAGGTTATTATGTGAGGTAGGGGTGTGCACGGTTCGGTTCGGTAATTAGCGTTGACCGAAACCGTAACCGAAGTCATCGGTTAATTTATTTTATTAACTATCCGGTTCCCGGCTAATCAGTTCGGTTTATTCGGTTATTTTTTTGGTTTTCGGTTTGGTTCGGTTATTGCTCACCATATTGTGAGGTATGGGCTTGTGATCATCAAAAGGGCTTGAGATTATGAAAGATGATACATCAAGAGTTTAGGGGATGATCTAGGGAAAGTTTGGAAAATTTTTTAATAGAAAAATGGTATCTCGATTTAGTGATAATATGGCCGTTTTCTTCCAAAATATAGACTATCTGGTTTGTTTGGATCACTTACTGACATTGTCTTATATGTTTGTTGTGTTCTAATACAACAGTAAGGTGTTTTGAGATTGTTTATTCGAACTGCTTATAAAATTTCACGATTTTTGGGATGTCGATTGAGGGCATCATGTCTTTTTGCCAGTTTATTTGATTCATGAGAAACTTAAACGGTTAAATTGTTGTTAAATTACAGGGAACTTTACGGGAACAAGATTGAAGGCAAAATCCCAAAGGAGTTAGGAAACTTGAAAAACCTAATCAGCATGGACTTATATGGCAACAATTTCCAAGGGGAAATTCCAAAATCATTTTCTAAGTTGAAGTCTTTACGATTTCTGTAAGCGTAATTCAATATCTTTAACGTAATCTTATATCCTTATTGAGAAGTAAACTAACATCGCAAGTTGTAGGCGATTAAACAACAACAAGCTGTCGGGCCCCATTCCAAGGGAACTCACAACTCTCTCTAACCTTAAAGTTTTGTAAGTTTTAAAGATTCATTTTTCATTCATGGGCACATGTATCGAGTTGTTCTTAGATGCTGAATGCTTATTTTGATTTCTGCAGTGACGTTTCTAATAACAATCTTTGTGGCACAATACCTGTCGATGGCCCTTTCACAAGTTTCCCAATCGAAAGGTATTTCTCTTGATTATATCAAAGTTTGTATATTTGATTCATATACTAGTACCATTCAAAAGGGGTATTAAATTAATTAATTGATTGTTTGTTTTTGTTGTTAGTTTTGAAAACAACAGACTGAACGGACCCGAGCTGCAAGGACTCGTGTCTTACGATTTTGGATGTTAAATTACTAAAATGGTGCGCAGGTGGTTTGAAGATGGAGCAAAATATTTACCAATTATCATAGTCTTTGTTTGTATTTATAAGTATCAGCAGCAGCAATACTAAATAAGTGACATGTTTAGGGTCTTCTATTGTGTTGAATTGATCTGATATTTCTTTGTATGATATCTTAATGCTTCTTACTACTGTTATCTGTTTTATTTTTAATTTAGTGAATTTAGCTAGTTATTAAGTTGTGTTCATGTGAGTTAAGAAAATGAAAAATAGTAGATGATAGAAGAAACTTGTAAAAACATACAATGTATCAAACATAACTCTCACACATAGCAGATCTATTGCGAGGTTGAGATTCCAAAGGATATAGAGGCTACGTTCTAACAAATATATGCTGGTTAATAAAATTTCAGATCAAATTTGATGTTTTTAATGATGGTCCAAAACTCCAAATGAATCATGGACTTATCTGGGTTGGGTTGCCCTGTGACTCTGTTTTCTTTCTTTTATTATTCTTTGATTTTATAGTTTATCTTCATGTGGTGTGGTTATTCTTGAACTTTATAAACATGCACAATTTATTACCTACAAAAAACTAATAATGATATTAAACAAACAAAGAAATTAGAAGGGCCAACATATATTGACATATTTGTTTCCACTTGTAATGAAATTATCCTTATATTAATAAACCAATGAAATAAACAGGTATTTAAGGTTTTTTTTACACAAACAAATCCACCGCTTCCCATTTTGGCGGTAGGAAGAGAGAGAGAGAGTGTGCGACGGTGGGAGAGAGAGAGAGGGCGCGTGACGGAGGCAATGTAAGATAGAGAGAGGCGCGGCGGTGATGGAGGAACCGGTTACGGTTCCGGCCGACGGTAATGTTGTCGATCGCCGCTGAAAGCAAACTTGACGGCCGGGGGTTCTAGGGTTCCGGCGGCGGTACCGGTGACTCTAATCGGTCGATTCTGGAGACGGAATGGGAGACTTGAAGGTGATCTTGAACAACCACAACCTCAGAGACTTGAATGGTGTTTCAGCGACAATTTCGGTAAGCACTTGGTTTACTTGTTCCCAAAAGAAAAAAAAAATGAAAAGTAAAATAATGAAATTAGACTTGCAATTTTTAATATAATATTCATGTAAACTAAAAAAAGGTTGATTTACAATAACATATTAGTTTTTTTTTTAAATAAATTATAGTGAAGTACATTTCAGGAATTGATTATCAACATGTTTTAATGTCTTTGCGTTGCACAAAGACAAAACATCATATCCATGATGGTTATGATAGGAAATATCTTTTAAGCTTAACCTATAAGCATCTATGTGTAAGGGTGTACACGTGAGTCAATTTGATATCTCATTTAGCTAAGCTTCTCGATTAACATGTGTGGTCGTCTATCCGTATCGCGACAGGGTGTTTATGGTGATGCATTCTTGACCAAGGCCGTCCCCGAGAATGATAAAATACTTTTGGGCCCTGTGCGAAACAAAAAAAATTGAGCCCCTCCCTATAATATAAACTCACCAATCATATATCAAAAAACCACAATACGACTATATTTGTTATAAAAAACAAAACAAAAGTAGCGTAGGAAAAAGAACTGAATATATCTAAACATACCCAAATTAGTTTGGCAACACAAACATTTTCATATAAAAAAAATAGAACTAGATACTGGGTTTTTTTAAGTTTATATTGTAAATGGTTAAATGAGAAATAAAAAACCTACATGAAAACATGTAAAAAATCAAAATTAAAACTAAAAAATAAGCTTGGAAAGTTACAATTGGTATGAGCATAAATCAAAATTAAAACTAAAAAATAAGCTTGCAAAGTTGCAATTGGTATGAGCACATGAGATTTTTTCCCCCTATTGATAAAACAAAACATCAATTAGGAATGAAAAACAAAAAAAAATTAATCAATTAGAAACAAAAAACAAAAAACGAAAGAACCGACTTAGAAATGAAAAACAAAAAAAGGAAAAAAAATAATTAATTAGAAATGAAAAAAAAAATGAAAGAACTGACAAGGGGAGTCGAACCCGGAAAGTCCACTTTGAAATTAATTGCTCCATACATTGAGCCAAAAGGAGTAACATGTAGAATTTTTCCTACAGCAAATTTATATATAAAATATATGGTAACTTTTAAACGATTTGGGGCCCCTAAATGTTTTGGGCCTTGTGCGATGGCACCTCTTGCACAGGCCCAAATCCGGCCCTGTTCTTGACCAATGATGGATGGAGTTACTTGGGATCAATTGGATTTTTTTTATTTTCTTTTATATATGTGTGTTTTAAAGTTAAAAATTGAATATATTAAAAATAATAATATATATACATATATTTATGTATATATTAAACGTTTGTAGTTTATAAACGTAATTTAGTAAATCAAATAATATAAAATAAATATATATTTTATAATAAAGGTAAAATGTGGTAATGAAACTCATCATACACGTTTTTATGTGTTACTGACATCCCATTGTTATAGGAGCATGGAGGGGATGGTGAAGGTGTCACACAGACGGTAGAGGATCAAGAACTTCACGCACCCATGGGGCTGGTGCGTGACATTTGTGGAAGGGGCCACGTCTCTCACAGGTAGATGGTTAGGAAGTGAATGACCGTCACGACACTCAATAGCCATGGTACTTTTTAGTCTTGCCATAATTTAAAGGGCTTGTTTATTAAAGGCTTTGAATTTTCAGAATATGGGCTTTATCAAGGTAAAGGGCTTGTTTATTAAAGACTTTGAATGTTCAGCATATGGGCTTCATAGTGTTTGATTTAATGCTATGCATTTGACTATATAGTAGGGATGATATGATTGGGTTTTAAATACTTAGTTGGGCTTAAAAACACTATCTATACCTAGAGATGGGCATAATACCCGGTTCCAAACCCGAACCCCTAGAACCGACCCGGAACCGGTTCCAGTTCCTACCCGATACATAGGAGAACCGGGTCCAGGTTCAAAAAACCCGGAGGTTCCTACCCGGTTCCATTTTTTCTCATAATAAATGGGTAGTACCCGGTTCTTAACCCTACCCGGTTAATACCCGTACCAGGTTCCTCTCCTGTACCCGGTTCCTACAGTACCCGGTTCCTCCAGTATACCTGGTATGATGTTACCGTTAGAACCGGTTCTATCCGTTGCAAATATCATTAAATGCCCCTAGCCATTTCATGGTTGTCAGTTATCAAACACAAGTCGAAGTGCTTCCAAATAGTCGGGTTTCGTTTGGTTTCCAAAACCATCACAACTTCTTCGTTGCATGCCATTATCTCTTCGTTTGATGAATTTTTGGAGTAGTAAACTAGTAATTGAAGGTGTAATGAAGAACTTGGGTAATAATGTGAGTGAAGGGTGAAAATTTGGGGTTTTATAGGGAAAAAAAACAATTTTTTTAATATAAAATCGGTTTCCAACGGTCATATATCCGTTGGAACCGATTCCAAACAGTGTTCTGCAGCTTTTGATTTGAAAGTACCCGACAGAACCGGTTCCTGTTAGTACCCGACGTACCCGGTTCTAAACTATACCGAACCCGGTTCGACAATACCCGTAACCGGTTACATCGGTTCCATTTTTTTTTACTTCTACCCGGGTTTAACCCGGACCCGGTTCCTCAGTGTACCCGGTTTCACTCAGTGATATCAGAACCCGGGTACGGGTAGACCCGGTTCCGGGTATAGGCTATACCATTTTTCATTCATCTTATAAAATAATACGTGTTGGATGCGCAACACGCATTACACATCGGCTTTTAGGATCAAAACACATCGGAGCACAACACACTTTATAATACCAAGCCGCTTATAAACTGTTTTGAGGGGTGTTTGGTATTAGTAATTGAACTGTCTACCTGATTAATTGTGTTTGAAATACGCTACCTTGAATGAGCTGTTTGAAGCCTCTTTACTTAAAAGCATTGAGCATAAATATATATATATATAATAAGTTCTAATAATCAATCCTGAACACCCCTTAGTTGAATCTTTTTGAGCTTCATACTTTCTACAATCAAAAATTAAGGCATAGTTTACAAGATGCATTACTTTATTATGGTATATGACTGACTATCAACAAAATAAAATGCTTGATATATATGAGTTTGAAAGCTTTTGAAGTTGATTCATGTAATTTTTATCTTTGCAGTACCGTTTTTATAAGTGGACCAATTACAAGGCGGTTTTTTAATAACCATTACAATATTTAGTTGTTATTGATCCCTTTGGGATAACAATGGATGTAGTTGGATCTTCAGTTTTTTGTTTGTAAACTCTTTCTTTTTATATAATTAAGAGCATTTGTGTTCAATGACTTTTTGGTTGTTGTGTAAAGCAAGAGGTCCCTAAATAATAATAATAATAATGTTTCTTGCTATTTTAAAAGTCAAACTTAATATAATCTATTCTTCTAATGGTGCAATGTCAACTTTAGAGGTTTCTTTAAGCCACTTAATGATTACAGGTTAGATGTTGTTTTCATATTGCATTACCTAGTGTTTTGCATTCTGCACATTATGCCTTATGGGTGTCTGTTAACTTGCTAGATAATGAAACTTCTGTTATGTACCTGTAGTTTTATTTTTTTTTATTTTTTATTTTTTGTAGAGTTCGGTAATTTAAGCTGCAAGTGTAGCGAGAGAATATAGAATGGCTAAAAACATGTTGCAAATAAAAATTAAAGTATGGAACCTTAAATCTATTGTTTATAGTCACTATATTAGTGTTTGTTTTTCATGGTTCTCTACTTTGCTTGTGTATTGAATGTTTGAATATTTTAGTGGTTTGTTTATCAAAAGTTTCATCTTTTAACAAGTTACCGCTTGGGCTAGCCGACCCGGAAGGTTCAACAATGGTTTCGGCTCTGGATGGGTAACCATTTTCGAGTGGTGGCAATTCCTAACATGACCTGAAATCCAATCCAAATCCGACACAAAAAAGGATTTTGGGTCGGTTAACACGAGCTGTATTTTAAACGGGTCGTGTTTGGGTTGATATGTTTTAGAAACCGTTCGGGTTAACCCACATAAAGATAGGTTGACCCACATAAAGATAGGTTGACCCTTTAACCCGTTTAAGTAGTAAAGAAATATAACTTTTGTAAAAAAAATTTCCGTTTTCCATTTTTTTTTTCTAATAAAACACTTGCAATTTGCAATCCATTTACAAGATTTTAAATTTATATTTTTTAATAGAAGTGTTCATATTACTCCTTTTTTACAACCCAACAACCCACTTATAACTCGTCAATATGTATGACTTATTTAAAAAACAGGTTAAACGGGCTGTGTTCGGGTTGACACGAATTTATTTGTGTGAGGGTTAAGATTGAAATCTTTGACACGAATAATAAATGGGTTTGGTTCAGGTTGCATATTACAGCCCATCAACTAGTAACTCGCCAGCCTGCCAACACGACACAATTGACATTCCTACTTTACACCACTTAAGGGCTTAGGCCCCAAAACTAGGGTTGTAAATTCAATAATAGACTCATTTAAGCTTCAGTGTGACTTGTTTAATTTATGAGAGCTAGAGCTCGATTCGTGAATAATTTTTAGTTCGAGCTTGATTCAATTTTTGAATTATTGTTTTTACATATATTTATAATTAACTTTATATATTGACATATTTATAATATTTTTATATACCATAATATGTACTATATAATTGTTTTGTATAATTTTGTATATAATAACAATTTCGTGTGTGTATATATAATATTAAAAAAATCATGTGAATAATAGGTTCGTTAAGCTCAAGCTTGTTTATGCTAGCTTGATTCAAGTTTTCAGTGAGCCGGTCTGAAGTTGCTCACGGGCAACTCAACTCATTTACATTCCTACCTAAAATCGTACATATATGGCTATCTCCGGAGCTACAAGCCGATCATTTCATGTGTTTTAACTTCTCATGGAGCCATGATTCGGGCATAACTATTCCTCTCCGGAGAAGGAACTATGTGGAATTTATGGCGTGGGTCTGCATTAACTCCGGGTACGTATCTACATTTCATATATACATACTGCCCCTAATGGTTGGTCAGTTGAATGCTCAATGATGATCTTTCTCTTATTGGTGAAATATGTGACCCATTCCAAGACGCTCCCGCTAACTATTTGGCTGGACTGTTACACCATAAATGCTTAAAATGCAATGCCATCTTCATATCCATGGCTTGAAGCTCTGCCTCATGGACGATTCCCTCCGCAGCATGACGAGGCTCACAATGTTTTAGCTTTCCAAATCATACTTCACTACTTTGGTCAAGTCGCCGTTCAAAAAAAAAAAAAAAAAGAAAAAGAAAAAAACTACTTTGGTCAAGTGCATCACCTGATATCCGTTGATTTGTTTAAGCCTTCTAAATACAACCTCTCCTTAGCTCTACTCAAAAGATATATATTGTTATTTTCTTTTTTAACATGTTTCTTAAGTTTTTTTTTTTTTTTTTTTAACAAAACAATTATTTAGCTTTCATTCATACTTGTCAAGTTTTTTTAAAAACAACAAATAAATAGTTTAATCATGCAAGCTTTCAGTGTCTTGTACGATCTCAATATACTTGATTTCCATTTGTGTATCAGCCACATAATTATTAGTCATTTTTAATATAAGGCAAAATACTCTTGCCTGATTGAATTACCGTGAGAAAAGGGTGAAAAGAATCCCATTGGAGAATGAAATAAACCATGAAACCTTAGGGCAGGCGGGGTGGTGAGTGATAAACTCCCACCACGCGTGATAACAGCGAACACACCACCCCACCCCTCAATTTCCACGCGTTAAACTTAATTCGCGTGATAAACTTCACGCGTGAAAATGTCGATCGTTTGAAAAGGTTGTGAGTGATTGGTATTGTTGGGTGTTGTGAGTGATGACCATTTCCACTAAAAAAGGTTGTGAGTGATGGAATAATGGTCGATGACATGGCAGAACTTGATTGGATGTTGTGAGTGATGAGTGATCACCACCCCCACCCCCCTTAAGCTCCCAAGTAGTGGGAGGGAGGGACCAGGGGCTCTAACCACGTGCCTATCGAAAAATGAGCAAGAGGTTACAATACAAGTACGTATTCAAATGCGTAATATGAGATAGACAGACTCATACTTAAAGGTCCTTAACGACCAACCACTCTTCTCATGTTTACGATAATGGGTTGCAAGTTTGTTGTTAGAGAGTTTCATTTTCTTTAGGTCCCTCACATTTAAAACAATGATAGTAAACATATTCGTACATGAGAAGAGAGGATCAAGGATGATGGTGTAAAGTAAAATTAAAGTTGCTTTGTTTTTTTTCACTCACCACGTTGATCAAAGACACGGACACCGATCTATACAAGTGAAGCGAATACACCATTTCAATTAGACCATAGGGTATGGTTTAGGTAGTCCCTTTGGGGACTATCCGCCACGTAGGCGTCACGTCACATTCGATGGAGGACCATCCAAAAGAGACTACCCAAGGACTACCCAAGGGTGTGGTGACTACCCAATAATAAAAAATTAATATATAAAATAAATGAAAGAGAGAGAAGAAATGAAGGGGGCCCCACCATTTGGCTCGTCGCTGCCGTCTTGAGGGGGACGTGAGGGACGCCGACGGACCGCCGGGGGCGGTGTGGGACGGTCCGGAACGTGGGGGACGGGGGGGGGGGGGGGGGGGGAGCCGAGCCCCATACCCTTTGGTCTTACTAATATGTGATTTACAAAAAAAGAACACTGTGATTTACAAAAAAATATGATTTAATGTGCATAAGAATAATAATATTAAATACCAGTAATATCTACTTAGGAATAGTCCAGTAGGAGGTCAAGGGCTTAAATTTGTATATTGGGAAACCGGTATAAATTTGTATTTATGTAGTGCTTTGTGCTTGTAGTTTTTCTTTGGCCGGTTGGCCGCGTGGTTTTTGGGTTTGGCCGTTTTCTAATGGAATATACCTTTCAAAAAAAAGAGGGATCAAAGGTTTAATCCTCATGGTGTACAAGTTTAGGTTTAAAAAAACACCAATAGCATAAAATTTATTAATGTAACTTTTTTCCAAAATCTCTAAATTACAAAGAAGAAAGGATACGTTAGGTAATGATAATAAAAGGGACATCTCATCCCCAAAAAACGCCATCATTCACATAATCACATCCATAAATTGGAGAATAATTAAGGTCTCATGTCGCACTCGTTCCTAACTTCTCTGGGCAACTACTCTATGTTTTATTTTTATCTTTGATAATTTTTACTTTCTGTTATGTTCATTGGATCCGGCTGCATAGTATTTATTTTTCATCATGTCATTTATCAGTTATAATTAGGTACTTTTTTTTATAAAGTAAACGGTGATACTCATTTCATATTAAAATATAAGTAAGCGGCAACATTAGATAACCATACAAATATAAATTTTGGTAGGGGCTTAATAATTAAACCGATCGGGCAGCTTAAAAGGGGGTTTCCCTCTTATTATTTGTAGCTATAAAATAAATCTTCTCATACCAATAAAAAAACACATTGTTATGCTTCTAAGGTACAATAATGGTTTATCCGGTTTTGGATTTTGCATGTGTTTCGTATGTGTTCATTTATTTGTATTCTAATATATAAAAATGAAGAATTAATAAAGTAGGAGTAGATAATAAGTGTTGTCATGGATGCTTGTTTCCAATGATAAAGACTGTGTCGGCGTTTCTAGGATGACTTTTGCTCCTTTGTTACGAAACTTGTCACAAGAACATATATGCCTTTAACTTTTGCTTCTGTTTGTGCACTGTCCATCTTTTTTTTCTTTTTTTTTTTTAATTTTATCATAAAAACAATGACAGAGATGTTTATGTATGCACATCTATGATTCAATGCTTTTGTTTTCTCATATAATAGGTTAGTCTAGTCTGGATTTAATGAAATTGTACATTGGTGTAAAATGTGAACTCTTATAAAACTTGGTAACTTATAACGGGTCCAAATAAACCAACACCGCTCATGATCATTGTTTGTTGTCATCAATTACAAGTCATCGCCGACACCACAACTAGTATAACCACCACCTCCCACCATCCACCCTCGCCATTGAGACACCGCCTACACCGCCACTGTTGCCACGATTGTCAACGCCACCATCATCGTTGCTTCGTAAGCATTAGCTGCCATAGTAAAAATATAGCGGCTAAACCTATTTTTACACTTTCTTTTCTTTTTAAAACAACTCTTCTGATACATTTTTATCATATCACATTTTAACCCACTAAATTGACTTAATAGTACTCATGTTTTTATGTGTCGTTTTGCACCACAATTTCTATTTTCCCGTGACAATGTTGTTTTTGTTTATATATTTAAAAAAAAACAGAAAGGCTGAGCTTGTGATGCTTTGGCAAAGTGGTTTGCTTTCCACTAAATTCTTGAAAATTGACGTTTAAACAGAATTTCATATTGTTTATTTCCTTTTGGGCGTGCGATTAAGCTAAATATAAGAAAGATACCTTTTTAATGAAGATTCTTATCTATTATATATAACTAGGTGATGCCCCGCCCGCGTTGCGGGGAGATGACCGAATAATTCTCAACCAATTTAAAAAACAGTACTATAGTTTTGCTAGAAAGAAATAGTAAAAAGAGTGTTAGGCAGCTTTTTAACACGATTTTTAGATGGGGGCAAAGTCATATTTTTATTTTTACTTGGGGAAAAAATCAATTTTTTTCCCGATGGTAAAATCGTAATTTTTAGGTTGGGGAAAACCATTTTTTTATTTTGCAATGGGGGCAAAAACGTAATTTTGAATTGAGGGTGATATCGTAATTTTGCACCGAGTGGAAGTTCATAAATTTTAGATGTGAGCAAAAGCATAAATTTATTTTGAACTGAGGGCAAATACGTAATTTTAAACAGTGGAGAAAGCCGTAATTTTAAAGTAGGTATAAAATAATAAACTAGTGTAAAATCGTAATTTTGAACCGGGGGGAAAACAAATTTTTTTTTGAACTGGGGCGAAAACGTTATTTTCGCTGAGGGTAAAAGCGTAATTTTTTTACCGAGGGCGAGCAAAAGCGTATTTTTTAACAGATGGCAAAATCGTAGATTTAAGCCGGGAGGCAAAGTATAAATTTAATTTGGAGCTGGAGCAATATCGTAATTTTAAACAGGAGATAAAATCGTAATTTGACGGGACTTATACTCTTAACAGATGGCAAAATCGTAGATTTAAGCCGGGAGGCAAAGTATAAATTTAATTTGGAGCTGGAGCAATATCGTAATTTTAAACAGGAGATAAAAATTTGACGGGACTTATAACTATTTTATGCAAAAAAAAAAAAAAAAAAAAAATTAAACATGGCTGCCACTTTTGGCCAACCATGTGATTTCCCTATTCCCTTACGTCATCAATCTTGTGATTGTATGTATTGATAATAGATAAAAGTTATTTGGGCCACGTGTCACTTAATTAGGGCATCGTTTTTCCTCTTTTCCCGCCCAACAGTACCACTGCCCTCTTCTATTTATATCCTCCCTCATTTACTCATTTAGGGCTTCTTACTTTCTCTCTCCTTCTGCTCTGCTCTATTCCGATCGATGTTCAGATCCTCTTTCTCTCTGATGTTCATCCTTCTTCTTCTTCTTCTCATATTCATCTCCTCAACAACGTACGACAGAGGTTACTTCTATTGGATACATCTGCGTTTGAAACCCTAAATCATGTACCGTCGAGTGGTTGAAGAAGAGAATAATCATGTAAGATCTATTTTTTCATTCATAAATTTTATTTCGTTTTATCTATTTTCTAATACTCAGAACGATGAACCCTTTTGTACCCTTAGAAGAAGAAGCAGATCTCCTAGGGTTTCTTATCGTACTCGATGAACGCTTTTGTACAAGCTCCTCTTAATCGGTGACTCTGGTATGTTCTAATAATCTTTTTATTGTTGTATATATCTGAAATTTATAAATAACTCTGTTTGTAGCTTTTGATTTTGTCTTTCCTTTGTTATTGTTTATTCAGATGCTTGCTTTGTTGTATCATGTGATTACGAGTAGATTTATTTTGATATGTTTTGTAGTTTATGTCTTTCCCAAGCTTTTTTGTTGATTTATAGAGTTTGTTGATTAGAAGCAACCTCTGCCGGACGGTTGTTGAGGAGATGGAAATGTGAAAGGTGATACCAGGTCTGTTGATAGGTGATACCAGCGCAAAAGTTTAGGCTTCATCCCTTTTTGTTATTTTGGTTTGGTACTCCTTTACATTCCCACTTTCAATGAGGTTGTCTTAGTTATGTATTTGATTTTGGTATGGTACTCCTTTACATTCCCACTTTTAAGAAGGTGCTTTTGTCATGGACATCAAAGTGATTGCACAACACCAAGGTAACTTCAATTGGTGTGATTTATTTTTTGGTATTTGTAACGTTTTGATTTACCGTTTATTGGTGCATTGATTCATTTGTAATCCCTTGCAGATCTCCCGTCATCTCAATTTGAGCAATTAAACGTAGTTTTCTTACTCACCATCAGTGTTTTAATTACTAGCAGTGCTTAAAAGTTTTCCATCAGTTGTTTGACTTAACAGTAGTTTGCGTTATTCATTTTAAATTCATCAGTTGTTGTAGGTAAACTGAAGTTTCCTACAATAAGCACTGCCCAGCTAAGTTTCATACCATGACAGTGGTTATAACAATTAATATGGCAAAACACTGATCTGCCTAACAACTGTTGGATATAACGATGGTTGTACATAAAGTCTGATGAACATCATCCACTGTTCAATTACGAGACCACTGATCAAGACCAAAGTCCTGTTGAAGATAAGCACTGATCAACTAAATGTGAAACACTGTCTAACAACAACAGTGGTTCAGCATCAACATTAGTTATTCTATGTTTGTTTATGTTTAAGTGTTTATATGTAACAGTGTTTTTCACTTCAGTGTTTTTCACATCAGTGTTTTATAGTCTGTTAGTTTGTTAGATGTCATCACCTCAGTGTTTTGTATGTAACAAATTTTATGACATCAGTGTTTATATATAACAGTGTTTATCACAACAGTGTTTATATGTAACAGTATTTATCCCATCACTTCAGCGGTTTGATCTGTACTATAAATTGAACAGTTGTTTCATCTTTATACTGATAAATAAAATTCCTATACATTTGGATGATTATTAAGCTCCTCATCTTGATTGTTTGGGTATAGTATTCTTGAAATTGGTTCAAACATTTGATTGTTCAAAGTTATCCACTGCTGAAATACAACCTCTGTTTCTTCAATCTCCATGTTGACCACTGTCTCACCAAACATCAGTATTTCGAAAACTGGTGGGTATCCACTGATAGGAAAAATAGCCACTGCTCACTTTTACATTGTTGACATCCACTGATATTGACCATCAGCGGTTTCCCTAAAAAATAGTCACTGCTCACATTTTTATTATTGATGTTGTTAATTAGTGATATATTGAAATTATCAAATGAAAACTAGAATTACAATCAAATTACCATTTTACCTAATCTTTACATTCCAATGACATCTTCCTCCAACATTATTTTCATGATAAAATTTAAAGTTAAATTAAAAAATAAAAAATATTCTTGATGACTATTTGTTCCAAATCAAATCAGTAAATAATGCTAATTTCTTGAGCTTTGGACATTTAATTAAGCAAAATTTGAATTTCAAATTGACGGTTATTATATCTTAATTAAAGTTAAAATAAAATTTAAAAAAGTCATTATGACATTTGCTTTCAAATCAAGTCAGTAGTTACTGATAATATCAGTAATTTTGAAATTTAAAATATGGAAAATGGTAATTTAAAATTGTCGTTCTCTTTTTTTTCCTACTTTGCATATCATTTCTAATATTTAATTACTTTAATAAAGCAGCATATAAGAATATACACTACTTACCTTTGAAATTAAATCTGAAATTTATGACGTCCAACAACAGTGTCAAACAACAACAGTGGTTCAACATCAACTTTAGTTATTCTATGTTTGTTTATGTTAACAGTTTTTATAGTCAGTTAGGTTGTTAGATGTCATCACCTTAGTGTTTTATATGTAACCATTTTTATGGCATCAGTCTTTATATGTAACAGTGTTTATTACAACAGTTGTTTATATGTAACAGTATTTATCACATCACTTCAGTGGTTTGATCTGTACTATTAATTGAACAGTTGTTTCATCTTTATACTAATAAATAAAAATCAAAATACACTTGGATGATTATTAAGTTCCTCATCTTGATTGTTTGGGTATAGTATTCTTGAAAGTGGTTCAAACATTTGGTTGTTAAAAGTTATCCACTGCTGAAATAGAACCTCTGTTTGTTCAAACTCCGTGTTGAGTGTTGACCACTGACTGACCAAACATCAGTGTTTCAAAAACTTTTGGGTATCCACTGATAGGAAAAAATAGCCACTGCTCACTTTTTTATTGTTGACATCCACTGATATTGACCATCAGCGGTTTCCCTAAAAAACAGTCACTGCTCACATTTGATTTATTCATGTTGTTAATTAGTGATAGGTTGAAATTATCAAATGAAAACTAGAATTACAATCAAATTACCATTTTACCTAATCGTTACATTCCAATGACATAAGAGTTCCTCCAACATTGTTTTCTTGATAAAATTTAAAGTTAAATTCAAAAATAAAAAAAATTCTTGATGACTATTTGTTGCAAATCAAATCAGTAATTAATGCTAATTTCTTGAGCTTTGGACATTTGAATTAAGCAAAATGTGAATTTCAAATTGACGGTTATTATCTCTTAATTAAATTTAAAATAAAATTTAGAAAAGTGATTATGACAATTGCTTTGAAATCAAGTCAGTAATTACTGATAAGATCAGTAATTTTGAAATTCAAAATATACAAAATGGTAATTTAAAATTGACGTTCTTTCTCTTTTTTTCCTACTTTGCGTATCATTTCTAATATTTAATTACTTTAATAAAGCAGCATATAAGGATATACACTCCTTACCTTTGAAATTACATTTGCCATTGCATTCAATTAAATTTTTTATTGGAAAATCGGTAGGCTTGAATTCCAACTTTGATATTTTTTTAAGAACATCCATGCTAATTGTATTATCATATTACGTTTAGCAATAGTTATATTTTGCTTATTCTTTTTTTTATGTACAGTCTTCAAATGGAGGTTGCAAAGGTTAGCATGCTTAACGATCTTAATACATTCTCAAACAACTATTCGATTAGAGTGAAGATTGTTAGCATTTCGAAGAAGATGATGAATGATAACAAAAATGAAATATATCGTCTTGTGTCACACCCCGATCACGTGAGACAACGAAACGTGGCGGAAACGTCGGGGAGTGTTGTAACAGAATTAATTGTTTCAAATCCATGGCAATTGAAGTTTCGTTTTATTAATCAAACAAGCGAGTTACATTGTCTTTAAACAAGAAATAAAGAGTACATAACATAAATTAACTAGTTCTTGTCTCGTTTTAAGTCACTAAGGCACAGGTCCGCCTAAGTATGTCTTGATAAGTCCTATGCATCATCTCCTGAAAAACACATGTGAAAATAGGTACGTCAGCATAAAAATGCCTGTGAGATACATAGGTTTTGTGAAAACAGATTTCATGACTTATGTTTGAGAAAATGTTTAGTCATGAACCTTGTAATTTGCTTTGTCTTGTAAATCATTTGAAAAAAAAATGATAAGATCAGATGATATGTATAAATAAGAGAATAATGTATGGTTAAATGAATAACCATGTAAAATTGAGTTTGTATAAGATAAGTTGTTTGTAAATCAATGTCTTGTGAAAAATATGTTATTTGTATAAAATGTTATATGTCTCAAATTGAAATGATTCAAATAACGCTACAATATGTGATACCATACAAACACTTATATATAGGAAGTACCAGCGGCGTATTCACCGTGCTTGTATCATATTACACACGTCTTGTTACTTAATCACTTAAACAAACCACCAATGTATAAAGTCCATGTTTAAACCAATTGTCAAAAAGTCCTTGTATAAACCATGTCAAATGTTAAAAAGTCCAAGTGTAGTCAAGTAATGTGTAACAAATGTTATGTATTGTAAGTAAAGTATTGTCACATAGTCCAAATGTAGAAATGTACAAAACAAAGTATTTTGAATATATCAAAAAGTTGTGTTTTGCAAAGTAATGCATGTTACATTGATACAAACATTTATGTGGTAAGTTAACGCATACATTCAAGCCTTGAGACAGTCGGATAACCCTTTCAGTCAAGGTTATCAAAAGAAATGTTTTCGGATTCAGTCATTCCTTACATCCAAACAAACCCGGGATGTCAGGAATGGGATTTGTCAAGTCCTATGGTACCACTACTTACTACCGAGTGGCGTAGCAAATGTTAATGAACGTAATAAAGACCCGTTTGTGCAAACCAAATGTTATAGCAGTTGTATACATGTCATATGAAAACAATGTACTAAGTATGCTAAGTTAACATACAAAGCAGAAAAGTCTTGTAAATCAATGTGCTAGCATGCTATCAGTCAACATACATAGCAGAAATGTAATGTAAAACAATGTACTAAGTATGCACACAATGGACATACATAGCATGAAATGTAATGAAATCATGTACTATAATGTACTAACAAACACAGCCGGTATATGATGTGAAAACAGGAAAGCATGAAAGTAACAAGTAGGCACATGTGTTTCACCCCAAAACAGTTTGGAAAAACAGTAAAAGAGGGGTCTATGTACTCACTTGAGATGGCTCAGAAGTCCTAAGATAACCACCAAGCAATGCTAGAGATCGCGGATATCAAACGGCACCTAATATAGGTAACTATGTTAATAAACCGGACCTAGATCGGAAGATCGGATAGAATGAGGGTTCGTAAACCAAACGAGTGTGGAGACTCGTGTAATATGGTTTAACAAAGCCTACATACTAAATGAAACCTAACATAAGTGTTTACGACCCATTACGACCCGTTTAGGTAGCTTAAGCCACTTTAACGCGTCGTTCGCGTGAAACGCGTTCGGAACGTCTAACTAGTCCTATGACAAGTGTTATATGCCTAAACATGTTACATAATCAGTTATGTGACAAAAGTTTAGGTTACATATGCTTAATTACCGATTATACATGAAAAGGGTATTCTGGTAATTTACCTAAGGCATATAAACTACCTATCATACAACTACTTAACGAAGCGACCATAAGGTATAACCTCGGAAGGTTATTCCCTATATACTATGGTCACCTAATGTATTTGGTCGGATCCTAATGATCGACCAAATGGGTCGGGTTCGAAGGTATAAGCGATTTATCAGATCGCTTACCATACGACCCTAGACAACGTGGTAATCAGTAGGCATAGTCCCAAGGGACTATAACCCTTGTGATTACAATCACGTTGCGAAGTTCAAATGAACTTCGCATTGACCATAAACTGGTCAACGCAGAAAGTCAAACAAAGTTTGACTTTCGGACTCGAAAAACAATAAAAGAATGAAAGAATACTTACGAAGGGTCCCCGAATGCTAATCTAGATCAAAATAGCTCAGGTATGAAACAAAGGTTTCAACTTAGAGCACATTAGATCAGATTCTTGTGAGAAAAGTGAAGGGTGGAGGTGGGTATTTATAGTTTTCGGGTAACCGTTAAGATCGTTTCATGGAAACCGTGCTTTGATCTTGGCCATACACCTCAAGAACATGGTTTTACAAAACCATTTGAGCCCCTAGTATTGAGAAATACCATGTGCAAGAGAATTGGAGTGCAAAACAACTGATAACAGGCTGTTTAAACATCGAATCTGGTCTGAGATCCTGACGCGGGCCGTGTAAGGATACACACAAACCTTACGCGGGCCGCATGGCCATGTCAGATCAGAACCAACTTTGCAAAATGACAGTTTTGGTCCCTGTTGGTGTTTAAGGCCATTCCCGACACTTCTAAGGCCCGTAAAGCCAACTTTAAGGCCCTAAAATGATGCCAAAACATTGTGGACATGAAACATGCTCAAAAATATGTCGGGTGTTGGTTCGTTTGGTCGTACGATCGCGATGTTCGCTTAATTACGACGGAATGCGCATAAGCGCGAAAAACGATCCAAAATGCGTGACGAATGGATTTTTCTTATTCCAAACACTAAAATAAAATATTTTAGTGCTTACATAAATTTTTGGATGTCCGGATGTATTCAGAACGTGAGTTATGCGCGAAAATGCAAACTTGTGCACTTTTTGACGCTTTTAGTCCCTGAATGACCCAAAAGTTTATTTTAGCATACCGAACCCCTCAAAGCCTATTTCTAAGCTATGTAAAGGATATTTATGGTATTTTTAACTTATGGTCATGTTCCGGAATGTCTGATACAGTTCAAATTGGCATACTTTCACAGTTTGTCAAGTTTAGTCCCTGTAAGCGAATTAACTTGTTTTTGCCATACCAAAGACTTTAAAACTTATTTCTAAGTTATGTAAAGGTTATTTAAGGTATGTTAAGTATATGTTGATGTTCCGGAGTATTTGTCGCATTAAACTGATTACGTTTACGCATCAGTTTGCGTATAACTCTCCAGAAAGCGATTTAGAGTTTGAAATCGAACAAAAATTGATATGTGTAAAAGATACACATATTTTTACAAATACCAAGTATGAAATACAATATTTCATTGGTTTGGCATTTGTTTGATGGTTGGAGTGACACAGGTGTCACAGTCTCCCCTACTTAAGGAAATTTCGTCCCGAAATTTATTCGTAGAAGTCTGTCTGTGACTTTGTGTTAAATAGCCATCAAGATATGTAAAGCATAATTTTATTATTTTCCTCAACGGATATTTTTCAGAAGCGTAAATGAACGAACGGAGTCATTTTCTTCAACGGGTTCTTCGGAAATGGAAAATAAAGGATTTTTAACTAAACGGATATACATTTCCCTCAACGGGTATTCTTCAGAAGTGAAAACGAATGGATGATTCATTCTTCCTCAACGGGTCCTTCGTCAGAAACGGGAATGAAGGAATAATCCACGGATATTCATTTCTCTCAATGGATATTCTTCAGAACGAAAATGAACAAAAGGGGCCATTTTCCTCAACAGTTATTCTTCAGAATTTGAAATGAAGGAATAATCAACGGATATTCATTTCCTCAACGGATAATCTTCAGAAACGAAAATGAAATAACGGAGTCATTTTCAACGGTTGCTTCCTCAGGTATGGAAATGAAAGATTTAACAACGGATATTCATTTCCCTCGACGGATACTTTTCAGAATGAAAATGAATAAACGGAGTCATTTTCCTCAACGGGTATTCTTCAGAATTGGAAATGAAGGATTAACGGATATTCATTTCCTCAACGGATATTCTTCAGAAGTGAAAAATGAATAGCTAGTTCATTTTTTCCTCAACGGATGCTTCATCAGAATTAGAAATGAATAGGGTTAACTCTAGATACATGATAGAACTTGCTGTGATTTCTGTGCACTAAATTCCATAATTATGTATGCATCCATAATTACGTAATTCCTTGCACAGTCCGCACAGTTCGTTTTGTAATGTTGTGGGGAATCATATCAAACTTGTGATGAGGGTGACTAGACTACCATAGGGTCCTTTTAATTAGATCGTCAGAGGGTCTTCTTAATTAGGCCACCAAGGAGTCCTTTTATCTATATCATCACATAATATTCCTAACCAGATTTTTGGATCGATCAGTTTAACTAGACCACTAAAGGGGTCTAATTATGAAGTAGTACTTTATAATCCAAGGGACTTAACTACAGCGTAGAAGTCCATTAAGGATTTTAGGTAGTACCTTTGGGTATCCTACTATGAATCTCTTGTACAAGGATATGTAAGATTCTACGAGGATTTGGATAACATAATTTGGATCACATAACACATAAAAGGGAACACATAAGTACATAATCACATAATTGTTTAATTGTTATTATCTTGTTATTGATTGCTATTAACTTGGCACCTCGTACTTCGTTTCTCTTGGAAGAAACGGGTACTTAGGATTTTCGTGGAAAACGCAAGAGATCATACAATGGAAGAAATTTGGGGGTAGTCTGTTCTTCAAGGAATATGGTTCCTTGATTGTTGGTATTGTAGAGGATATTTTTATACATGCAACCACATAAACATATTAAAATGTAAATGAAAGATTTATTTATAACAACAATAACAACAACTGTTTCATAGATCGTGATAACAAAAGAAAATAATACACAAGGCTCGATTATTTTCTAAACAGCGTTATCTTCTGTCGGTCAGATACTCATCCCTGCGCTGGATTTGCATTAGCAAGCTTTGGGCAATTCCTACGAAAATGGCCCATCTCGCCACAGTTGTAGCAAGACCCCGGTGGAAAACGAGCTTGAGCAGGATTGTTGTTAACTTGATTTGGTGCAGCTGCTATTGGGCAAACCCTCGCTGTATGACCTATAAGTCTACAAACTTGGCATGTGCGGCACTTCACACCAGCATGATGATGTAGGCCACATTGGTTGCACAAGGGTGCAGTTCCGTTGTAGGGTTTCCTGGCAGGGGGTTGAGCTGGTTGGTTGGGGACGGCTTGATCATTGTGAGCGACCACGGCGAAGTTCTGAGAAGCCTTTCGCTTCTTTGACTTCTTAGAGGATCCAGTCTGTTCATCCATGGTCTTTGATTCCTCGATTGGGTTTGATTCTTCGACCGGTTTCTTGTCACCTTTTCGGAAAAGTTTACCTTTCCTGATCTTTGATTCAGTCAAGGTTGCAGATAGCTCAGTGGCCTGCCTAACAGTAGTAGGGTTGCTACCAGTCACAATGTCTTGTATTGAGTCAGGGAGGCCATCAATGTACTTTTCGATTGCCTTATCCAAAGGTGTGACCATGTTTGGGCATAACAGACTTAACTCCTCATAACGGTCCGTGTAGGCTCGATGCTCACCGCTATCTTGCTTCAAATTGTCGAATTCCCTTTCCAAGACCCTGATCTCGTGACGAGGACAAAATTCCTTCATCATAAGGGCCCTAAGTTCAGCCCATGTCTGTGCTAGAGCAACTTCTGCACCACGATCTCTCATAACCCCGTTCCACCACGTAAGGGCCCTCTTCTGGAACACACTCGAAGAAAACTCGACCTTGCGATTGTCAGGACACTACACGTGGCGGAAAGTATTCTCAATGCTCTCGAACCATTGAAGAAGCCCAGTCGCTCCCTCAGAACCACTAAACTTGAGTGGTTTAGCCGAGTTAAAACTCTTGAAATTGCATGGACCATTGTTGTTGTTGTTGGCTTGGTTCCATTGAGCAAAGAGGTTTGGGAATTGAGCAGCCATTTGTTGTGCAATGATTTCTGCCAGTTCGGCAGTCGCTATCTGGGTTTCGCGTCGAGGAGGCATTCTAAAAGAGGAAACATGAAAGGAAACGAGTGAGAGAATTAGACGAAAAGAATGAGATGAAACAAATCTGATGAAAGCAAGGATAGTGGTCATTTGTTCGTTACCACAAGGTAAACAAACGACACACAGTGACTAATCAAAGTGAATGGGTCAAAAATAATGTATCGCGAAGACATGCTCGCCTATAAGTGAACACTCATCCCAAGAATTCCCAGGTAAGCACAACTGGTCTCGCGTCTGATGAGATATATACGAAGTGCTTGCCTAGACAGAAAACCCAGAATACAGGCATTCACCCTTCCAGTTTGCACGTGTTCACATTATTTAAAACCCAAAACTTTGACGAGAGTTTTGAAAACTCAAAGGGGTTCAAAACCTTATAACAGAGGGTTCAAAACCTTACAATAGAGGGTTCAAAACCTTGTAATCAATCATCCTAGAACAGATGATTAGTTTTCAAAGCGGTTTAGAAATTTATGTTCTTGTTGTGGTCGTCGCCTAAGGATAGGTGACGGTATTGTTTTATGACTAAACGCAAGTAAACTCGCGTTAGGGTCCTAAGAAGGTTATAGACTAGGTCAAAGCATTACTAATAACCTAATTCCCTATAACCATTGGCTCTGATACCATCTTTTCTGTCACACCCCGACCACGTGAGACAACGAAACGTGGCGGAAACGTCGGGGAGTGTTGTAACAAAATTAATTGTTTCAAATCCATGGCAATTGAAGTTTCATTTTATTAATCAAACAACCGAGTTGCATTATCTTTAAACAAGAAATAAAGAGTACATAACATAAATTAACTAGTTCTTGTCTCGTTTTAAGTCACTAAGGCACAGGTCCGCCTAAGTATGTCTTGATAAGTCCTATGCATCATCTCCTGAAAAACACATGTGAAAATAGGTACGTCAGCATAAAAATGCCTGTGAGATACATAGGTTTTGTGAAAACAGATTTCATGACTTATGTTTGAGAAAATGTTTAGTCATGAACCTTGTAATTTGCTTTGTCTTGTAAATCATTTGAAAAAAAATGATAAGATCAGATGATATGTATAAATAAGAGAATAATGTATGGTTAAATGAATAACCATGTAAAATTGAGTTTGTATAAGATAAGTTGTTTGTAAATCAATGTCTTGTGAAAAATATGTTATTTGTATAAAATGTTATATGTCTCAAATTGAAATGATTCAAATAACGCTACAATATGTGATACCATACAAACACTTATATATAGGAAGTACCAGCGGCGTATCCACCGTGCTTGTATCATATTACACACCCTTGTTACTTAATCACTTAAACAAACCACCAATGTATAAAGTCCATGTTTAAACCAATTGTCAAAAAGTCCTTGTATAAACCATGTCAAATGTTAAAAAGTCCAAGTGTAGTCAAGTAATGTGTAACAAATGTTATGCATTGTAACTAAAGTATTGTCACATAGTCCAAATGTAGAAATGTACAAAACAAAGTATTTTGAATATATCAAAAAGTTATGTTTTGCAAAGTAATGCATGTTACATTGATACAAACATTTATATGGTAAGTTAACGCATACATTCAAGCCTTGAGACAGTCGGATAACCCTTTCAGTCAAGGTTATCAAAAGAAATGTTTTTGGATTCAGTCATTCCTTACATCCAAACAAACCCGGGATGTCAGGAATGGGATTTGTCAAGTCCTATGGTACCACTACTTACTACCGAGCGGCGTAGCAAATGTAATGAACGTAATAAAGACCCGTTTGTGCAAACCAAATGTTATAGCAGTTGTATACATGTCATATGAAAACAATGTACTAAGTATGCTAAGTTAACATACAAAGCAGAAAAGTCTTGTAAATCAATGTGCTAGCATGCTATCAGTCAACATACATAGCAGAAATGTAATGTAAAACAATGTACTAAGTATGCACACAATGGACATACATAGCATGAAATGTAATGAAATCATGTACTATAATGTACTAACAAACACAGCCGGTATATGATGTGAAAACAGGAAAGCATGAAAGTAACAAGTAGGCACATGTGTTTCACCCCAAAACAGTTTGGAAAAACAGTAAAAGAGGGGTCTATGTACTCACTTGAGATGGCTCAGAAGTCCTAAGATAACCACCAAGCAATGCTAGAGATCGCGGATATCAAACGGCACCTAATATAGGTAACTATGTTAATAAACCGGACCTAGATCGGAAGATCGGATAGAATGAGGGTTCGTAAACCAAACGAGTGTGGAGACTCGTGTAATATGGTTTAACAAAGCCTACATACTAAATGAAACCTAACATAAGTGTTTACGACCCATTACGACCCGTTTAGGTAGCTTAAGCCACTTTAACGCGTCGTTCGCGTGAAACGCGTTCGGAACGTCTAACTAGTCCTATGACAAGTGTTATATGCCTAAACATGTTACATAATCAGTTATGTGACAAAAGTTTAGGTTACATATGCTTAATTACCGATTATACATGAAAAGGGTATTCTGGTAATTTACCTAAGGCATATAAACTACCTATCATACAACTACTTAACGAAGCGACCATAAGGTATAACCTCGGAAGGTTATTCCCTATATACTATGGTCACCTAATGTATTTGGTCGGATCCTAATGATCGACCAAATGGGTCGGGTTCGAAGGTATAAGCGATTTATCAGATCGCTTACCATACGACCCTAGACAACGTGGTAATCAGTAGGCATAGTCCCAAGGGACTATAACCCTCGTGATTACAATCACGTTGCGAAGTTCAAATGAACTTCGCATTGACCATAAACTGGTCAACGCAGAAAGTCAAACAAAGTTTGACTTTCGGACTCGAAAAACAATAAAAGAATGAAAGAATACTTACGAAGGGTCCCCGAATGCTAATCTAGATCAAAATAGCTCAGGTATGAAACAAAGGTTTCAACTTAGAGCACATTAGATCAGATTCTTGTGAGAAAAGTGAAGGGTGGAGGTGGGTATTTATAGTTTTCGGGTAACCGTTAAGATCGTTTCATGGAAACCGTGCTTTGATCTTGGCCATACACCTCAAGAACATGGTTTTACAAAACCATTTGAGCCCCTAGTATTGAGAAATACCATGTGCAAGAGAATTGGAGTGCAAAACAGCTGATAACAGGCTGTTTAAACATCGAATCTGGTCTGAGATCCTGACGCGGGCCGTGTAAGGATACACACAAACCTTACGCGGGCCGCATGGCCATGTCAGATCAGAACCAACTTTGCAAAATGACAGTTTTGGTCCCTGTTGGTGTTTAAGGCCATTCCCGACACTTCTAAGGCCCGTAAAGCCAACTTTAAGGCCCTAAAATGATGCCTAAACATTGTGGACATGAAACATGCTCAAAAATATGTCGGGTGTTGGTTCGTTTGGTCGTACGATCGCGATGTTCGCTTAATTACGACGGAATGCGCAAAAGCGCGAAAAACGATCCAAAATGCGTGACGAATGGATTTTTCTTATGCCAAACACTAAAATAAAATATTTTAGTGCTTACATAAATTTTTGGATGTCCGGATGTATTCAGAACGTGAGTTATGCGCGAAAATGCAAACTTGTGCACTTTTTGACGCTTTTAGTCCCTGAATGACCCAAAAGTTTATTTTAGCATACCAAACCCCTCAAAGCCTATTTCTAAGCTATGTAAAGGATATTTATGGTATTTTTAAGTTATGGTCATGTTCCGGAATGTCTGTTACAGTTCAAATTGGCATACTTTCACAGTTTGTCAAGTTTAGTCCCTGTAAGCGAATTAACTTGTTTTTGCCATACCAAAGCCTTTAAAACTTATTTCTAAGTTATGTAAAGGTTATTTAAGGTATGTTAAGTATATGTTGATGTTCCGGAGTATTTGTCGCATTAAACTGATTACGTTTACGCATCAGTTTGCGTATAACTCTCCAGAAAGCGATTTAGAGTTTGAAATCGAACAAAAATTGATATGTGTAAAAGATACACATATTTTTACAAATCCCAAGTATGAAATACAATATTTCATTGGTTTGGCATTTGTTTGATGGTTGGAGTGACACAGGTGTCACATCTTGATACGATCTTCATGGATGAGATGGTACCGTATATATTTGTCTTATAATTTTTTTTGGACATATGAATATCCAAATGTTATATAACACGTTTTTTATTTAATCAGGTGTTTCATATTCTTAGGGAACTATGATACAAGCCAGCTGTTTGCATAAGATGCTAGGAAAATTCAAAGACTTCATTCAGTTGGATGAATGTCTTCTTATCACCAAACCGTCTCTTGCTATTAATAAGTCCTCTGCTAAGTATACCAAGAAAAATGACAAAATATCACTATATTTCTATACTTCTGTTGAGAAATGCCTTGACTGGTCTGGACCGAAATACCATTTTAATTTTGTTAACCTCAAGGATGTTGTTAAAAAAAATTGAAGTTAATACAGTTATTGGTATGTAAATCACTACATAATATATATCTATTGTTTTGTCTTATTGTTTTTTTATTGTTATCTCTTCTTAATGTTGTTTTCTTTTAACAATATATTTTTGTTTATAGATTGGATTGGTTATGTGGATGTATGTTTCAATCTAGAGGATACATCAAAGAAGGATGGGAGCAAGGGCAAGAGACTTAATCTTAGACTTGAAGACCTTGAGTGAGTTCTTTTTATTAAGTTGTTGCATTTTGATGTTTAAAGCATTACAAGGTTGCTTGATGTTATTATATTTTATGTTAATTTTTTAGAGGCCAAAAGTGTCCGGTTGCTTTGTGGGATGGTTTTGCTATTGACATGTTTGCTTACATGAACGATAAGAAACGAGAGAAATATGTTGTTATCCTTTGTCATTTTGGTATGGTCAACCTTTACAAAGGTACAATTTAAACTTAATTAGTTTAATTTTTTTTATTTTTAGTAATTTATCTTTATATTTATTTATATGTTTTAAATTTGACACTATTTATATTGATCTACATTTGGTTTTATTTTTAAATTCAGGCAAGCGTGGAGTTGCAAATGGGTTTGAGCTGAGCAGACTTTTTATTGACACTGACATTGAAGAGATATCCTCTTTTAGGAAGAGGTATAGTTAGTAATATGCATATAAACATTAAACAGTATTATTTTGTACTTACATTTACTTTTTACGTTTTAATTTGATCACATGAATCTGTTTAGGTATGTAGAGAAAATTTATGCTTCATCTTCATCAAATGAGCATGTTGGTTCAAATGTTATCTCAAGTGTTGAAGATGAGTTTCTTAATAACCCTGATTTCATGCTTATTGGTTTCCTTGGAACCATATCAACGGTGTGTATTTTCTTATAAGTACTCTACATGCTGAGTTTTTTTTATACTCTTTTCTAAATGTTATTATTTTTGTTTGATATTGATAGACAAAGAAGGTTTTGATTCTTGGCACAATCACAACTATATGCACTGATAAACTTTGGTATTACAATGGTTGTAACCACTATAAATCAGGTGTGGAGGAAAGATTTGTAACGAAAGAAAATGCGGATGGTTCATTTGATGTTGATCATGAAAAATCTTTGGTGTGTACAAATGATAAAAGTGAAGGAGTCGACATCTATTCTATTCCGCGGTTTGAGATTACAGTTTTATTTCCTTATACTAAATACTAATATGAACCACACTTTTGTTATTAGTAATACTAATGTTTTCATTTGTTTTTAACTTTGATAGGTTCAAGATACCTATTAGGGTGCAAGACTCTTCCGGTACTGTGTCTTTGACACTGTTTGATTTCGAAGCTTACAAGATTCTTAAGAAAACTGCCAAAGAGTTACTTTCAATCCAAGATCAGGTAACAAATACATGCATTCAGTTATTTGGCCATTTAGTTAATATAATTTAAAATTAATTTTTGTAAAACTGTATGTTCTCAATTATGGAATCATTCTGCTCATTGTAATTTATATTATTTTTTATCAAATCATAGGTTGTTAATTCTGGAGAGATACCGAACCCATATCCTGAGATCTTTGACACATTGATTGGAAAGAGGCATGCGTTCATCATAAGTGTTAAAGACTATAACATTGAGCATCAGGTTGAAAACTATGGTATTTCAATGGCCACTAACGATGATGAGATCCTTGTCGCGCTTTTTGCCAAATTCAATCTTAACCAGGTTTAAATCTTCATTATGTCATTCTTTTAATTTCATAGTCATATCGTTTTGAAATAGATTTATACCATTGTGTGTATTTTATGTTATTGTGTATTATGTACTTAAAGCATGAGCAGTCCGAATCGTTGGATGTTCCAGATTCCTGCAGTTTGTCTACTCCTGTTGACCTTATGAAGCTAATATGAGAATTTGGTTATTTGTACTAAATTTTTTGAAACGTTAGTACTTATTGTCTTTTTATATCAGGATGTGATGTCATGCTGTGGTGACAATGTTACACCTGCATCCCAAGCACTTGTAGGCACTAAGAATCCCTCTTCAGATGAAACAAAACGTAATATTCGTGAAGTGTTTGATGTGGATGATGCATTAGGTTGCTCCTCGACAAAGCGTCGCATCAGTGATGAACTGTGTCAGGATGAAGATGCTGGTGTTTCGACGCTTTTCATTCCAAAGATTGAGAAATAGTTTTTTCAGTATTTTCAAATACATTTACGTGTTGATTTCATATGTTGTTGCCATGTTGAACTTATGGTTTTCGTTTTGTTGCTTTTGGGTGTTTGGTGGGTTATGTTTTGGACTGGTTGTCTGGTTTTGAATTCCTGAAAACTTATCTGCTTATTATACTGTTATGTTCTAATATTATAATGACTATGACCTTTCTATGCATATTATAATGTATATTGTTAAATAAATATTGAGATGTTCAATAGTCAATATTTAAGTTTAAAACTTATGTGTATGAATAGGAGCAACAATTTATAATATATATTGTATAAACCCAAATAACAACTTTTTTATCTACAAACATTTGTAATCTTTAAGCAATTTTAATCTTATTATCTTATCTCATAATTTATATAGGATTATCAGTGGATGTGGTTGTTCTTTATTGGTTTTTACCGTTATCCCTGCCCACTAAGATTTAATAAGTATCCGTCATATGTTACAGTTTATAAAAAATATTTAATTTGTGTCTGTTTCTCCCATTAACTTATTTAAGTAATCTCATTCAATAGCTTTTTTATATACTTCAAATTTTGTCTAAGTCATTCAAAGTATGTTGTTCAGAAAAATCGTAACCAAGTATGAAGCGTAAATTCAAACCCATTTTATTTGGTTTTTTTGTTCGGTTTATCGATCCACGTTTTATTTTATTTGTTTTGTTTGGTTTATTTGGATAACTGAAAAAAATACAGTTTAACTTAATTATTTATTAAATAAAGATAATAATATTTTATTTTAAAAATCATCTACAAATAAACCATAAACCTAACCTGTAGGATCGTTTTCAGACCCGAACGAGTCGATTAGAAGAGTTTATCTCAATATGAAAGGCGGAAACAGACGTATCGAGTTCAAATCAGCTGAATTATCACTTTAAACTGTCCGTATATTGATTTTATAACGTTTTACAGCAAGACAACACTTCGGCAGCACTTCGTGGCTCAACCGGAATCACACACAACTGAACTCAAACGGAATCAGGATCAAGGTATTTATAGGGCTGTAATTTCGCTTGAACAAGCCCCAAGCGGAATTACGATTCAAGCTAAATTAGTTTCAAACGGAATTACCTAATCTAATTTCGTTTGAACTTGTCTTTCACCCTATATTTGACATTTTACTCGTATAACGTGCCCTGATCTATCTAAAACATACAAGACTCGATACAAGACGAAGTCGACAGACGCATGCACCAACATAACCGATGAACATCCGATTTACATTCCACAAAGATTACAAAATTTGTTGTTATGTTTTTTATCAATGTAATAGATTGCTTGGAATAATTTATTCAATAATTTGAAACAATTCTATTTTGCTTTTCATGAAATGATTTTTAATTACAAAATGATAAAATGGAATATTATAATTTATTGAGGTTATGTTAATCCCTAGGTATGACATATTGTAATTCAAAATTTAAAAACCACTGTTTTCTTCTATTTTTTAATGTTCCTGATCTTTTACTCTTTCTTCTTTTGAAAGCATCTCCTTCTTTCATGTATGCAATGTCAAAGAATTCACGTTCATCTTGTACAGCTGCTAATTCATCTCAACGAAATTTACATAGTAAGTGAAATTATAACTTCTTAACTCATCATTTCCCAAATCAAAATCAGCTTTCAGATTAAAATCATAATTCAACTTGGTTTTTTTGTAGGTCCTCTTATGAGAACTCCTGTTTCAGATATCTCTAACAGATCTCGTCTTTCAGATATCACAAATGGTAATAGCTCTTGAATTTGATTATAAGTATATTTTTTTCTGTTTTATGTTTCTAAGTGGACTGATTCTTGTGTTTCGTACATATTATACTTTCTCTGTTATTTAGTTACTTCACCGAATGAAAGGCGTAAGCTTCGAAAATTAATACTTGATAATAAGAAATAAAAGAATGCATCATCATCATCAACGAATGTTCGTAACATCTTTTCTGACAATGCAAATTTGGTCGAATGTTCTGATACTACAGATCAACATATGTACTCCATTGCGTGTCGAGCAGTTAGAAATGCTACTGGTTCTTTAATTTCAACTACACCAGGTTTGTATTTTGTTTCTTTATTATTTGTTTTGATAAATACATTACTAAACCACATACCAGTACTAACATGAATGTTTTAATATTGGATGTTCATATAACGGCATTAACATAGGTACACCTCTAGATAGCAACCGTCGATATTCCATTACTTCTAGCATTATTAGCAGTAACAATCAGCCGATATTGGGTAGTAACTCTACACTTACACGGCTGTCTTCTGGTAAAGGTAACCTCGAGCGCAAGAAGCGTGATAATACTCCTGTACCTATGCTCTCTTTGGATTCAGATCAAGATAATGTGTTCTTGTGCACTGATGAAGATCCTTATAAAGGGATATCTAAAGGTTTTAATCTATTTTATTGTTTTAGGACATTTGTTGTGTTCCACCTGTAATATAACTCTCAATCATTTGTGAACAGATTATTTGGACCATGGTGACCAAGTGCTTACATATCAGCTTTGTAGTGCAAACTTATGGACATCAAAAGGTGGAAAAGGTCGTTTAACTATAAATAAGCTATGTTATAGTATGTGTTGTGGGTATGGTAAAGTTCAGCTACCGCCTTTAAAGGATGCACACCCGTCTTATCAAAATTTGTTTTCTTCCTCAAATGCAAAAAGCAAGTTCTTCCTGAAGAATATAAGACGATACAACTCTATGTTCTCTTTTACATCTATGGGTGGAAAGCTTGATTCTAATATCAACAAGGGCAATGCTCCATTTATATATCGTATCAGTGGCCAAAACTATCATTGCATGGGGAGTCTCAAAACTCCAGCTGGAAATGAAGCTAAGTTTTGTCAGCTATACATACATGATACCGAAAATGAAATAACAAACATACAGGCATTATTCAGGTACGAGTGATTTCAAAGTTCCATTTTTATTCTATTATAGAACAACTAGAAATTTAACCATTTGTAGTTCACTATCAGTTTTTAAGTACCATCACTTAATCCTTAATCACTGATTCTCTATCCACTGATTACTACAACAACAGTTGTTAACCATTAGTAGTTCACTATCAGTTTTTAAGTACCATTAGTGTTTTAATCACTAGCAGTGCTTACAAGTTTTTCATCAGCTGTTTCACTTAACAGTAGTTTCACTTAACAGTAGTTTGCTTTATTCATTTTAAATTCATGATTACAATTAAAACCAACGTAAATGCACACTTGCATTATGTTAAACATACAATACGGACACAAAACGTCATACCAAGAAAGATAGAAGGATATCCAACTTGGTAGACTTGACGGAACTTACAGACTCGATAACAAAAGACCGTAACATACAACGAGTTTTTGAATTTCTTCGTGATGAAAACTCAATGAGTGAGTGGTGCACTTCGGAATGTAGCTGATAACCCCCTTTAGTGTAGCTCTTCGATTTTCATTGAAATTCCAAAGCTCGCTAATTACATATCTGCCACTGGGGTTATATTCATTCATATGCACCAATCAGCTTATCTTTTAGCAATTGATCGTTCTGATCAATCACTTCCTTATGTGCACCGCACTATCTTCTAGGAGGTTGTCAAGTATTCTCGCCAATGTTTTCGTAGTTGGTGTTTTGCATATCTTTACATCCGCAGCCATTCTCTACAATAAAAACATCCATAGTAAGACGGCTGATGCAGTACTTTTATAATGCATATACGTATACATATATGATGAACCCAATATGAGGAACCCAAAACACAGTTGATCTCATATGAAGAAAACACATTCAAATGTCCAATACGAGGAACCCAAAACATATAGTCTTTAACCAACTTTATATGAGAAACAAAACAACAACCATACCCAGATTTCAACATGAACAACAGAGACTTAAGAAACCCAGATTTCAACATTAACAGCAGATACTTAAGAAACCTGACCCTGTTTTAATCGATTGTATATTTTAAACATTTCAAACAAACTATAACACAAAATCAATCTTAGATTAAAGCCAAAAACCAAAAACCCAGTATTAATAAACAGAGAAAACCAAAAACATCACAAACAAACCTTTATAATAACCAAAACCCAAACCTCTGTTTTGATACCCGAGCCAAAAACCCACAATAATCAAACAATATTTTCACACAAAACCTGTTACATTCTAGCATATAAAAAACATATACAGATAAGAAGTGTAAAAACATCAGTGGTGAAAATGAGATATCATCAAACATCATTAAACATCAAGTTACATAGGGTTACACAAGCATCTAACAAGAACAGAGGGTAAACCATAGTGTCGATCATGTTTTAGGTATGTGATTTTACCTTTGGTTGTTATAACAACAAATGGTCGGTGAGGAGATTCAATGAAGATGAAGATAACGAAGATGAAGATGAAGATGATGATCGGTGTTGGGAGAAGAGATTTTCAGATATTTTTGAGAAGTGTGATCGGTGTTTGGGAATTAGGGATTATATATGTTTATCATTAAGGGTATAAATGATATTTCACAATTGTCAAACAGTCAAACAGACGGAAGTGTGTCGGAGGGACTCAAAGTGTTATGAATTTATAATATCAGGGGCTCAAAAAACCAAAAAAATGAATTTTGGGGCTCAAGCTGATGTTTCACACATACCACAGGGACGCAAATTGCATTTTTCTCTAAACTTAAATGTTACTTTTTCTCAACATATTTTATAAGTTTTGGGCTGGTATCAGCAGATGTTAACCACTGCTCTTCCTTAACACTTAATCCTTAATCCCTGCTTCTGTATCCACTGTTTACTGCTGCAGCAGTTGTTAACAATCTGTAGTTCACTATCAGTTGTTAAGTACCATCAGTGTTTTAATCACTAGCAGTGCTTAAAAGTTTTCCATCAGGTGTTTGACTTAACAGTAGTTTGCGTTATTAATTCTAAATTCATCAGCTGTTGTACGTAAACTGAAGTTTCCTACAATAAGCTCTGCCCAGGTAAGTTTCCTACAATGACATTGGTTATAACAAGTTAATAAGGCAAAACACTGATCTGCCTAACAACTGTTGGATATAATGACGGTTGTACACAAAGTCTAATTAACCCCATCCAATGTTCAAGTCCAAACCCCTGTGGAAAACCAAACCACTGTTCAAGACTAAACCACTGAAATGTTACTTTTTCTCAACATACTCTAAAAGTTTTGAGCTGGTATCAACAGTCGTTTACAAGTTTTTCATCAGCTGTTTGACTTAGTACTAAACTGTTTTTCCTTAACACTTAATTATTAATCACTGATTCTTGTGTTTAAATGTTTTAGTTAATTAACTGAGTTAGACTGTATGGAAAAAGTATAGAAAGAACGAAAGTTATGCCTTGTTAATAACCAAGTGAAACTTTAAGGGCTGAATGTGTAAATTCAATAAATAAAACATATGAAAAATTAAACCCAGTGATTTTGGGTGTGGGTGTGGTCGCGAAAAGAGCAGGAGAAGGAGAAACCCTTCTCCTTCAACATAGCACAAGAAATTCTTCAATTGAGGGTGTTGCAAGTCAAGAATCGAATGCATGAATCCAATTATCCTCTAATCTAAGTGCATAGAACATAGGGTAAGTTAATATTTATGTTTTGATGCTTCTTGATTAAGTGAGTGTTGAACAATTTGCAAAAATTGTATGAAATTAGGATGTATGTGAACTAGTATCATCATGTAGAATATGAATCTTGCTTGAATTTGATGAGATTGAAGAATTATAGTGAAACCCATTTGTGCTAGTTGTATGGTGGAATGTAGTAATTTTATGATAGTGAAATTTATGTGAAATTGAAGTATGAATGTATGTTAGTTGGAATTCATGTTGAAATTGGTCATGGTTGAAGATGATTATGTGAAGTGGTTGAATGCATGTATTAAGAGCTTGTACAATGTGTTTATAATGTTGTATGCACACCAGGTGTTTGATGAAATGCTTGAATCATTAGCTAATGCACACATACATTCAAGCATGTGTAGTTTCAATGTGGTTCATGTTCTATGTAGAAATTTGTGAGAATTATTGTATCATATGGTATCTAACATGTTTATGATGCTTAGCATAAATTATGAACATGAATTGATGATTTAAAGTCGAGTTTTAGTTCATAATTCCAAAGATTTACAAAGCTGATTGGAAGTAATTATTGTTGCGCAGCTGTTTTGAAAGATTCGTATAAATTTAACCGTAGCTCGGTTTAAGGCATATGATATATGGTTGGAAAGCTATCAGAGCATATTACATTTTTCATGTGAACATATTGAGCTAATTCAGATCGTATAGAGGCGAAAATGGGTCGAGAACAGCTGTTGTACAGAAAGTGCAGCTGTGAAAAGAATGAGTATGATGAACTTAACATAAATGAATGTCCATATACTCGTTGCCTAAACACTATATGTTGTTTTGGATGAATGATTAGGATTGTTAAGGTGTGTTTAAAGTGTCTATATGCATGAAAATGGATTGTGCAAGTATTTTCTTAAATGGGTCGAACGGGTTGACTATATAGTCAATAATCTAGTAGAAAAGTATGTGGATTATTATCAATCTATTTGAATGGCATGTATAACCACAAGGTATAGTCTAATGATTAAAGGAATGAACTTGTTTCCATCAAGGTGTAGCAAGGCTTGGAAGACAACATGGCAAACAAGTGGAAATGGTGACGACTTTCTTACGGGCAAAGGTAAGTGATTCTGATTCACTTCTTAGTATCTATATATGTGACAACCGATGATTTACGGCTCCTAATTACGTGATTAACAGGTGATTAACGCATTAATAGATAGTGTTTACAGCGCAGAATAACTTAATTAGGCCTTTGGAGTGCCTAGGAACGTTTATCCGACTCTACAGTACGCGTATGAAGATTCGCGTGGAATCTGCGAAACATCAAATGGCAACGGACTGAAACCTTATGAAATACTGATGACACCGACAAATATGGATGTTACACGAATATTTTTATGCTTATGGAGTTTGGGTCGCGATATCGGGTCTCGTAGGAATTACGGGCCACTTACACATGAGATGGGCTTGTGGGCCCTAGGCCCAAGCCCAAAACCCACAAGCCTAAACCTGCACATATTATATTAGAGGTTTTCATACAAAATCTGTACAAGATCTTACAAGATCTTATAAAATATTACCTAAATCTCTACAAAATCTATGCTAAATCTCTTGAAAATCTATACAAAATCCTAGAAAGATTTACATGATCTCTTCAAGATTTATAAAATCTTTACAAGATTCATAAGATCTCCACAAGATCTTGACACCCTTATATAAAGGTACACAACCCTAATCCTCATAGTGCAGACAAAGCAATACACACTTATATTACCCTCATCCTCACTTGTCTGCATAATAAATTACACACACCAACTCACATCTACTCTCCCTCTCTCTCTCTTGACCGATTATACATACACGACCCCCCTTTTTACTCCTGGCTTTCGGCATTCAACAGTGGCAGTGGCGTGATGGTGACGACATGGTGGCCAGCGGCAGCGACAAAGCAAAGTGACGGCGGCAGCGGCAACTCTTCGGTTGCTTGATTGTCCGGTGAGTTTTGACGGTGGCAGCGGCAACTCATATTACCCTCATCCTCACTTTAGAAAAATAAACACAAACCCATAATTACTTTCGACGATACTTTATAACTTACAAAAACGGCGATGACGCTAACTATTTTACAAAATAAATATAATTATTGTATTTATCTCAAACGTTAAACTCGAAACCTTATTATAAATAAATATCGTTACATATTTATTTTCGAAACAAACAATCGGTTCTCTTATAAAAATAAATATAGTTATATATTTATTTTCAAACACGACAAGTCGACGAATCTTTTATAAAGTGAATATAACTTTTACATTTATTTCAAACGCCTAAACGACACAGATAATACGAGTTTGTTATATATTATTTTCATACGATACTCGATACATACACGTACGACATCTCGAGACGACTAACGCGCTTTTAACAATATATTTATGTATTTCTATATAAATATTTAAATTATTTTAAATCTCTCGAGAATTAAGTCTTTTCGAGACTTATTAGTTATCACCGACAATAGACAAAACTTAACAAGTATAACTTAATCATTTTTATTAAGTTAACAACTTATCGTCGAATCGTTCAGTTAACGATTCGGTAGAGCTTAGTAACACGTAGATTAGTTACCGCGTTATTTAGAAACTTATAAGATATTCCGTGTTAAGAATATTGTAGAATGCACGCTAGCGAGTCTCGTCTTGGAAACGACATCGCGAAGTCGTATATAGCTAGCTTTACACAAGAATATTCGGGTGAGTTCATAACCCCACCTTTTATGGTTTTACATTTTCTAAATGTTTTCGGGGTGGAAAGACATGCACTATTTTGCAAAGCATACAAGGGTTTCAATAAACAAGAATTACATATTCCTAAACCATCTTACAAGCAAGTTTTAACTGGCACAAATGGTTTACAAACACATGATACGAATACTTATACGATATGAATTGCCTATGAACTACTAGGTCATGTGAGCATAGACTTAATACTGAAATGCTAGACTGAATACTGAAATGCCATACATTCATAAATTAGGGACGAAGGTTAGATCTAACGGGTACGGCCGAACCCCACTCCTGGTCAAAACTAGTACCTAGTAGTGCTTCGGTGTCCCAAGGAGTCAGAACGAGTACTCCGACAAGGAGTCAGAACGAGTACTCCGACAAGGAATCACAACGAGTATTCCGACAAGGAGTCAGAACGAGTACTCCAACAAGGAATCACAATGAGTATTCCGACAAGGAGTCATAACAAGTACTCCCCATGCCCTCACATGCCTTAATGTCCTTGTACAAACATTCATTTAGTATGTTCATACACGCTTTTCATACATGTTTTCAAAGAAGTCTTTCAAAGATTTACAAGAATACTTTATTTGTACGAGGTTCGTACACAAGAATACTTTATTTGGTTCATACCACAAGAATACTTGATTTATACAAGATTCATACATAAACACTTGATTTATACATGATACATACATAAATACTTGATTGACGGTTATACAAACTTTACAAATACAAGAGTTTACATACATAATGCGTTACAAATACAAAGTTTCCGTATAACATGACAAGAAAATGATTTTAAATTCGTTTTCTCAACAATACTTCAAAAACCGGTTATTCAAAAAGATTTATTTCAAATCTTTTACAAACAAACTATGAACTCGCTCAACTTTATGTTGATTTTTCGCATGTTTCTTTCTCAGGTTGCATTTCTAAGACAAGGCACGATTGGAATAGGAGAACCATTGGAGATAAGAGTACTTAGTGGCGTTCAATTTCTAGAAAGTCTTTGCTTATTTGCTTCCGCTGTGAAATGAAGATACCAGTCCAGTCACGCCAGCTCTGATAATTTCGGGGTGTGACAGATTGGTATCAGAGCTATAGGTTACAGCGAATTAGTTTCTGAAGAAATACCTAGGCTCTAACCTCACTTTCCTCTGGGAACTTAGATTATTAAAACGTCGAATATATACAGAACGCCTAGTACTCGAATATGGTCTCCAACCATTGCCGAAAAGCAAACAATCAAAATTTTGTTTTCAAACATACGCTATAGTGGTGTTTTACCCATGATACACAAAAACAGTTGCATACAGTACACAAAACTCTGAGAGTTTAGGAAACATGCATTTAAGACCTTCGGAAACTCATGTGGAAGTTCATTAAAGGTCATCACGTAGGAACCATGAATATTAACTCGGGCACACACTATTATTCATATCGTCTATGATATTTTGACTTCCCGAGCAGGCAGCCTACGCATAACGAAACGCTAGTGCACAAGTATACGTGAAACTTAAGCTATACATCAACAGAGGTTGAAGTACGTCACATACGACTTTCGAGGAAGCGGTAGTTGGCACACGGTCCTACAAACGATACGAGTCATGCTAAGGAGAAGACGTATGTCTCCGCATTCCCCCTATCTTGTTAACGACAAATACGCTATGTTCGACATTCCATGGTAATGTCACCTAACAACTGGTTATCACATGCAACCCCAGGTAAAGTCCTTAAATTTCCTTTATTGAAATTTCGACTTTCACTTTTACTGAGTAGATTTTCGTATCTCTACTCCTCTTAATGGTCATTGTGTCACAATCACTTCTTTCAGTATAGCGAATATTCATTTGCTTCATTTCTTGAAAATTTATATGTTACACATGCATCGTTTGTTACGCATGTGGTTCCGTTTCAAATAAGTGTTTAATTAAAGTTCAAATATTATTTTGCTAAATCTAATTATTGATTTGTGATTCGAATGACCCGCATTGTTGTAATTGTTGGCTTCTTTGTTATCAAGTCAACACATTTTCTTGAAATTTCTTCTCTTTTCAAGTTACATACATGGTTTTTCGTTGTGACCATGCCGAAAGCCTTCTTGTCGATACATGTATTTATTGTCGGCTTGCGCCGAAATCAAATTCAATTGTTTGAACTTGTTCATTACACATATTCAATTCAAGACACCATATGATGTATTGGAAACATCATATTCAAATTCATTTTAACAAGCATTTCATTGTTCTGAGTCGTAGTAGATTTGTTTGGTCTACGACTCCATTAAGTCGTTTGTTGATTTCGACACCTTGTGGTGTCAGTATAAACATGTAGCTTGGGCTAATTACGGTTAAGCATTTGATGCAAAACACAGGTGATACTTGTTCAATCACCGTTATTATTGAATTGTTTCATTCACTACGACACCTTGTGGCGTCGGTAGAACTTGCAGCTTGGGCTGATCATGATCGAGCGTTTCATGCAAAACTATTTCGTTTGGGCTTGTTGATTCTAAGCTTCTCCTAGCGAATGTTATTGTTTCTAACATTCATTTGCATATTGTAAACGTCCACTTGGAATTCCATTGGTTGAAATTCCTTTTCTATTGGACCCCTGTTGACTTGGTCACATTGGTGACTGCATCAGTATGTCTCGTTTCCTTTGACATTATTCACGCATAACTTAACTCTAACGAGTTAACGTAGTCTAAATTTCGAGGACGAAATTTTATTAACAGGGGGAGAATGTGACAACCGATGATTTACGGCTCCTAATTACGTGATTAACAGGTGATTAACGCAATAATAGATAGTGTTTACAGCGCAGAATAACTTAATTAGGCCTTTGGAGTGCCTAGGAACGTTTATCCGACTCTACAGTACGCGTATGAAGATTCGCGTGGAATCTGCGAAACATCAAATGGCAACGGACTGAAACCGTACGAAATACTGACGACACCGACAAATATGGATGTTACACAAATATTTTTATGCTTATGGAGTTTGGGTCGCGATATCGGGTCTCGTAGGAATTACGGGCCACTTACACATGAGATGGGCTTGTGGGCCCTGGGCCCAAGCCCAAAACCCACAAGCCTAAACCTGCACATATTATATTAGAGGTTTTCATACAAAATCTGTACAAGATCTTACAAGTTCTTATAAAATATTACCTAAATCTCTACAAAATCTATGCTAAATCTCTTGAAAATCTATACAAAATCCTAGAAAGATTTACATGATCTCTTCAAGATTTATAAAATCTTTACAAGATTCATAAGATCTCCACAAGATCTTGACACCCTTATATAAAGGTCCACAACCCTAATCCTCATAGTGCAGACAAAGCAATACACACTCATATTACCCTCATCCTCACTTGTCTGCATAATAAATTATACACACCGACTCACATCTACTCTCCCTCTCTCTCTTGACCGATTATACATACAGGAAACAAACACCACACATAAATCTCTTATATCTCTCTCAAATCCCACTTGCAAACACAATAAATTACACAACCGCAACCCTCACATACCGCCTCCCTACTACACACCCCCAACATCTCACCCACCCACTCGAAGCACCCCCTCTCCTGATTCTGCTCGGCAAGGTAAGCCGGAACCGGAGCCGGCGTTTTTTTTTCGACGCAATCAGCAACCACCACCACCACCGTTTGGTGGTGGTGCGGCGATGAAACACAGGGGCGAAGAGAGAGAGAGACAGATGGATGAGAGAGAAAAAGTTCGGGAGAGAGAGATGATGGCGGAGCAAACCGGCGGCGGCGGTTGTCTAGCCGACGACCCCCCCCCTTTTACTCATGGATTTCGGCATTCAACAGTGGCGGTGGCGTGATGGTGACGGCATGGTGGCCAGCGGCGGCGACAAAGCAGAGTGACGGCGGCAGCGGCAACTCTTCGGTTGCTTGATTGTCTGGTGAGTTTTGACGGTGGCTCGGTTCGGTTTAGCAGGTGCGGATTAACTTTGACTCAAGATTGGTCAGATTATGTTAGTTTAAATTTGGTTATAATTGTTTTGGATCGTATGTGGTTTAGATTGGATTGTTCGGGTCAGATCTGGTCGACTTTGGTTCGGAATCGGGATTCGAGTTATGTTTGGTTTGGTTCGGTCAACGGAGTCAACCCGGTTAACTCGGTCCAACTCAGGTCAACAAGTGAGTTGACTCGGTCAACTCCGTTAGCGTTCGACACGAGAAGATGGTAAAGTTTTAACGGCGAATATGTTGTTTTTATATAGTTTTTAATTGAATACGCGATATCGAGCTTAAACCGAACATATTAGTGTTAAATTTATATTTTGTCGCTTTTACAAAATTATTTATGTTGATTATTGAACGTTGATTGAATTTTTAAAATATAACGACACTTTAGTTGTCGGGGTCGTCCAAAAACAAAGGAAACTCTGCCCGTTTTTCGAGAAAATCCGCTAAATAAGACGCTTGTTATTATAAAATAACTTTCGGATTCAAATGATACTTTAGAAAAATAAATACAAACCCATAATTACTTTCGGCGACACTTTATAACTTACAAAAAAGGCGATGACGCTAACTATTTTACAAAATAAATATAATTATTATATTTATCTCAAACGTTAAACTCGAAACCTTATTATCAATAAATATCGTTACATATTTATTTCCGAAACAAACAATCGGTTCTCTTATAAAAATAAATATAGTTATATATTTATTTTCAAACACGACAAGTCGACGAATCTTTTATAAAGTGAATATAACTTTTACATTTATTTCAAACGCCTAAACGGCACAGATAATACGAGTTTGTTATATATTATTTTCATACGATACTCGATACATACACGTACGACATCTCGAGAAGACTAACGCGCTTTTAACAATATATTTATGTATTTCTATATAAATATTTATATTATTTTAAATCTCTCGAGAATTAAGTCTTTTCGAGACTTATTAGTTATCACCGACAATAGACAAAACTTAACAAGTATAACTTAATCATTTTTTATTAAGTTAACAACTTATCGTCGAATCGTTCAGTTAACGATTCGGTAGAGCTCGGTAACACGTAGATTAGTTACCGCGTTATTTAGAAACTTATAAGATATTCCGTGTTAAGAATATTGTAGAATGCACGCTAGCGAGTCTCGTCTTGGAAACGACATCGCGAAGTCGTATATAGCTAGCTTTGCATAAGAATATTCAGGTGAGTTCATAACCCCACCTTTTATGGTTTTACATTTTCTAAATGTTTTCGGGGTGGAAAGACATGCACTATTTTGCAAAGCATACAAGGGTTTCAATAAACAAGAATTACATATTCCTAAACCATCTTACAAGCAAGTTTTAACTGACACAAATGGTTTACAAACACATGATACGAATACTTATACGATATGAATTGCCTATGAACTACTAGGTCATGTGAGCATAGACTTAATACTGAAATGCTAGACTGAATACTGAAATGCCATACATTCATAAATTAGGGACGAATGTTAGATCTAACGGGTACGGCCGAACCCCACTCCTGGTCAAAACTAGTACCTAGTAGTGCTTCGGTGTCCCAAGGAGTCAGAACGAGTACTCCGACAAGGAGTCAGAACGAGTACTCCGACAAGGAGTCAGAACGAGTACTCCGATAAGGAATCACAACGAGTATTCCGACAAGGGGTCAGAACGAGTACTCCGACAAGGAATCACAACGAGTATTCCGACAAGGAGTCATAACAAATACTCCCCATGCCCTCACATGCCTTAATGTCCTTGTACAAACATTCATTTAGTATGTTCATACACGCTTTTCATACATGTTTTCAAAGAAGTCTCTCAAAGATTTACAAGAATACTTTATTTGTACGAGGTTCGTACACAAGAATACTTTATTTGGTTCATACCACAAGAATACTTGATTTATACAAGATTCATATAGAAACACTTGATTTATACATGATGTATACAGAAATACTTGATTGACGGTTATACAAACTTTACAAATACAAGAGTTTACATACATAATGCGTTACAAATACAAAGTTTCCGTATAACATGACAAGAAAATGATTTTAAATTCGTTTTCTCAACAATACTTCAAAAACCGGTTATTCAAAAAGATTTATTTCAAATCTTTTACAAACAAACTATGAACTCTCTCAACTTTATGTTGATTTTTCGCATGTTTCTTTCTCAGGTTGCATTTCTAAGACAAGGCACAGTCGGAATAGGAGAACCATTGGAGATACGAGTACTTAGTGGCGTTCAATTTCTAGAAAGTCTTTGCTTATTTGCTTCCGCTGTGAAATAAAGATACCAGTCCAGTCACACCAGCTCTGATAATTTCGGGGTGTGACAATATAGAATTTTGATGTTTATGAATGTGGGGAAATCATGTATGGTTGTGTAATAAATGAGAGAATTAAGATAAGTATTTATTTAGTTTGACGAAGGTAGTTACCTAAGATGAAGGTAAATTTGGTGGGATTAAACGGGTCGAATAAATATGCATAAGTAATGTAACGATAATGAAATTTGTAAAGATTAATGACACGGGGTAAGGATTTTTAGTCAATTATGTAAGGATTTTTTTACGGACAATTAGGAACAAGTTCCACGTGATACGGATGCAAAACGATCAAGTTATGAGAGTTTTGGTCATAAAACTGAGGGCTGAACTGGGCATTACCGTAGCTTACGGTACCCACCGTAGGCTACGGTATGTACTGAAAACCCCTCTCACACCATAAGGCAGTTTAGAGGCACCATAGGCATTTGAGTGCCACCGTAAGCTACGGTAGTCACCGTAGCTTACGGTGGAGGCTGTCGTGCCCCGCGAGAAAGTCAGCCAAGGCTCTCGCGGCCCGTGAGAGACCTTGTTGCTGGCAAATTGTTTGATTTCATTTGTGTAACAACCTTGATTTTCAAACATGTACTTGTTTGATGCAAAGATAGCAGTTGTCATATATCGAGATGCAATTTGTTTGATTCATGCTTTGTTTTATGCTCTTACATGATGTACCGGTCCAAACACGTGAATATTTGCTTTAATTATTGAGTTTCGTGCTTATAAACAAGGCTACATTAATTACAAGGGCCTAATGTGTCATTATGTGAAAGTATAAGTTAAGGGACTTAATTGTCATTCCTTGAAACTTGTTTGGAAAACTTCGATTTTAAAACCGGCACTATTTTGCAAAACATAAGTCCAGGGACTAAATTGTCATTTTTGAAACTTACATGTTCGGGTTAAAAACGTAAAAATTATAAAACATAAAGTTTAGGGTCCTTTATGACATTTTTGAAACTTGTTTTATAAATAAAATATAAACTTTTAAAAACTTTTAAAAGTTTAGGGTCTAAAATGTCATTTTGGAAACTTATATTTATATAAAACAAATATACATATATTTTTGAATTAAAAGTCCAAGGGCCATTAGGTCATTCTATCAAACTAGTAGTTCAGGGACTGGTTTGGACATTTTAAAACTGTTTTTGGTTAAAATACCCTAACCGGGTTAAATAATATAAAAGGAAATCTTGTTTAAAAATTAACTAAGTTAGCCTTTTCTGTTAACAAGTCCAGGGACCATTCCTGTCGTTTTTAAAGTTGTTTTAACCGGACAATTTAACTCAGTTAGCTTTTATATAAAGGTTCTTATATAAAAACCTAACCCAGTTAGTTAGTTTAACTAACTGTTACAGGGACCATTTATACATTACTCAGAACCTCAGGGACCAAAGTGTAACTTTTGTTTTTAAACCGGAAACCGCGAACATATCGCCGGATTAACTCCAAATCACAAACAAACAAGAGTCCTGCGATCGATAAGCATGCCTGGATAATCCCACTCGACATACGAACCCGTCCAACACTTCAATTTCACCAAACCATGCATTTATGTTTACGAAACCGGAAAACATTTATAAAATCTAAGTGGGACTCAGAATCTGTATTACTCGTTTGTTTCTGAATCAATTGGAACGTTTTATAAATTCCCTGAATCCCCACGAACCTAACAACATTTTCAAAACACTCAAACATATCGAAATCGTACCTCTGTTCTTGTCGCCGGAGTTGCAGACGAACCAGTCGCCGGAGGGACTCGGTCCGCCATCTTTAACCGATACCGGAGCCTTCTTTTTCGATCATTCGGTACAATTACATTTACATTACGTACCTGCAAAGTTAATTTGATTATTGTCCGGTTTTGATGTCAAATCTGATCATGTTGACTTCTGTTGACCATTTTGGGGAAGAAGATGACATTTAGTTTAATTATTTTTTTTCTTATTTAAAAACAGTTTATTCAATTAATTCATAACAAATCGATGCTAACTAATTAAAATCTGAAATTTTTATGTTAATAATTTTAAACAGTAAACTATATAAAAATAATTTTATCATTAATATTTGATACTGTTTTGATATTTTTATAATTAAAACAGTTAGATTACATATTTTTTTAGTTAAATTTTAATCAGTTAAAATTTTATAACTAAGCAATATTGGTCCTAAATTATTTTTATAATATTATGCATGTTTTGTTGAGTTTATAAAAATCCAGAAACCATATTTTATCATTTGCATGTTATTTTTATATAATAAACTTTATAAATCAGTTATCTAAACAATTATCCTTTTTAAATCCAGATTATTATATAAAATAAATTAATGGCCATAGTATTTATTTTAAATCTGTAATATTGCATGTTAACTATTAAAAGTGTTATTTCTAATTTTTCTGATTTAAATTAATTACTTAGACAATTATTTAGGTAATTATTCTGTTATTTCATTTTTAAACAAATAATTAACTGTTTATTTAAAATATATTTATTTTCTGCCATGATAATTATTTTAATCTGATTTGTGCTTGTTATATAATTAAAACATCATTTTTTAATTATTCTGCCCTAAATTAATTATTAGATAATTAAATTGTATAATTATCATATTATTATGAAAATACATATGTTTTGATAATACAGAAAATAATTTACACATCCTATAATTAAACTTGGACTTTTGGATTATATTTTTAAATTCTTAAATTATACAAACTATTTACATAATTTTTATAAGTTAACATATATATATTTATAGATATAGACTTAAAAGTATAATTATATATATATATGTATATATATTAGTTGTTTAAATATACAAATAATAATGTTTTACTTATTATTTGTATAACCTAGTATTTTATATAAATACTTCTCAAATTTATCAAGTTACCAAGCGTTCCCCAAACAGATTGTCAAACCGTACAACACAAAACCTTATCACCCGTTTATACAATGTTACAGTTTTGCCTTTTGTTGATGCTATGTTCTATATTTGTTTGGTGCATGTTTTTAGAGTGACGTGGAAAGTCTTGTTCCCGCAAAACTCTTATCCATTTACTTGTTTGGAATTATTTCGCAAACAAGGTGAGTTCATAGTCCCCATTTCTGTTTTACAATATTTTCGGGGTGAAACATATGTATAATGTGATACAAACTCATTTGCATTTTGTGGCTATCTTGATTGTTCTCTTGCAATTGTTTGATTACTTGATGCTTAACCTACGTTCATTAACTCCGATCAAGCCGAACGGTACATTATAGCGCTATAGGGGTGACGTCCCATCCGACTTCATGGTCTATTGTTGTTGTTGTTGTTCATGTTATTCATTGCGGAAGTCTGGGTGATCAATGCCGTGTTCAGTCTACAAAGGTTTGAACGTTAACCAAGCGGGACTTGTTTCATTCAATTGTTTAAAACATATCAAATGCCACATTGTTAAACGTTTTATTTCATTATCATATTATTTGTTTATTACCAAACTAACCAAAACCTATGAACTCACTCAACCGTTTGTTGACCCAAATTATTTTTAACATATGTTTCAGGTGATGATGCTTGAAGTTAGCTTTTGGATCACATAGGATTGCTCAAGACAAGTGCCTTAGTTTAAATAAAATCAAAGACCTTTTGTGAACAATGTGTTGTAATTGTTTGTTCTAGTTGGATGTGAATGCAATCCTTATAACCAACTTAACTATATTTCAACTTTAATTAAATCGCCATGTGCTCATATGCATTCTATCAAGTTTCGTGATGCCCTCGACGTTTCCGCCTCCGGTCAGGGTGTCACAATTTGTTTTGGTTATGGGACTTGTTTTAATTGGTTTTAAAGGCCTCATAACTAGTGTTAAAGATGGTTTTGATTATAAGTAAATGCTATGGGACTCCGGATAGTATAAGTATGGATTTACCTTCGTGTTAGTGAAGGAAATCTATAAGTAAATGTGTCTGGAAACGAGTAAGTATGTAGGTCGATATGTATAAAACTTATATCATGGAAAGTTGTGAATATGATATGTTAGTATAAATATATGTGAATAATAGTGGTAAACAAGAGCTCGTGCGTATGTATATAGGTGTATATGATTGTTTGTACGTAGGAATTAGGAATGTATGCATGTATGAACGTAAGTTGCTATGAATGTATGTAGGAATGGTTTCAATTCGTTTGGGTATTGACGATTACTAATGACGTGCCTTGAGATTGAAATGTAATGCAGGTATGAGATCGACGGGTTCAAGAGGAATTGAAGCCGAACTTGGATTAAGAGAATTTAAAAGAATGCTTGAATGAATCCAAGTTTACATTATGGATTGTTATACGATTTTCAATTATGTGTTGTACGGTGTGTCAAGGACTAACGGTTAAGTTGTATATGATGTCCACAGGTATCACACGGATTTCCTCTACCACTAATGAAGATAAGCGGACATAGATCGAGTCAAAGAGCAAGGATTGTATGGAACAACGGTCACACAGTTTGAATTATGAAACGCTTAGAAGTATTAATTTAAGTGTGAATGTTGGGAATTACTTCTAGAAAACGTATGACATTTTGTAATTGAGCCTTCACGTAAGTAATGTCGTTAATAAAGAAAGAAATTTTAAGGCTCGTATTTCCGCTGCGTCGTTTTAAGATATTACGTATTAGGGTCTTACAAGTTGGTATCAGAGCCCTGGTTTGAGAGAAATCAAGTATGAGGAGGTAAATACTTGAACTCAAACCCGTGTGCTCTTGTGACAAGGAATCCGTACAATCCAAGACTCAATCAAGATCTAAAGGTAGAAGCGAATGTAAGTATGTATTTAAGTATGTATGTGAAGAAAACTAACAGTATGTTATGTGTAAGGTAAGCATAATTGTTTGGAGAGGATGATCCGCGAATGCGGTCTAGGACCGACACCAAGGTGTGTATAAGACAAATTGACCCCAGGTACGTAAATTCAATATGTGGGTACATGTAATGGTAAAACCTATCAAGGGAAGGAAAAATTTTAAATGAAAGATAATGATGGTATAGTAATGAAGTTTTGAAAATGTTACACGTGTCGAAACCTAATTCTTTGGACATAAGGTGATGATTACATGAAGGCACGAAACTAGTATGTGGATTGCGTACCTGGCCAGTACGTAAGAAACATATGACGTTTGTGAGACCATGGTAATTGTTGCAGGTATGTCCGGAAGAATTGGGTACTAGGTGGACGTGTGGGTGAAAAGAGTAGTAAGACTCTCAAGAAATTGAGAGTACTAAATACGAAAGAAAAGTATGAATGATATGTTTGAATCCACGAGACGGATTCAAAACATAGAAGCAATGAAAAGTATGAATGATACGTTTGAATCCGCGAAACGGATTCAAAACATAGAAGGAATGAATGATACGAATGATATGTTTGAAGCGAGACGGATTCAAAACATAGAAGGAATGAATGATACGAATGATATGTTAGAATTCGCGAGACGGATTCAAAACATAGAAGAAATGAAAAGTATGAATGATATGTTTGAATCCGCGAGACGGATTCAAAACATAGAAATGAATGAAAAGTAGAATGAAAGTTGAATTCGTAAGTAAGTACGGATCAAACAAGTAAGAATGAATGATAAGAATGAAAAGTCCGAATTCGCAAGTAAGTACGGACCAAACAAGTAAATATTCTTTAAAGCGGATATTATCCAAGTTATGTTTTAAACTTTTACATATATATATATATATATATATATTTATTTATTTATTTATGCAAATACGTTGTATGCAAGAATGGTTGAAAGGACAAATGAGTCATACGGGTCAAATGGTGATCGCCGTTTGAACCCGGTATTTAATGTTTTGATTTGTCAAGTTTTATACTTATAGGTGAGCATAATGTATGGTCATGCAATGTCACAAATTGGAAAGAAATAACCATCACAAGGTATGGATAACGAGTCAACGGATTTGACTCGCGTCAGGTATGTATAAAAAAGTTATACTTTTAATAGGAGCTTATGGCTCGACTAGAGAGGAATGTGTCGGAATAGGATAACTGATACACATATGTAAGAATGTATTTGCAATTAGACTTCCGAAAGGTCGAACGAAGTAAGACGATAATTAGTAAGGCAAGTAATAGAAAAAAAATAGAAAGAAAATTTTGGTCCCCTAAATAAATAAGTATAACGGTTGAAAACGGTTGTTGTAGCAAGATTTTAGTTGAAAGAAAGAAATTTTGAAATAAGTTACGTATTAGACATATTATTAAATGACTCTTGAAAGTCAGAATGAATGACGGGCTACGACCCGGACAATAACTTAAGAATGGACGGGAAGGGTAGGTTTTGACAAGAATACTGAAATGACGAACGAAGTCATTGCAAGTGTGCATGAATGGAAAAGAAGTACAAATGTGTACTTCGATACGTCTACGATAAGTAAGAAGTGCCAAACTGCAAAATTTGGCGAAATAACTAACAAAATGAAAGAATCGTATGTAAGAAATGGAATGTGTGATATGTTTTAGCATGTACATAAGGAAATATGTGAAAGAGTCATAGGTGAACAAACACCATGTAAAATGCAATTATGAAAGGTTATATGCTAACCATTAATTTTACAGATAAGAATGATGGAATTCTTAGTGTGATGATATTAATAAAGCTGATGGAAGGATGCTCATTAGGGGGAGCATATTACACGAATGAATGAGATCAATTCTGGTACGGAGGATACCTATAAGGAAGCGGATCGATCCTGCTTACGGATCACTGACCTATGTAATGAAGACGAGGTTAGTAAAATGTTTAGTTCTTGATTAATAAGTAAGAATCTGTAAATTTATTTCTACGTGTGAACGAATTGAATGGTAGGATAATTATGGTATGGTATGAAATAATCGACTTGTAACGGTCAGCATAAGAAAGTATTTATGTCATTAAGAGGAAGATCTAAAGGGCTTGAATGAAAATTTGGATTAATTAGTTAAATGCTCGTATGATACTCTTGCACGACATACCCGTTTAGTATAATAAGTAGTGTATGCAAAGAGCTAATAATAAAGTGTTGGGAATGATTAAATTTGAGGCTAGACTTAAAGTTGTAAGTAGTTCAAGTAACGGTACCAACCGTAGAATGATGATTTATCCTTGTATTAAGTACGAAAAAGTAATTATGAAGAGAGTAGCTTTGTTATAGTACTACTAGGTCATCGAATGTTTATAGTATGCGTGTGATGATACAATGACCCCTCATATGAGTACAAAAAATGATTAGGAGGCATGCTAGTAATGGAATGTTGGGATTGTTTATGGTGATCAAAATGAAACATCATAGATAATATATGAATAGAATGAAATGAATTGAAATACTTCGAATAAGCAGGAACATGAGTGTATTATGATTATTTAGAAGGAAATAAACAAGTCGTAAATTTAGGCGGTGCAACTAATAGAATGGTGAACGAACCGTTAGTAATGAAATGTGTTAGGAACTAGCACTATAAAGTGTAATGACACTAATAAGGGCTCTGGATAAATTTCCGACCTATTACGTGTTTGTGAAAGTAAATTACTTAATTCAAGAAGGTAGGAACAATGTGTATAATTATGTTGTTTGTGAACAAAATCTTTAGCCAAGATCCCGAATGTATTTAGTACGTATTATGCACTTTGAATGAGTACAATGAAAAGATAAGAGTAGGAATGAGAAAGGTTTCGGGGACGAAACCTCCTTTAAGGGGGGTAGACTTGTAACGCCCCAAAATCCGAATTATGAATTTACCTTGTGTTTAAATGTTTTAGTTAATTAACTGAGTTAGACTGTATGGCAAAAGTATAGAAAGAACGAAAGTTATGCCTTGTTAATAACCAAGTGAAACTTTAAGGGCTGAATGTGTAAATTCAATAAATAAAACTTATGAAAAATTAAACCCAGTGATTTTGGGTGTGGGTGTGGTCGCAAAAAGAGCAGGAGAAGGAGAAACCCTTCTCCTTCAACCTAGCACAAGAAATTCCTTCAATTGAGGGTGTTGCAAGTCAAGAATCGAATGCATGAATCCAATTATCCTCTAATCTAAGTGCATAGAACATAGGGTAAGTTAATATTTATGTTTTGATGCTTCTTGATTAAGTGGGTGTTGAACAATTTGCAAAAATTGTATGAAATTAGGATGTATGTGAACTAGTATCATCATGTAGAATATGAATCTTGCTTGAATTTGATGAGATTGAAGAATTATAGTGAAACCCATTTGTGCTAGTTGTATGGTGGAATGTAGTAATTTTATGATAGTGAAATTTATGTGAAATTGAAGTATGAATGTATGTTGGTTGGAATTCATGTTGAAATTGGTCATGGTTGAAGATGATTATGTGAAGTGGTTGAATGCATGTATTAAGATCTTGTACAATGTGTTTATAATGTTGTATGCACACCAAGTGTTTGATGAAATGCTTGAATCATTAGCTAATGCACACATACATTCAAGCATGTGTAGTTTCAATGTGGTTCATGTTCTATGTAGAAATTTGTGAGAATTATTGTATCATATGGTATCTAACATGTTTATGATGCTTAGCATAAATTATGAACATGAATTGATGATTTAAAGTCGAGTTTTAGTTCATAATTTCAAAGATTTACAAAGCTGATTGGAAGTAATTATTGTTGCGCAACTGTTTTGAAAAATTCGTATAAAATCAACCGTAGCTCGGTTTAAGGCATATGATACATGGTTGGAAAGCTATCAGAGCATATTACATTTTTCATGTGAACATATTGAGTTAATTCAGATCGTATAGAGGCGAAAATGGGTCGAGAACTGCTGCTGTACAGAAAGTGCAGCAGTGAAAAGAATGAGTATGATGAACTTAACATAAATGAATGTCCATATACCCGTTGCCTAAACACTATATGTTGTTTTGGATGAATGATTAGGATTGTTAAGGTGTGTTTAAAGTGTCTATATACATGAAAATGGATTGTGCAAGTATTTTCTTAAATGGGTCGAACGGGTTGACTATATAGTCAATAATCTAGTAGAAAAGTATGTGGATTATTGATATTCACCAATTTATACATATTTTAGTCCCCCATTTTATCCCCATTTTATGCGTTTTCGGCCGTAAAACCGTTATTCAGATACTTAATCAGGTATACTTTTGTTTACAGGCCTAAAACAGCATACCAGACAAGATGATAGTGAAAACGAGGATTTTCCGGGCGAAACGAATGAACTGCGAACATTCTGTGGAAAATTCTGACCTGGGCAAGTTGCACCCCCGTGCGGATGCGACAACAAGGCCCATCTCGGTGACGCACCCCCGTGCGACTGGTGGCACCCCCGTGCGGATGCGACAACAAGGCCCATCTCGGTGATGCACGCCCGTGCAACCCATGGCACGCCCGTGCAGATCGAAATCTGGTCAAGATCTGATGACGTCATGCGGTATGGTGCACAGTAACTCCAATAATGCAAAAAGTGCACGGTCGTGCAACAGGACGCACGACCGTGCGAAACCGAATTTATAAAAAAAACCTGCAGAAACATTCTGCTCGTAATTCTGGAATTTTGGGAGCTTCACAGGCGATTATAGAGGCTCCGGAGGCTATGCTTTTGACCCGGATTCAAGCCACATTATGCCGTTTAGCTCCATTACTATCCGGATTCTTAGTCTAGTGCTTGTTTATGGTTTGGTTTTCTAATCTTTCCATGTTTTTGTTAATCTTTCAAGCATTTAGATTAATGTTTATTTATTATTGTAGCCTTTGGGCAAAAACACAACAATCCCTTGCTTGATTATCGCCATTAGTGTGTTAATCTTTGTTTGTAATGATACTTTGAAGTATTTTCTATGTTAATCTTTGATGATTAGTTTGCAACCTTGTTATTGATATTGATTTCTTGATTATAAGTAATTGTGTTGGATGATTGGTATTTGGTTAGTTAAGATAGTTGAAAAATGAAGCTTAATTAATCTTGTATTAGTAAACTTTGAACTTGGTTAACTAGTTTAGCTTGGTTTAAATGTGTGCATCATGATACTAGAAATGGTTAGTGATTTAATAAAATGTAATTACTGTTAATCAAGAGAGCTTGCCGTCACGTAAGGACCTTAACGGGTTAGATGGTGTCGTTATAAATTCTTGCCATGATTTGTTAGCTTAGTTAGTAGTTTAGGCCAAAATTGCTATCTTGGTGAATTATTGTGCAAGATTTGTAAAATGAACTCGGTTGTGATTTAATCTAGTTTATGCTTGTCTCGGTGGTTGCATTGTGTTTATCGGTGTCTCTTTCCTTGATTAAGTGCGGTTAGAAAACTCCTAACGGATGACTAACTTATTTTTAAGAGATTTTCATAGACATTTATCAATTGCACGTTAAAGAACAATTTTAGGTGGTTAAAGTGTGTTTATCGTTTTAGCTTTCCGAATGATTGTCATGTTAGGATTCCCGAAAGGGATACTAATTGTTTCAAATTGGAAAATTGACCGAATGCTTCTAGTGCCAAAACCGACTTAGTTGACATGCTGTGGTTGTGTATTAAGCAAGGCTTTTTATCTATTATCTATTATGTTTTTATTATGTATTTGTTTATGCTTACTTTAGTTTAGTTAAAATCAAACAAAACTTATGTTTTTTACCGGTAGTTTAGTGACAAAGGTCTAGTATTATTTCTCCGCCCATTTCCTTGGATCGATACTTGGTTCTTACCGATACTTTATTACATATGTGACGGGGTACACTTGCCTCTTTCGTGTGTGTTTTGATGTAAAAGTAATAATCACTTTTATAAATTTAAAACCAAATCGTGTGTAAATTCATTGTAAAAATATGTATAGTCGCGCACACGTCAATTATTATCAATCTATTTGAATGGCATGTATAACCACAAGGTATAGTCTAATGATTAAAGGAATGAACTTGTTTCCATCAAGGTGTAAGGCTTGGAAGACAACATGGCAAACAAGTGGAAATGGTGACGACTTTCTTACGGGCAAAGGTAAGTGATTCTGATTCACTTCTTAGTATGTATATAGAATTTTGATGTTTATGAATGTGGGGAAATCATGTATGATTGTGTAATAAATGAGAGAATTAAGATAAGTATTTATTTAGTTAGACGAAGGTAGTTACCTAAGATGAAGGTAAATTTGGTGGGATTAAACGGGTCGAATAAATATGCATAAGTAATGCAACGATAATGAAATCTGTAAAGATTAATGACCCGGGGTAAGGATTTTTAGTCAATTATGTAAGGATTTTTTTACAGACAATTAGGAACAAGTTCCACGTGATACAGATGCAAAACGATCAAGTTATGAGAGTTTTGGTCATAAAACTGAGGGCTGAACTGGGCATTACCGTAGCTTACGGTACCCACCGTAGGCTACGGTAGGTACTGAAAACCCCTCTACCACCATAAGGCAGTTCAGAGGCACCGTAGGCATTTGAGTGCCACCGTAAGCTACGGTAGTCACCGTAGCTTACGGTGGAGGCTGTCGTGCCCCGCGAGAAAGTCAGCCAAGGCTCTCGCGGCCCGCGAGAGACCTTGTTGCTGGCAAATTGTTTGATTTCATTTGTTTTGGTTATGGGACTTGTTTTAATTGGTTTTAAAGGCCTCATAACTAGTGTTAAAGATGGTTTTGATTATAAGTAAATGCTATGGGACTCCGGATAGTATAAGTATGGATTTACCTTCGTGTTAGTGAAGGAAATCTATAAGTAAATGTGTCTGGAAATGAGTAAGTATGTAGGTCGATATGTATAAAACTTATATTATGGAAAGTTGTGAATATGATATGTTAGTATAAATATATGTGAATAATAGTGGTAAACAAGAGCTCGTGTGTATGTATATAGGTGTATATGATTGTTTGTACGTAGGAATTAGGAATGTATGCATGTATGAACGTAAGTTGCTATGAATGTATGTAGGAATGGTTTCAATTCGTTTGGGTATTGACGATTACTAATGATGTGCCTTGAGATTGAAATGTAATGCAGGTATGAGATCGACGGGTTCATGAGGAATTGAAGCCGAACTTGGATTAAGAGAATTTAAAAGAATGCTTGAATGAATCCAAGTTTACATTATGGATTGTTATACGATTTTCAGTTATATAGAATAATGTTGTACGGTGTGTCAAGGACTAACGGTTAAGTTGTATATGATGTCCACAGGTATCACACGGATTTCCTCTACCACTAATGAAGATAAGCGGACATAGATCGAGTCAAAGAGCAAGGATTGTACGGAACAACGGTCACACAGTTTGAATTATGAAACGCTTTGAAGTATTAATTTAAGTGTGAATGTTGGGAATTACTTCTAGAAAACATATGACATTTTGTAATTGAGCCTTCACGTAAGTAATGTCGTTAATAAAGAAAGAAATTTTAAGGCTCGTATTTCCGCTGCGTCGTTTTAAGATATTACGTATTAGGGTCTTACAGTGATGATGGATATAGAGTTGATATTCTTCATAGAGATTTTATGTCCACACAAAAGAAAATAAAACCGAAGTGCACAATGAGAGAATTTTTTTCATATAGGATCCAAGATAGAACTTATGGCTTTTCCTTAATTTTAAATGGGCGAAGGTTGTTACAACAGTTTTTGGTTGATGCGTACACAATGATTGAGAGCGAAAGATTAAAGTATATCCGTAGGCAACAAGCGAACCTTCGCTCTGAAACATTTGAGAATCTTCAAAAGTATAAATCTAAAGGTAAGGAAGTTTTAAGATATACTAGAAAGCCTGTTATACTTCCTTCTTCATTTACTGGTGGTGCAAGATTCATGCAACAAAATTACCTTGATGCAATGGCCTTATGTAAGTGGTATGGGTACCCTTATTTCTTCATAACTATAACATGTAATCCTAAGTGGCCTGAAGTAAAAAGATTTCTAAAAGATTCAACCATCAAAGCCGAAGACAGGCCTGACATATTGTGTCGATTATTTAAAATGAAGCTTGATTCCTTACTCAAAGATTTTAAGGATTCCAAGTATTTTGGTGAGATTAACGCTGGTATGTTATTTTGTTTTCACATCTTATCCTCTGATGTATATTTTGTAATCAAGGTTATTAACTAATAAATCTATTTATTTTTCCTTTTTATTTAGTTGTTTATACAGTAGAATTTCAAAAGCGTGGTCTACCTCATGCACATATATGCTTATTCATGAAGGTCGATCACAAACTTCCAACCATAGATCACATAGATCCATTTATTTCTGCTGAGATTCCCGATAAAAAAGAAGATCCTGAACTTTATTCTCTTGTGACTGATTATATGATTCATGGTCCGTGTGGGAATGCTAATTTGAATTGTCCTTGCATGGTTGATAAAAGATGTTCAAAAAACTTTCCGAAGAAATTCACACCACATACAACTATTGATTCAAGTGGTTTTCCTGTATACAGAAGAAGAGATTCAGGTCATACAGTTATAAAACCTGGTGTTAGATTAGACAACAGAAATGATGTTCCTTATAACAAAAGGCTTTTGAAAAGATATCAAGCACACATTAATGTTGAATGGTGTAATCAAGCCGGTTCAGTGAAATATTTGTTCAAGTACATTAACAAAGGTCCTGATATGGCTACTGCGGTAGTTTCTGGTGATACAAGTTCAACCATCAAAGAAAAGCCAAAAGACGAGATCAAGGAGTATTATGATTGTAGATATATTTCAGCTTGTGAGGCATCCTAGAGAATATTCTCTAATGAGGTTCATTATAGGTATCCTGCTGTTATGAGGCTTCCCTTTCATTTGCCCGGCCAACAGAATGTTGTGTATGGTGCGGATGACGATATTGATAATGTTTTAAGCAAGCCTTCTGTTGCTTCTTCAATATTTGTGCAATGGATGAAGTTGAATGAGACAAATGAAGATGCTAGAAAGCTGACTTATGTTGAGTTTACTTCCAAATTTGTTTGGATACTTAAAGACAGATGTTGGCAGATACGTAAGTTGTACCAGTGTGTTGGCCGTATTCATTCTGTATATCCTGCATTGGGTGAACCTTATTTTTTGAGGATACTACTCAATAAAGTTAAAGGGCCTAGATCATTCGAGGAGATACGTACAGTTAACGGTCAATTATTCCCGACTTTTAGAGATGCTTGCTATGCGATGGGACTCTTAGATGATGACAATGAATACGTTGAGGCCATTAAAGAAGCAAGTTTTGAAGGACATGATGGGTATCTTTGAGCGTTATTTGCTACCCTGCTTTTGTCAAATACTCTATCTCGGCCAGAATTTGTTTGGGAGAATACGTGGAAATACTTAGCTGATGATATTGTTTATAGACGTCAAAAAGAAACAAATATTTCAGGTTCTGATCTATTTTTTTTATTTCACATACTACATTTTGATTTTTTTATTTAATAATGTTAATTTTTTGATTTGCTAGGTTTAGTGCTTCCTGAATATCAGATTAAGAACCTTACTTTGTTGAAAATTGAAAACTATTTAATTTCCAATGGTTCATCATTACGAAGGTTTGTCACTATGTCGTACCCTGATGACGATTCCTTACGTGATGCTTCTAATCGTCTGATCAATGAAGAGCTGTCACATGACCTAGATGAAGTACAAGCTGAGTTTAACAGGTTGCATCAATCTCTTACAGATGAACAACGAGCGGTTTTTGACGAAATAATGGAAGCAGTTGTAGGTCGAAAAGGGGGCCTTTTTTTGTCTATGGTTACGGTGGAACTGGAAAAACCTTTTTATGGAAGACTTTGGCTTCAGCTGTTCGATGCAGAAATGGAATAGTTTTAAATGTGGCTTCAAGTGGTATTGCTTCGTTAATTACTTTCCCGTGGAAGGACAGCTCATTCTCGGTTCCATATCCCCATTAATCTAACAAAAGATTCAATGTGCAATATTAAGCCAAATAGTGATATTGCGAGATTATTAAAGGAAACCCAATTAATCATATGGGATGAAGCACCGATGGTACACAAACATGCCTTTGAAGCTTTAGATAGGACGATGACCGACGTATTTTCGGAAGGTAGGAGTATTCGCTCGGATATTCCTTTTGGAGGTAAAGTTATTGTATTTGGTGGTGACTTTAGACAAATACTACCTGTTATTCCTAATGGTACTAGACAAGAAATTGTTAGTGCATCTTTAAGCTCTTCATACATATGGGTAAAATGCAGACTCTTACGGCTGACTAAAAACACGCTTCTAACTATTGGAGCTGAAAGTTCGAATATGGAGTCTATCAGAGAATTTGCAAAATGGCTTATTGATATTGGTGAAGGAAACGTTGGAGATGATAATGATGGTGACGCCATTATAGAGATAGCAGATCATTTACTAATCACCGATATTTGTGACCCGATACAAAGTTTAATTGACTTTGTATATCCTTCAATTATTGAACAATTTAGGATTCCTGGATTTTTTTCTGAGCGAGCAATTCTAGCACCAAAAAATGAGGTAGTTCATGAAATTAATGATCGATTGCTTTCGTTATTTTCTGGTGATGCAAAAGAGTATCCGAGTTCTGATAGTATTTGTCAAACTGAACAAATTCTTGATTCTTTTCAAGAAAGCTTATACTCAACAGAAAATTTGAATGCTCTTAAGATTTCTGGCTTGCCTAATCACAGATTAGTTCTTAAAGTTGGTGTTCCTGTGATGCTTCTTCGAAACATTGATCAACAGAAAGGGTTATGTAACGGTACAAGGCTTCAAATTACTTTTCTTGGTAAACGAGTTATAGAAGCTGAAGTTATATCTGGTGGGAACATTGGCACGAGAGTTTTTATTCCAAGGATTAATATGATCCCGTCTGACAAAAAAAATACCTTTTCAATTTCAACGAAGACAATTTCCGTTATCAGTTTGTTTTGCTATGACAATTAACAAGAGTCAAGGACAATCGTTATCAAAGGTTGGTCTTTATTTGAAAGATCCTGTCTTCACTCATGGTCAGTTGTATGTTGCATTATCAAGGGTCAAGACCAGAGAAGGCGTTAAAATACTAATATTCGATGCTGATGGAAAACCAACAAATAAGACTTCTAATGTTGTTTACAAAGAAGTTTTTACTAGCTTGTAATCATTGTGAGCAATGTTAAAACGCTGTTTGACCAAAGTCAAACTACTTATGTTAAAAGCTAATTATAATAGATAAAACACTGTTTGAGCAATGTTAAAACGCTGTTTGACCAAAGTCAAACTACTTTTGTTAAAAGCAACTTATAATAGATAAAACACTGTTTCAGCAATGTTAAAACGCTATTTGACCAAAGTCAAACTACTTATGTTAAAAGGTACTTATAATAGATAAAACTAGATTTTCACCCGGCATTGCTTCTCGAGGTCATGAAACTTACTTATGTTAAAACCTAATTATGATTAATACATGATTTAAAGCATTGAAAGTATATGATATGTTAATGGTTTTGCTATAAGAAAAATTATTTTTCTTTGTTAATTTGAATACCAAATCAATTCAACTAATCATCTACTTTACTCTTGTATCTCAATGTAAATGTAAATAACAAATTCATAAGGGGTGTATGTGTAGATATTTTTCATCAGTTGAAAATATGGGAAGAGAAAAACACAACCGTCATTATTTCTTCATCATCATTACACATCAAACATCTATCATCTCTTCTTTCAAAAATCTCTTCTTCCCAGTCATTTTCTAGGGTTTCAATTTTCTTATCCTCCGTCTTCTACACTTCAATCACCTGAGGTTTTATTATTTTTTCTTCAGCAACTGGTATGTACATTCCTATTGTAATGAACTTTATATTGTTTAATCGATCTTAATTTAAATCCTATCTTGCTACTAATACGATTTTAAATGTTTATTGCTATACATTCAAGAAGGGTTTACTTATGTGTTTGAATCATTTGTTGAGAACATGTTAAAATAATTATTATTTGCAGAAAATTTTTAACTCATACTCTGTTTCTGTGATTAATTTCACTACATACTTTGTTAATACAAAAAGTTAATGTTTATTTTCGAAGCCAACTTTTTAATTACAATCTTTTAACATCTTTACTGATTCAGGTTTTATGATGTATACTACATTTGTTAAGTTTCTTGATAACCCAGAATCTTTGAAACTGGTATGACATGTTTTTACATACATAATTTATTTTTATTGAGATATATATTTAACAGTTCTTATGGTTTATATTTTCTTACACTATTTAAAAATTATATACAGGATGTACCTATATTCTTTGCTAATCAAAAGTGGGGAGATTGTTGGCAAAAAAATAGGTTGCGAATATATCATGAGTCTGGTAAAAAATGGGTTGTGAGGGTCAGAACAGAAAATTCAACGCCCATAATAACTGACGGTTGGGACAATGTTGTTAAAGATCTCAATTTGCCGAGGGATACTTTGTTGGTTTTCAAACCGTTAGGTGATTTTGGACTTGAACTTTCATGTTATGTTAATGACATGTGTGGGGAATCTTATTTCACCTTTAATCGTTATGCAAGATTTGGTTTTACGGTATGAGTATTGATCTTCACGTCAATTCTTTTGCATCTTTAACGTGTTAACACTTATTCTCATAAGATACATACTTCACGTATAGTATTCATTATTTTTAATTTTATGCAGGTAATTGAAGACTGCTTCATTAAACAATTTTACGTAAACAGCCCACCAAGTGGCAAATTTCAAATCTGTTATAAGGGTTCCTACTGGAATGTTGAGGCGTCTAAGGTTGATACCAACTTTGTATTTTCTAGAGGATGGCCGGAAATGTGCAACGTTGTTGGGATACTGGAGGATGATTTGCTTGTGTTTAGCAGAATTGATGATGTTATTTTTTAGGTAGTAGTTTATAGAGATGAGACTGAGATTTGTTTTTTGAAGAAACATGAATCTGATGATGATAGTGTACTTGAGATATCAAAGGCTGATTATGTTGATAATGCATTCAAGGTACGTAAGTATTTAGCATTAGCAATAAAAGTTTTAATTTTTTAGCATTATATTAATTATTTTATTAATGTTGACCAGGACATCTATGAGGATGAAGAAGTTGTGTCTGTAGGTGACGGTACAACCGTTACTCAGGTACTTGCTAAATTATTAAAATTATTTATTTTTAATTTAACACATATAAGAATTTAATGTTTTTACAACTATTAGTAATGCTGTTTACTGATGTTATATTTATCCAATAATGTATTATTTACAAGAACTTACCAATCAATGCCGAATGCACGTCGAAGAGACGCATGTCTTCACGATTGAACAAAACCCAAGATGTAAGTTTAGCATCTTAAAGATTGTTATATTACTATTGTTATTAAAGTTACTCTATGACAACAGGTTAAGAAGAAAGGTAAAGTTACTTCTGAGAGAAAGGAGATGGTCAAGAATAGGACTAAGGGAAATGATGCCTTACCTGTCGCCACAAGTGATCATATTGGATGTTCTTCGTCTTTTCATAAAGTTAAGGTACCTATACTTGCCAGTTAATTAGTATATGTTATATAAACTGTTTTTTTTTTTGTGCATATATTCAACATTCCTTTAATTCACATGTATATGTTTACTTTTTCATCAAGGGGAAGAGAGCCACCAACGTTCAGAAAAAGCTTAACCGTAGAAATAAGATTGCAAAGACTGCAAAAAAAACATTCTGGACATCCTCTCGACCCTGAGTTCTTTCATTTTGATCGCAAAGGAGACTATAGGCTGGTATACCATTTTTTATAACAAACTAATGATTTATGTTTATTTGTCTGACTATTATTTTTTCCACACAATACATGTAGCGTCTTCCTGTTGAAGTTGCCAGACGAGCAGGTCTTTCTCTTTATCTTCATCCTTTGAAAGTTCAAAACATGGTTGGAGTTGTGGAGGTTTATGATGTTAAGTCGGAGTTAAATGAATTGAACCCACGTTATGCGTTGGACCGTTGGCGAAAGTTTATGACTCACAATAACTTGAGGTTTGGTGATATGTTGCACTTCACATACGTGTCTTCGCAACAGAAGATTGTATTAAATCAAGTTACATCAGTTTAACAAACACATTTAAGTCTGTTCTGATATCAGATACTATAACTATGAATGGCTAATATGATAAAACACTGTTATTAGCACTTTAACTTGATTTGTTGCTATGTATGGCTAAGATGATAAAACACTGTTATTAGCACTTTAACTTGATTTGTTGCTATGTATGGCTAAGATGATAAAACACTGTTATTAGCACTTTATGTTTTATATTTGCCCAATTAGATTATGTGTTAAATTATAGTTCTTTAAGTCATTGTTTCATTTTCTTTAATTCTATCTAATTTTGTAAAAAAAGTTCAATAACAAACAGTGGTTTGAACATCTGTTTGCCTTTTGGTCAATAGTTAATGGAAACCCATGTTAGGTTGAACAGTGTTTTGAAGAGGAAAACAGTGTGAGAAGACAGTAGATCTTAGTAAGTTAAACATCTGTTAAGGCTTAAACAGATGTTTGGCCTTTAACAGATGTTTGGCCTTTTATATCAGATGTTTGGACTTAAACAGTTGTTTGACCTTACACACATGTTTGACCTTAAACAGATGTTTTCCCTTAAACAGATGTTTCGCCTTCTATATCAGATATTTGGACTTAAACAGATGTTTGACCTTAAACAGATGTTTGGCCATAAACAGATGTTTGGCCTTAAACCAAACATATGTTTAAGCTCAACATCTGTTTTACCATTTGTCAACATCTGATTGACTTTTGGTCAATATCTGTTTGAAATTTGGTCAACATCTTATTTTGTAAAGAAGTACAAAAACAAAGATTTTTACAAAATCCAAAATCACCCTATCATGTAAGTGCATTGAAGTAAAAGTGGAAATCATATTATTCATATGGTCCTGTTGTGCTTTTGTTTGTCCTCTAATATGAGTTCATGATCTAATCCGGTGATTTGAAGACATTGTTGTTGAATCGAATGAGATGGTTGATGTAATGTGGTTGTATTAGTAACAAATAGTAATTAATATAACTAAGTTTCCCGAGCCCGGGAAACAATCCCGGGTAAAAACCTAGTTATATATATATATATATATATATATATAAAAGCAACTAGTTATTTAATTATATTTAGAAAATGACTTATAAGTTAATGGTATTAAGATGTGTAATAAGGCCAGTGGGGGCGTAGCGTTATTTTACCGTGATGGAACATGTATAACGCGTGATGGCCAAGAATTTCCACCGCCACCATAGTGTATAATGCGTGCAATATTCCACAGGTGGATTTTATCACGCCGTGGAAAATGGGTGTTGTGAGGGAACATGAGGGTTTATTTTTGTGTGTTGTGAGTGATAGGCAATGTCACTAAAAAAAGTTGTGAGTGATGGAAAAATGGTTGATGACATGACGGAACTTGATTGGGTGCTTGTGAGTGATAGAATTCTATCACTAGTGACCACCCCCACCCCCTAAAGGTGTTCATCTCAACTCTCAAGTGCTTAAGAGTTTTAGTTTATTTGCGTGCATTTAAGAGTAAGTTCAAAGTTTTGTATGAGTTAATCTGTCGGGTAAAAGAATTCACCAACCTAAAACTTGATTAAAAAAAAATGGTTTGGATTGTAATGCTCTGTTAGCTTAATGTGTTATTAGTATTTCAAGTTGTATGTATAATAACGTTTTGTAAAGATAAGATAACACTACATGATTTATATCACATTTCCTTTTTGTATTTATTGAATTAATTTTTATTTAGGTGATCTCGTGATTTCTTAAAACCGTGTCACATCAATGCACACATATAGCTGTATTGGTGATATTTTCTATGACTATTTCACATAAATATTTATGGCTATTTTACATAAATATTGGTGATATATTCAATGACTATCTTACATATAAATATGGTTGTGATCATGGAGGCGTGGAGTTAGAGTGATTATCGAAATGGAACAATTAAACTATATGTTTGAAGCCGTAAATAATATTAGTTTTGTTTCTGATCAAGATAGTTGGTTTTAGAATTTTGTTGTGGATAGTTCATTTATTGTGAAAGATGTTCGAAAATTTATTGATTCTATGATTTTACCGTGGTTTGGGGTCACTAGATGGAGTCGCTAACATCTCATTAAAGGTTAATATTTTGGGATGACATATTGTATTGGATCGACTCCCAAATTGATCTACGTTGGTTGATCGAGGGATTGATGTTCCTAGTATTTTATGTCCCATTTGCAATGGTGTGGTTGAGACGTTTGATCATGCTTTCGGTGAATGAGTGAATGCTAAAAAAGTGTGGGGCTTAATTGCTAAATGGTTAGATTTGTCTTTGCCATCTAACTGTTATCCTTCTGTTATCCTTCGCATTTGATTACTTGGTTGATGCCTTAGTGATTTCTAAAAGGAAAAAAAAAAAGAAGTTATACATGGTATAATATTGATCGATTGGTGGGTGCTTTGTAGATTTCAAACGATACATTTTTTTTGCTCATGATGATATAAGAAACATAAGCTTATTCGATCTAATCCTAAAGTATTCATATTTGTGGTTTGGTGTTTGTATCGGGTTTTTGCTAGTTTCTTGCTAGCCTTTTCTAAGATAATATCATTGTTGTCGTTAAAAAAAACCTGATTACTGTTGAGGATGGTCAAAGTTGCTGACTACATTGCATTGTAAACAATCGTTTGGTACATAATAAACCATAGTTCGTTTGCAATGTTATATATTTCGTGTGTATATTTTTTGAATGACGAACAAAAGGCCGATCACTCGGGTAAATCCAATGGCAAAATGTCACCCATGCCCACGAATGCAAACCATGCTGGTGACTTGCCCCCGACCTAGAGGTGTACAAAAAAACTGATTACGCAACTGAAACCGAAAAATTAACCGAAACCGGTTGTTGGGAAAACCGGTTTTTTTGAAACCGGTTCGGTTACAAACCGGTTTGACCGGTTATACAAAAAACCGGTTTAAAAACTGATTAGGCCTAAAACCGGTTATAAAAACCGGTTAGACCCGGTTAACCGAAAACGTATACATAAAAACCGGTTATAAAAACCGGTTAAAACCGGTTATTGTCGCTGAAATGCAGAAAACGGTCATATGACCGTTGGGACTAGAAAAGAGCCGTTTTTTTTGTTTTTTTTTGTCAAAAATTCATCTCCAATTACTATAAAAGGGTGTTGGGTGTTTTGGTTCAATCACACCATTCTCTAATCTCCTAAATATCATAAAAACACTCACTTTTCTTATTCGATAATTGTGAAAAAAACATGGCAAGCTCTAGTGCTCATGATTCGGTCAATGTTGGCGAGTCTACAACCGACACGGTTGTTCGTGTTCTTACAACGAAGCGCAACCCCGAAGTTTGGTCACATTTCGATTTGTGCGAGATGGCGAGCGGACCGAAAAAAGCGCGTTGTCATCATTGTAATGGTTTTTACGCCGTTGGGGCAAACACCACCTTGAAACAACACATCGAAAAACCGTTTTGTAGGGCGTTGAAACAACAATCCGTTAGTGGTCAAGCTTCCATGGCAAGTGACGCTACTTTGTTCGCCTACAATTTCGATATGGCAAGGGATGAAATGGCGAAGTTTGTAATCCAAGAAAGTTTGCCGTTCAACCATTTCGACAACCAACGCTACACCAAAATGGTTCAAAGAACTCTCCAACCGCGATACACTCATGTAAGTCGCGCTACTCTTAGGAGGGATTGTTTAAGAATGTGGAAAAATGCTAAACTTGAATTAATTTCTTATTTTGAAAAATTAGAAACCGGTGTTAACTTGACTAGCGACGTTTGGTCCGCACCGCACGGTTCACCCGACTCGTATATTTGTGTCACCGCCCATTGGATTGAACCGGCGACGTGGCAAATGATGAAACGCACCATTTTGTTTAAACTTTTTGATTACCCTCACACCGGTGAAGCTATATATAAAGCTATCGACAAATGTATTAAAACATACAAATTGGAAAATAAGATTTTTTCGATAGCTTTTGATAACGCCTCAAACAACACGCTTTCGGTCACGCATTTAAGGTTAAAGTACACTCCGATTTGTGAGGGTATTTTTTTCCATAGTCGATGTGTCGCACACATCATAAATTTGGCCGTTCAAGACGGTTTAAAGGTTATTGAACGACAAAAAGAATCTTTCAAACAAATGTTACGTCATATATATAGTCATACGCAAAGGCATTCAAAATATATTAAAATGTGTAAGGAAGCGGGTCGAGTATGCTACGGACCCAATTGGGACGTCGCTCATCGATGGAACTCGACTTGCACCATGTTTGAAAAAGCTATTTTGCAAAAAGAAAGTTTAATAGAATTTCATAACCTTTTGTCGATTCGTGGAAAGGTTTCGTCTTACCACCAATCGAATTGGGGGCTTATTGAAACGGTTACACAAGTGCTTCAAGTTTTCAAAACATCAACAAAGACTTTATCGGGGGTTTACTATCCAACTAGTTCATTGGTACTTCACAATTTGTTTAAAATGTGTAGAAAATTAAACGAGTTGTCGGGGAGAGGTAGACCATATTGTGATATGGTAGATACGATGAAGGAAAAACTAAGAAAATATTTTAAAGAACTACCCGCGGTTTTCACTTGTGCCGCCGCTTTAAACCCTTTCTTTAATATTTTTGGAACCGGTTCTTTGATTGAAAAAATTACAAACGAGTTGAATCTAAACACCGAAGAAGAACCAAACTTTGGCGAAACCGCAAAAACTCGTTTTAATGAACAACTTTCAAAAATGTTTGATGTTTATGTAACAAAATATGGGCATATCTCGTCACACATTCACGAGTCAATGAGAAATGCCGCTTTCGGCGAAGGTTCGTCAACTATGGAAGATGACGATTTGTATGTTTACAACTATTTGTATGATGAATCGAGTCAAATGCAACGTGGTAACACTAGTAGTAGCGAACTCGGTCGATATGGTGGGTCGAACTTTCTACGAACAATGACTTCACAAGACTTTAAAAATTTTGATTTGTTGGGTTGGTGGAAAAGTAAGGAAGAACAATTTCCGATCTTAGCCACAATGGCCCGAGATTTACTAACGGTCCAAGCTTCCACGGTAGCTTCGGAAAATGCTTTTTCTATAAGTGGTAGGGTGATTTCGATACGGAGGACTCGACTAACACCAAAGGCGGTTGAGATGTCGATTTGCTTGAAAGACTACTTGGATGCGGCGGAGAGATGTCAACACATACGCTCACTCGAGGGTGAATTAGATTACGAAGCCGAAGTGTACGAAGACGAGGTTCGAAACGAAATGACAACCCCAATGACCGAAGAAGAAGCCGAACTAGATGAATTACTACGCAATAGTTCGAGTTCGGGTTCGGCCGAAGAAGATTAGACGCGGCTCAAGATATATTACTTTTCTCGTCCAACTAAAAAATTATATATATTAGTGTGGACCTTCAAGTTTATGTATGAAGTTTATGTATTTTCGTTGTTACGCTTTAGCGTTCGTATCGTTCTTATTTCCTTATGTTATGTTTCCGTTTGTTCGTAGACTTAATGATATTATGTTTTGAGTTTTTACAATTTGCATTGTTATGTTTTTATAAAAAAACTGCTGTTTTTTTTTTTAAAACAGGCTAAAAAACAGCAAAACAGCAACAAAAACTGCATTCTATGACATTTCCTGCAGACCGGTTTTTTTACCGGTTTTTTTGACCGGTTACAGTAAACCGGTTTTAAAATCAGTTAATATAATCAGTTACGGAAACCGGTTATTACAGAAACCGGTTATAACCGGTTAGAACCGGTTGGTACCAGTTATGATTTGTCAGTTGTTAAAACCGGTTACGGTTAAAAAAAAAACCGGTTTTCAATTGCTCCAAAAAAACCGGTTCGGTTAAAAAACCGAAACCGGTTGCTTAAAAAAACCGATTTGTACATCTCTACCCCGACCCCATTCGAGAGTGCATGAAGGCCCACTATAATAACACCCCGGTTAACTCAGAGTAATTTTGTTAGACGCAACACTCGAACCCTTAAACCTTTGTTTTGGAAAGTCATGTGTTGTCAATCCACTAGAAGTATTTAAAAAGTCATGTGATATTCAATGCAGTAGAAGGTTATCTGGAGTTATTAAACACATAATCCTTTTTAGTAACTTTTAGTAATTTGATTGATTAAATTAATTAAATGAAATATTATGGTGACAGATATCATCTTCCAAAGAAAATATTCACAAAATGCCCAAACCAGACCAGAGGAACTAAAATTTCTCAATCACACCCCCACCCTCTCCAAACATCACTCTCTCTCTCTCTCTCTCTCTCTAAAATCTTCGACCTCAACACTGTACCTATCGAACCACTTTGTGGTTAATTTCACACACAAATTAGGGAAATTTCTCCTACCCATTTCGCAGTTCCACTATAATGGCAGTTCCTGATCTTCCAATTGCAGCAAGTTTACAGAAAAAAACATGATCTAGATCGTCTTTTCACGGCTTAAATCGACAATGTGAGGTGAGTTTGCTGTAAATTTCATTTGGGTTTCAGTTAAATGTTTGTTCATCGATGATGGTTTCTGAAACAACCACCAGAAACCAAACAATTCATGACGTCGTCATCGCCACTAAAACTTCAATTAAACCCAAATCAATACCGGTTTCTTCAAGATACTTATCCCCTTCACCTTCGAATTCGAATTCATCATCATTACGAACAGTAACACCTTGTAGGAGATCCCCTTCTCCTCTAATTTCAAAAAATTCGGCTTCTCCGGTGGTGAACCGGTCGGTTTCCGTCGACCGGAGGCGACCCTCTAGACCGGATCTTACCCTAAAACCCAACAATGCTGCTACTGGTGGTGGGGTTACATCTACAAGAAGTTTATCAGTTTCTTTTCAAGGTGAAGCCTTTTCTTTACCAATTAGTAAAACCAAAATCACCCAACAATCACCTAATTTAACCCCTGAAAGAAAACCAACCCCCACTGGAGATCATCTTGAGAATACTAAACCCATGGATCACCACCGCTGGCCCGGTAGAACCCGACAAACAAAAGCTACCCTCTTGTCGAAAAGTTTTACTTTTGAGTGTGGGGGTGAGAAGAGTAAGGTGAATTGTTCCAATGTATATAGGGAATTGAAGTTACACCAGTCGCTGAATTTGGACAGCAGAAGGGTGTCGGTTGATGGTGGTAAACCAAGTCTTGATTTGGTTGATTCGGTTGATCTTTTAAAGCGTATTCAACGTAACCCGGATGGGGATTTGGTTAAAGATTCGTATTCGGATACGGATAGTGTCTCCTCTGGTAGCACCTCAGGAGGAATGCTCGAAAATGGGCAGACCCGTTTAAAAATCGGGCGTGGTGGGATTATTGTGTCACCTAAGTTTTGGCAAGAAACTAACAGTAGAATGAGGAGGTTGCAAGATCCAAGTTCTTCACCACTTTCAACTAGCCCAAAACTGAACGCTTCACAAAAGAATTTAAATTCAAGAAGGTTGTCGAGTGATAATAATCTTTTATCATCAACAAGAACGATGGCTTCCCCAAATAGAATAAGACCGTCATCACCGAATAAGGTTATGACGACATCACCATCTAGGGGTATGATTAGTCCTCGTAGGAATTCGGTTTCTGGAATTAATAATAATCTTGGTGAGACACCATCGGTACTTAGTTTTGCTGTTGATGTTAGAAGAGGAAAAGTGGGTGAAAATCGGTTTCTTGATGCACATGTTTTGAGGCTTTTGTATAATCGGCAATTGCAGTGGCGGTTGGTAAATGCTAGAAATGAAGACATAGTATTGAAGCAAAAACATAGCGTTGAGGTATAATCATTTTAAGAAGATACGTTATTTTGGACCGTAATAACTCTAGATACTCAAGTACTTTGTTTTTGAACTCACTTATTGTTGTTTAGGAAAATCTATGGAATGCATGGATTACGATCGCAGATCTGCGTGATTCTGTGACCAGAAAAAGACATAGGTTGCAACTGTTGAGGCAAAAGCTGAAATTAGCATCGATTCTTAAGGCGCAAGTAAGTTTTACTCATGTATTGTATGCGGTGCAGTGTGTTTTTAGAAATCGTTTATTGTTTTGTTGTATAAATGCAGATGGTTTTTCTTGAAGATTGGGCTTATTTAGACAAAAACCATTCAATATCATTGCTTGGAGCCATTGAAGCTTTGAAGGCTAGCACCCTTCGTCTTCCTGTTGCCGCAGGAGCAACGGTATGTGCCTTTTGTATTCTACTTTATTATTATATGTTTTTCAAGAACTCAAAAGATGAAAACTATATGATGATGTTGAACTTGCTAGGCTGACCTCCAAAGCATGAAAGATGCCATAAGTTCAGCATTTGATGTGATGCAGGCAATGGGGTCATCAATGAACTCACTTTGTTTACAGGTGTGGTGTCTCACTTATGATTTTTGTTAACTTGCAGTTATAAAAATGTTATTTGAGGGTATGTCTCAAAATCAAGTAGCAACGGGTGGAGCTAACACATGATGTGTAATTTCAGGTTGAAGAAGTGAATTTTATGGTGACCAAAATTGCAAAATTATCCGCAAAAGAGAGAGCTTTGCTTAGGATTTGCAAAGATTTCTTATCTGTTTTATCAGCCCTCAAGGTAAATCTATAAAATATGTGAAGTTGTGAATGAGTTTGGTTCTTGTGTTTATACATTGTTATTTTTTTTTTTTGCTAATTACGATAATACCGTGGACAGGTGAAGGAATGTAGTTTGAGAACACATGTGTTACAAACGAGTTGCGTGAACTGATATTACTGTTGAAAAATCATTAACATTTAACCTTGGACTAAGTAAGTAGCTGATTTTCTACTTTCCTCGTTGTGGCAGATACACAGGAGTTGCTTGTTGTATTATGCATCTTCCTAATAGATGTAACTGTATATATGTATATGATGATATAAATTTATATAAGTTAATAAGTGATTCTTTTTAGATTGTCTTGTAACGGTCATGGTCTCCTACGCTTTGAGTTGTGCTATAAACAAGTGGAATGGTGCAATTGTTTGTTATACACAATTGGCAGGGGACGACTAACGAATCCGAATCCAAGTATGCGGTTAGTTTCAAAAATTTATTTTGATATCCAACTGGTTATCAAAAGCGCAACATATGCGGTTAAAGTTGTTAGAAATTTGAATCCATTAAAATTATAAAAGCGCAACATATGCGGTTAAAGTTGTTAGAAACCCCCCCCCCCCTGATAATTTGCATGGAGACATGGGTGCTCGTATCATACTCTAGAGACTAGTTGAGTTTGACTTGGTTCTCCGCCCATTGTGATTGTGGTCCAAACTCCAAAGTGATAGATAGGGTCAATTTCGTGAGGTGTAGTTTTCTTGGCACGGTTTTGGGGTTTGAGAAATGCAATTGGGTGAGTCAAAAGACAAGTAGAGGTGTACAACGAATTGAACCTGAACCTGATTTTAAAACCGGTTTGAGAGAAACCGGGTTAGAATCAGTTTGTAACTCTATTACTGCAAACTATTTTGAAACCAGTCAAACCTGAATTGAAGTGGTTAATACCTGGTTTCAAATATGATCGTTTCCCCTTCAAAAACCGAACAAGTTTCACCACAAACCAGGCTTGACACAAGCCGAATCGGTTTGGGCCAAAAACTTAATTTGTGCACATCTTATCTGAATTTGCCTCCTGGAAGGATGCAAAGGTCAAATTAGATTTCATGAGGCAGCCAGTTAACCCCAAAACCAAACCAAACCAAATCTGCATGGCTTTTTTTGCTTGGTTGCAACTTGCAATGTCCTTTTTGCCCCTTCTTTCTTAGCTAAAAAACAGAGAATATTTAACTAGTGAAGATGGTAGTGGTGGATATATTCCATCCTACACACATAATTACAAAATTATCACCTCATTCTAATCAAATATTCTTTTAATCCAAATTTAAACATTGACACACAATATCCAAATAGTTGACCCACTATTTTGTTTCAAAAGAAATACAGAAGCTTTGTTTCACTAGAAGCTGAACGATTCAGACGCATTGCCGATTCTGGTCTCTTCCTTGACATTACTTGGTCCGAGTTGGTGGCTGTCCGTGACTGAAAACAGTTGGGACATGGCCTGTATGGTTCCACCTCTGAGTACAGTCTCAACAGCTGACTCACACACGTGCCAGTTTCCAGTCCACAGCAGCCCCACCGCACCATTCACCGGGTTCACTGTCCGCCCACACGCTTCCAACAATAGAGATTGAAATAAAGCTGCATGTACGTCAAAGAAAACTTTTAATAACCATAATAATCCCACTTGTATCTATGTACGGGCGGGGGATAGAGAGGTTGCTTTTACCAAGTAATAATATATATAATAAAATCAGCACAAACTTACCAGGTCGCTGGTGCTGGGGGACGGTGGAGAGGAAGGACATAAGGGTGGCACGGCCAAAGAATTTGGCGACGAATACTGTGGCGTTGGCCTGAGCTTGTGGTGTGTCTTCTATGGCAGCCAGGCTTTGCCGGAGAATGCAATTCTCGTTGCATCCTTTTCGAAGAACGCGGCAGCCATTACAACTCATGATTGGCTAGAATTTGATCATGTAACAAATGAGGGAGATTGAAGAAGAGGTGTATATATAGATAGAGCAGGAAAGAGATGATAGAGGTTGTTGCAACATTTCATGTTAAATAAATAAAGAAATAATATTACACTCAATGCTTTTTGTTGATGAAATTTTAGTCTAGTGTGTTAAAATAATACGAGTTTAAGTGAATATCATGCGTACTAGTAAGTATTTGTGGTGTTGGGTGAGGAGATTTGGTTTTCAGAAGTTGATAAAATGCCATTTAAAGGAGAAGTATGAAGGATAATAACACTTGAAGAACACCTCAAAAAACCAAGACGAATCGGAGGATAATAATTAAAGAGAAATTGCCAAATTGGCATCATGGAAAAGAACATGGTATTCTAAGTCGTGGTAGAGGAAAAGGCTCTTTCAGAGGACGTGGAAGAAGTTAGGATCGAGGAAAGAGCGAATTCAAATGTTATTAATGTGGTGAATTCGCATACAAATGCATAAAACGAAAAGAAAAGGAGATGCATAAGAACCAAGAAGCTAATATCATGTTGGAAGAAGAAGTAATGCTATTGTGATAACAAAAAGTTGAAGACCTTCAAACTAAATTTATTTAGTTTAAAGGGAGTTTGAAAGTATATCTAGTATTAAAGCAACACATTCGCCGATTCCAAGTAAGGAAGAAGTCTATCGCCGGCTTTGATGATTGAAGGTGACAGTTTATGTTGGATTTAATCGTTGATTGAGAATAGTAGAAAAGCAACCAAGTGTTTTTTCTTCTGTGCAATTGAGTGACTGGAAATCAAGAAAGAAATAAGATAGAATTACAAATCAAAATGGGTTCAAGACATGCAAAGCGAAGATTAAAAAATTCGATCCATTCATGAATCTTAGATCAATTGATTTTCTAATCCGTTGAAAATTATTCACAAGGTGTTCAAGAAACAATTACAAGCCATTCAAAATTATTCATATACCATTCAAAACAATCAAGAGCTGTTCAAAATCCATCATCAATCGATTGATTGAAATTGGAATCTAGAAACAACGAATGGTTGTGTTCGATCAGAAACAACAAACTCTCCCGTGAATTCATCTCTTTTTTCAAAATCAATTTTAATAAATATTTTATACTGGTGTAAATAAAAAAACTTACGAATTCAAATAAATTCAAACGTGTAAGCTTATTTTTTAGTATTGAATTTTAATAATAATGATATTTGTAAAGAAAAAAGAAAATAGTGATGAGGTTCATGAGTTCATCAACCTTTCCGGAGCTACACCTAAAGCATCCCTCGTCTAAGATGGACATGCCTCTTTTTCAGGGATGTTTTTTTGTAAGATGTGTGGTTGTCTTTTTTTAATGGCGGAACACTTTACATATAAATATAAAGAGGCCAGCAAGCAAGAGCTAGGGAGAAAAACAATGACAAAAATACAAGAAGAAAAACAGAATTACAGCATCAAAACGCAGCCGAATCTCCCATTTCGGAGATGTGTGGTTGTCAATTGTAATTTTAACTGAGAATTGTTACTCATCGCCATCGATCCACCTCCACTTATCGAGTGGTCTATTGAAACAAACGATGCAGCTGTGAAGTTGCACAAGTCTCCCCATTTCGTTACCGTGCCTTCTTGTTTGTTTGTTGTTATTTTGAATAATTTAATGTTATTGATAATGTTAGACACGGTGGCGTAATGTCAAATGACTATATATGCGTGGGCGAGGTAAGGCTACTCGGTATGGGGGGCGTCCCCGCTCCGGCGACGGTCTGAACACCGTGCCGCCCCCCCCCCCCCCCGTCCCGTCTTCCGCGTCGGATTCCAGACGTTTGCGACGAAGCAAAAGTGGTGGGGCCCTTCAAAAATGTTACCGTTGAAAATAAAAAAAAAAATTAATTTCTAATTAAAATTAAATATTCAAACGGTAATAATTCAAAATATACCCCAATTCACTTCCATTTTTATAAATACTCACATCTTTAACCATTTTTTTCCCAACTTTTCACCACTACCACCCCATCTCTCTCACATTTTATAAACCACTCTTCCCTTTTTATAAAAAACTCATCATATTTTATACCATTTTTTACCCGCTACCACCCCATCTCTCGCTCAAAAAGTATCATGACTTCACCTTCTCCCATTTCTTCAATTTCTTCTATGTCTTCATCGTCTTCGTCTGCGTGGTATTCATCATCTTCGGAAGAGGATGATATTATGCACAACATGATTATGAACGCGGCTCAGGTCTTCATGGCGGGTGCTGAAGGGTCGTCCCAACGGCTAACTAGACGAGCAAAATATAACCGAGACCAAGAAGGTATGTTACTTTTTTTTTTCCTTATGTTTTATATACATTTGAAAATGTATTTTATAATTAATTTCATTTATGTTTCGTTTTAAATTTATAGCTGGCCACGCTAAACTAGTAGCCGATTATTTTGCCAACGAACCCGTGTACCCAGCCGAGATTTTTCGACGTCGGTTCCGCATGAGTCGTCCACTGTTTTTACGTATTGCGGGCGACATGGCCCAGTCTGATCCGTTTTTTACATTGCGAAACGACGCTAGGGGGCAAAGGGGTTTCAGTAATTTACAAAAATGCACGTGCGGAAACCGAACGCAAACGACGTTCAAAAATTATATCAAGCACACGAACAGAGACATGGTTTCCCAGGAATGCTCGGGAGCATTGATTGCATGCACTGGGCGTGGCAGAATTGCCCAGTCCAATGGCAAGGTCAGTATACTAGGGGAGATCATGGACATCCGACTATTATTCTAGAGGCGGTTGCGTCACAGGATCTCTGGATCTGGCATGCTTTTTTTGGTCTACCTGGTTCGCTCAATGACCTTAACATCATATACCAGTCACAAATATTTGAGGATGTAGTGGCGGGTACAGGTCCAGACACAAGCTTTACAGTTTCGGGGGTGGAATACATGCGAGGTTACTACCTAGCCGATGGGATATACCCAAAGTACTCGACAATCGTTAAAACTATTCCGCACCCGACAGACGACAAAAGAAAAAAGTTTGCGAAGTTTCAAGAGGGTGCGAGAAAAGATATTGAACGGGCTTTTGGTGTTCTACAAAAAAAATGGCACATCATTGAACATCCAGCACGTTCGCAAACACCAAAGAGGTTACGACACATTATGTACGCTTGTATCATCCTTCATAACATGGTCATTGAAGATGAAGGTAGAGCGATATGCGAGTACGACGAAAACGCGTCTACTGGAAATTCTGTTCCAGTTAGTTCGGAACAACAAGATTTGAACATGTTCGCTCTACGTAACGAGTACACACATCATAACCTACAAGCGGACTTGGTGGAGTACATTTGGAACAACGCTCAAAACGAACCCGGCCACGACATGGAAGACGAAGACGAAGACGAAGACTAGTAGCTTATTTTAATATATTAGGATATTTTTAAGTTATTTTTTTAAGTTTATTTTTTTTAAGTTTATGTTTTTTTTTTAGTTTTTTTTTTTAAGTTTATGGTTTTTTTATGTTTATGTAATGTGGTTTTATTATTTATGAAAATATTTTGTTACTTTATTTGTTAAACTAGGTTATAACCCCGTGTATTACACGGGTTGAAAAAAAATGTAATTTTACATACTAAATAACAAAACAATATATCTATAAAAACCTCATTTATTACACATATTGAATAAATGTAATTTTATATATTAAATAATAAAAAAAATATTATATTTTTAAGAACCTCATGTATTGTAATTTATATACCAAATAATAAAAAAGTTAAATCTTTAAAAACTCTATGTATTACACGAGTTGAATAAATGTAATTTTAGATTAATATTATGTTAAATAAATATAATTTTGAATTAATAGTGTATTAAAGAAATATATTTTGGATAAAGTCTTATATATAAATTTTAAGTAATCAATATATTTGATAAATAATAAAAATACTAATAATAGTAAAAAAATTAATTTATATACTAAATAATAAATATAAAAGAAAGGCGGAGAACCCTAAAAATAGGTGTCTCCAATGAATGATACGTGTCACATATTGGTTTCTTTTATTATACAGTATAGATAAATGTTCACATCATCGGTAAAAGGTAGCCTAATATAATGACAAGTGTCCCTAAAGTGGTTTCTTTTATCATATAGTAAGTATATAGATGTTAAAAATATAAATTGACAATTTCAAGATATTTTTTAAATGGATAAAGCTTGAATGGAATATGACAGAAATCGAAAATTTTGAAAAATACGTAAGGAAAAAAGATATACGTTGAAAGAAAAATATTGGTATTCACAATATAAAAAATAAGCTGATAAAAACATACATAATAATAAACCGTTAATATTAATAGTTATATGTCATACTTTTATAATAATGAATAAAAGTAATAAAATAGTTTTGTTGTTAACTTATTTAATAATATCCATAAGATATTAAACTAATAATATTATAACTAATTAGAAGAAATTAAATTAAAATAATAATTATCTATAAGAGATGGCCTAATATAATGACAAGTGTCCCAAAAGTGGTTTCTTTTATTATATAGTATAGATGTTAAAAAAAAGTTGAAGATTAAAAAAAATAAAAAAACATAAAAGTGGTGGACTATGACTAGGATCATCTTACCATGCCTTCTAGTTTTGGAGGATGGACCATCCTTGGGAGGAATATGACGTGACGCCTACGTGGCGGATCATCCTCCAAGGATGGTCCATCACCATACCGAGTAGCCTAATTGGGTTGATTCGTAAGCTATTTTCCAACACGACAACAACAGATAATGAGCTACACCGAATGACACATTAATTGTCCATCTTCCAACACAAACAAACCACTTCTGCCGCCTTTTACAACCCAATTAACTTTCTTCACTCTTGTTACGAAGAAAAAAGAAAACATTAGTTTTGCAACTATCACGGGTTAATAAATAAACCGGTGTATTTTAAAAAAAAAAAAAAATGTTGGTTTTAGGTTAAAAACATGAGAAAATGAAAAGTGATGAACATGGTTACGTCCTATTGTCGGCCAGCCAGTTTTTGACACCACACCGGTAGCCGCTTTCCAGACATTGCTTTCTATTCTGAATTTAACAAAAATAACTTTTAGCAAACCAAAAAGTTAAATTGTTAAAAAGAGAGAGGAACAAATAAATGGAAATTAAAAGGCATTATTATTATTATGATTAATTGTAAAGCGGCAGCCATGAATTTGGGCTTTTTCATGTGCGTTTAGGCATTGAACCCACATGGGGGGTCTATCATACCCAAACACTGAAACACATCACTGTTTGGGAGTGGAAAACAAAACTTGAATAATTAAACGGTGTTTATTTGAGAGAAAAACAATTTACCGTAAACTTTTAGATTCATAATTATTGTTTTAATGAATGATACATCAAACATGAGTGGCCGGTTGTTTAATTTAAATGCATTTATTCATGATCATCAATTATTCATTTTTAGAAAAATTAGATATGTTTAGAAAAAGATATCAGGTTTTAAATTTGTTAGATTTATTTAATCTTTCTAATAAAAAAATAAAATATTACAAACTTACGTTATAAAAAAGTTATAAGTTGTTATTAGTGTAAGTTACATTATTAAATAGAAGAAAAATTAGGTTACAACCCCGTGTAATACATGGGTTGAATAAATGTAATTTTGTATATCAAATAATAAAACAATATATTTTTAAAAATCTCATTTATTATATGGGTTGAATAAATGTAATTTTATATATTAAATAATAAAAAAGTTATATATTTAAGAACCCCGTGTATTGTATGAGTTAAGTAAATTTAATTTTATATATTAAATAAGGAAAAAATTACATTTTTAAAAACCTCATATATTGTATGGGTTGAGCACATGTTATATACCAATCAATAAAAAGTTATATCTTGTTATATTTTTATAAGCCCCGTGTATTATAAAACATTTTGACTAAATTGACAAAATGGGTCAAACCACAGGTGCTAAAATGACATTCAACTCTTTACATTATATTAATTTATATTTAGTGTACGTCTTTTGTTAATTTCAAGATAAATAATTTTGAAATCTAATAATATTTCAAAAAACTATATTACAAAAAGTTATATCTTGTTATATCTTTATAAACTCTGTGTATTATAAAACCTTTGGACTAAACTGACAAAGTGACACAAACCACAGAGACTAAAATGGCATTTAACTCTTTACATTATATTAATTTATATTTAGTGTACGTCTTTTATCAATTTCAAGATAAATAATTTTTAAATCTAATAAATATTTCAAAATACTATATTATCTCCTATACGAATTGTTTAAATTTATATTAAATTTTATTTTATAATTAATATTAATTATAATTAAGTAGAAGATAAAGATGAAAAAGCTAAAAAATAGATGGATCCAATGAATGACGCGTGTCTCTTTATTGGTTTCTTTTATTATATGTACTAGGTGGACACCCGCCCGACGGGCGCGAATACATCGTAAACATTGAATGTAAGCCTACGTTTATATGTAAAATATGATGTGAAATTATTTAATGAATTCACATTCGCGTTATACTTAAGAATACATTAATAACGTTTATATGTAAACCTAACCGAAGTACGAAAAAGCCCCTACGGATTCTGTCATTCCCAACTTGTCGACTAATTAAGTTTAGACACAAGAGAAACATAACGAACCCACAAAACATGTTTACTAACACAAATATTCTTTGTTTATAATTTTAGTCCAAGCCCAAACCTTGTTTACTAAATGTGGTCCAAGTCCAAAACCTGTTTATTAAATCTGGTCCAAGCCCAAGCCCATATGTTGAAAACTAAATATTTGTTTAGTAGCATTGGGTTTTGTAAAAATCATCGACGATTGAATATCTTCACAACCCTTACACCAGTTCTATCGATTCAGAGGGAAGAATCGTTGATTCCAGAAAACGAACGGAGACAAATCGATACCGGATAATCATCGCCGAATCCACTACAGTATTCTCTTCACCTTCAATTTCATGTTTTACTATTTTAGTATGTTTGGTTGCTTTGATCGAAAAATTTCTTATCATTTGGCTTTCTTTTGACGTTGTATGAGTGAATGTTGTTGATTATTTACATGTAGATTCTGTAGATTCTGTCTATTTATTATACTTAATCGGAAGATTATAACTGTTTTTTACGGTGACGTTGTTTAGGTATAGATATTAAACATGTTTTGTTGATAGAATTTAGATTTTTAGTGTTTAACAAATTTAGATTGTAGTATATGTATGTAATATTTGATAAATTAGGGCTATGTTAAAAATCACTGTTTATCACTTTGTGTATAAAGATTTTGTAAGTTTCAGTTGGTGTTCTTGATATTGTATAAAGATTTTGTAAATTTCAGTTGCTATAAAGATTTTGTAAGTTTCAGTTGGTGTTCTTGTAAGTTTCAGTTGGTGTTCTTGTAAGTTTCACAATCTTATTGATCATATTAAATCTTAGTCGAATTGTCTTTACGAATTATTATAAGTTCTGGTTTGAAATTATTCGTCGTCGTTTGCACTATGGTAGTTTAGATGATACAGTTGTGTTAGTATTATATAATAACTATAATGATAAAAGTTTTGATAATCAGTTCTTTGTTCTGCATATATGTATAGAATAGAACACAATTTTGATAATCAGTTCTTTGTTCTGCATATGTATAGTTCACCAATTTGTTTGTTGGAGTACTGACAATACAAAACATATGAGGATGATAAGAGTTGTTTGATAATCAGTTCTTTGTTTTGCTTTGGTTTCAGTTTTTGATAACCAAATCTTTATCAGTGAATAAACTTATTAATTGGTTTACATTCAAGAAAAAGTGTCAATAAATGGGTTGATTTGGGTATTTTTTTTGTTAGCTAAATGGGTCACTCTAGTCAAAATGGGTTGCTGAAACTACTTTTTTTAATGTTTGCTTGTTTTGTTTTTGTTCTATGCTATCACAGTAGTATCAAAACAGAAGGTTTGTTTGTGAAGTTTTTGTGAAAATATTGTTTGTTCTTCGAAGGTTTCTATTACCTACTTTGTTTAATGTTTGCTTGTTTTGTTTTGTTTTTGTTCTATGCCATCGTAATAGTATCAAAACCGAAGGTTTGTTTGTGAAGTTTTTGTGAAAATATTGTTTGTTCTTGGAAAGTTTCTATTACCTACTGTGCATAACATGTTTGCTTGTTTTGTTTTTGTTCTATGCTATCGTAGTAGTATCAAAACAGAAGGTTTGTTTGTGATGTTTTTGTGAAAATATGTTTGATTCTTGTGGGTTTTTGTCTCGGGTTTCAAAACAGATGTTTTGTTTGATTCTTGTGGGTTTCGTTGAAATCTGAGTTTCTTACTATGGATGTTTTTATTGTACAGAATGGCTGAAGATGTAAAGATATGCAAAACACCAACTACGAAGACGAGAACACTTGACAACCTCCTAGAAGATGGTGCGGTGCACATAAGGAACTGATTGATCAAAACGATCAATTGCATATGAATGAATATAACCCCAGTGTAGCTCTTCAATTTTCCTTGAAATTCCAGAGCTCGGTAATTACATATCTGCCACTGGGGTACCCAAGTGGCATATATGTAATTAGCTACAATGGGGTTATATTCATTCATATCTGCTACATTCCGAAGTGCACCCGTCAGTAAAGATCCACAATTGCTTATGGTGGTATGACGTTTTGTCTCTGTATTGTATGTTACGGTCTTTTGTTATCGAGTCTGTAAGTTCCGTCAAGTCTACGAAGTTGGTATGAAGTTTTGTCTCTGTATTGTAGGTATTAAAAGTTTACATTTAATATACAATTTAGGCTTTAATAATTTGTTATATATAGTATACATTTAATTGAGTTTTTTTTCCAAAGTGGTGTAATTTTCAAACTTATTTACCAAAATGGGTAGTTTCAAAAGTATTTACTAAAATAGGTAGTTACTAATTTTATAGTTTCTCACTCCTATTTAAAAAAATTAAATACGCAGGTGCGTTTATTTTTTTTCGCAACATTTTGATATAAGTTTACCATCAGTATTATTTTTCAATCGTTCGTTTATATGGTTTTTGATGGACGTAAAACACGTATCGATATTGGTTAATATACAACTTTAAGCGAAATATATGTGTGTGGAACAACAAAAGAACAATTTGTTTAAATATTCGGTTCTGTAGTAGTTCATACAAATACATCAAATAAAATATGTATGTTAATTACCTTAGCAAAACTAAACTGAAAATAGTATAATTCAATTAATCATAAAACTTTTTTGTTTAAACAACTGTTTATATAAGATATTTTTTAATAGAAACAATTTAATAGAAACAGGTAACAGAAAATTTAATAGAAACAAAAAATTGAAGTATACTAAAAAAGTTATTACTTATTTTCAAAGAAAAGTAACAGGTAACAAAAGGTATTTTGAGCAAAAAAAATGTGATTAAAACAGTGAAGAAGAAAAAAAGTATTTATTTATATGCTCAGGGGCTCAAAGTCTTATGAATTCATAAGCTCAGGGGCTTAAAAAACGAAAAAATGAATTTAGGGGCTCAAGTTAATGTTTCGCACAAACCACAGGGACGCAAATTGCATTTTACTCTTATAAATATATTATCTAGTACATCATTTAGTTCCAAACCAATGTAAATGAAAAATATGAACACAAAACAATTTTAAAATTTGCATTTTCTGTACAAACACATATGCCTTTAGAAACATTCTCCTGTAAAAACCGCAGCATTTTCCAAAGCCGTTAGATAAAACTGCATGAAAAACAAAATCGATAAATTTAGGGAAAATGGGTTTGAAAGATGATAACCCAACAGTGGAAGATCTCATTCTACAGCTTCGATAAATGCAGGGATGTTCTCAAATAAAGGTTCCTAGATGTTTGAAGGTCAACAAAGAATGACAAATGTCTACAGTGCTACTTCGTTCGACATTTATCGGTCTTCAAACATCTAGGAAATATTATTTAAAAACATACCTGAATTCATCGAAGCTGTAAAATGAGATCTTCAACTATTGCGTTATCATCTTTCAAGCACATTTTCCCTAAATTTATCAATTCTGTTTTTCATACCTTCCAAAGCCACCTATCCGGCTCCAACTCAATACAAAAATTAAAACCTGAATCAATGAAAAGATTTTGTTAGAGTTATGATCATGAAAACAACTGTTTTCAGAAAAGGTTTTAAGTCATAATAATAACTCAAAACCACTTTTGACTTAATAAGTCAAAACCACTACTTCCAAATTCAGAATCTACTCACATGTCATTTCATCTTTAGTTCCAAAATAACGTTGAATTATAATTCAACATAATTTGGAACAGAATTTTATCAAGAACCAGAACTTTCAAAAACCATTTTTAAATTAAAGTATAACAGTTGATATATAAAAGTCAAAAGATCAAAAGTCAAGCAATTTTCTTACAAAACTTACCTGTAATCCTGTTCGGCTCAACTGTTTAACATACATTCAAACATTATATTAAAAATGTAGAATTTAGACTACGACATACTAATATACACATCTCATATACTATATTGCACAAATCAAAACACACACTATAAGCAAAGATTATAGTTGAGTCGCATAAAACATAGTTTATAATACAAAAAAGTAAACCACATTACGGTTTACCACATCATCCAAGTTCATAAGATACCAACATCTAAAACATACATAACAACTGTTTCAGTAGTTAGTAATAAAACTAAAAAGTAACATTAGCTTACTTAAACACCTTTTTTCTACTCTCACTCGTGTCTCCATTTGTCTTGTAAAGTTGCAAATCATCACGGATCACTTCTTCGGATGAACTTTGATTGCTGGACAGCTCCAATCTCAGCTCTGAAATTGAACTTTCAAGTGACCTGATAGACCTCAAAGAATCAAACAAATTATACTTCAAAGACAAAGATCAAAACTAAACCACTTAAAAATATATATATAATTGATGTATTATATTGGTGAGTTGGTTTGGCTGGTTAAGTCAGTATATTGGAGCGGGATGTAGGTTGCATTAAGATGGTTGTAAAAAGAGCAATCTAAAGATTCCAAAATCCTAAGTCTAGATCTTAAAAAAAACTATTTTTAAAAAAAAAGCAAACAAAATTCGATCTTATCAATATATTTATATTAAGGTAACCTGAAATATTAGATTTAATAAAATGTTTTATTCTTTGGCTCATCCCATGAAACCTTGGTATCATCAGTCTTTACGTCCACGTGCTAGGCTAGAAAATGGTGTTAACAATGTAATACAAATAAGTAACATAATGATACAGGATACCGGAATAGAGTGTGGTTCACTCTATCGATGTAATCAGTTGACTTCAACGGATGAACCTTGAGATTTGAGCAGTTTTGCGACTTTCATCCAAAGTTTTGTTTTTCCGCATCTTGATCCAAAAAGTTTGAAATCTTGCCATCTTCATCCAACTCATTAACTCCATCCATTTTATAACGTTAAGTCATGGGTATTTTACCTTTTTTATACATTTTTTTGTTATGATTAAAGGGTTTGGGAGGGGAGAAAGTCAATAAAGGTGGATCATTATTTCTTATAGTGTCCTTTATTTTAATGGCAAGATCTCAAACTTTTTGGATCCATATGCAGAAAAACAAACCTTTGGATAGAAGTCGCAAAAGTGACCAAACCTCAAGGACGAAAATGGCATTTTACTCTAAGCTAATACTCGCCAATTTAATCAACAGTAAATGAATTAAAAAAGATTAAGAATTCACCACCAGTGGCTTGTAGATCACTTATGGGATATAAGCCAATGTTCTTCCTCCAATCTCTCCTGTTTCGGCAGCTTCAGCGGCTTTAGCTCGATCTTCTTGAGAAGCCCTGTGTTCTTCCTCCTTTATACAGTCAAATGAGCCATTTTTAAAATGCAAAATCAAATATCATATAGATAAAGAAACAAAAACAAAAATACTTTTATTAGATGGTTTAAAAAAGCATATTACATGAAAACAGTTACCTTCCTATGAGATCCATGCATGTATACTCGTCATGAGGAAACAGGTATCTCATATCAACTCTCCCTGCTATTACACTAATAAATGAGGTATATGCATTAAAAATAGTTAGAATACAAACAACTTTTGACAGCTCATCTCAATTACCTTTTAAGCTAAATTTTCTTTTATTTACCCATCTAACCCATTCATTTCCATTTTAGCGACAGCTAAAACTTTGCCCAAACTACTGAACCATTAACATAAAAGGGTAGTAGTGGCAGGGCAAGCCTAAGCATTGGCCTGGTGGGCGACGACTTAGGGCCAACACTTCAGGGGGCTCGCAAAAGATTTAAAATTTAGTTTTGTTGAAAGTGATTAAAATGTTTCCTTATTTCTGATTGCAACATACATCAAGGGAAAAAACAGTTCAACTGGCTAGAAATACCTGTTGTCTTGGGTTACTTTTTCAAGTATAGTTTGTAGAGGCTGTAGGATTATAAAATATGTTGATTGATTATAAAAACATATATACCTTAAATAAACAAAATGGTAGATTTCCTTGAAATTCATACCTGAAATTAGGTAATGAAGGTGTGAACTTCTTACCAATTGTGAGTTGACTGCTAGACAACAAATCACGCTATCAACGAAACTGAAAAATGAAACACTAAAGCCTTTACTTCAAAAAGATCTATGAAGGATATATTGAAAGCTATGTATCTAGTGTGTATTTCAATAACACAATTATTTACCAAATGTAAAACATGTTTTACTTACATGCCCTTTCGTGTTATTACTCATGTTTTACTTACATGCCCTTTCGTGTTATCACAGTCAACCCTAAATGTGTTATTACTCATGTTCAAGATAACCTCTTTCATGTTCATGTGCGCAAGTGTCACGCCCCCTGACCCACCCTGGACGGAATCGGGAGCTGCGAACAGCCAAGCGGTACCGGTGATTATTTTGAAAAATATTGCAGCGGAAATTTCATCAGGACCGTGAGTTAGGAAAAATATCAGAGTTTAGAAAACACCGGATTTTATTTATTAAATAGATGGGACAAACCTATGTTTTACAAAGGTAGCTTTAATAAGGGATAAACCCAATTACATAAAACAATATTTCTTAATTTGATTTAATTAATAAAATAAGCCACTTCTTGAAGCCTTTCGGTGCCGTATCCATCTCTTACTCCAATCTACTGTAATTACCTGAAACGCGTTTTAAAAAGGTTTTGTCAGCAGAAAATACTGGTGAGTTCATTCATTTTGCTTAAAACGACGCATTTGTTATAATCTACAGTATTAAGAGCGGTTACAATGTTTCCATATATCAACCAACTACCCACAGTATTTGTCACTCGACCATCCATTGGTAACCTCATTGTCCAATGGTGTCTGTGACTATGGTCATATCACCCCTTGGCTACCCCGTTGTCCAATGGTGACGGTTATCAAGTAATGTATACAAAACCCCACATACCGGCTGTAATTTGGTGATTACAAAGACTTAATCCCTGTAATTATAACTTTGAAAATATTTAAGAATTTATAAAGTATTTTGATAAAAAGAGAATGAATCACATTATAAGCATGCAGATTTATACGGGCAGAGCTTAGCCTATTGATTAGTCTTGTAACCTAGTGCACATGAACTAGGTAAGTAACTAATACAACATTTATGATATCTCACGAGATTAAAACCTTCACAACGAATGACAAAGTGCAATACTTAAACATCCATCGGATTCGCAACGAATGACAGAGTCTACCCCGAGTTTGGGTGGCACTCAAACATCCTGTCGGATTCACGACTAATGACAAAGTATAGTATTTAAACATCCTGTCGGATAGTTTCAATCGATCGGATATTGAATCGTAGCAGCGATCGAGTTAATACCCGGTATCATAGCAGCACCCCACTAATTTGAAAGTAAAATTCGAGCAGAATATGATTGATTTTGAAAGTTTCATCGTCTCTCTTGAACTGCTCATGACCCGCTCTATTTATAGCTGGAAATTGGGTCTCACGCGGCCCGCGTGAGCCTTGGTTTAACCTTTACGCGGCCCGCGTGAACACCTAGTCTATGCGTAGGGTTGCTGGGTCATCAGTAGGTGTGCCACGTGGATGACACGTGTCCCTTAAGCTTATCCGGATATCTGCCTTGCTGGCGCGGCCCGCGTAAGCCTCGGCTTATCTTTACGCGGCCCGCCTGAAGACCACAAATCTTGATTTTTGATATGGATTGGGGTTTCAGGGGTCCGGGTTTTTACTTATGGATCAATTTGGGACATTTTTGAATATAATTATATCATAAAGAAAAAGGGAATAAAATAGTGAGAAAAGAGAATGGACCCACTTTGTAACTTTAGGGTTCAACTAGAAAGTCTCCTGGTAGAATATTGGGTATAACTTCTGAGCTATTTAAAAATATATAATGCACTCGTGTTAAGTATAGTACCCCTCATTCAACCTTATCCCTATGTCACGAGACAGAACCCCAATGAACTTAGTCAGGCTGAGCCTTGACATTCGTTATGGGGCTCAGATCAATCGGAAAGGGTAGCGGTGATCGGGAGTTAAAACAATTAAAATAGGGTAGGACTTTATTATTATTATAGGGTAAATAATAATAAAAATATATATATATTTATATATTGAGAAAGAGTAGGCGAAAGACAATAGAACTTTGAAGGAATGAAAAGGGCTACTGATGGTTCTTATTTATAAGCTTTTTCGAAGAGTCTTGGTCATAAGGAAAAGATTCATTTCTTTCCATTTTTAGACACGTATCTCTCATGGAATTTCCATATTTCATACACGTCCCTCCTTCATAGTTTGTATATAAAGTTTAATTTTAATTATTATTTTATTTTGATTCGACACCTACACCAATTTAAAATCTCAAAAGTTAACTTTTATTATTATTATTATTATTATTATTTATAATTAATTTAACTGCTTTACTCATTTGGCATGTATAACTTCTAAAATATGATGTTTTATAAAACAATGAATATGTCTTTAGAACGAATATATTTTTGTCTACATTTTGAACCAAGTTTTATTAAAAACGGAGTAGGTTTAAATGTAATGTATTTTTATAATTTAATTATTAAACGGTTCCTGGGCCCGTCTAGGTACTTCATATTTCTTACAGTCAACTTACCCGTAATCTATCCGTCTAATAATATTGTTTTTATATACTTTTATTTTATTTAGAAAGGTCACCTATATACAGGCCAATTAATTAGTATAATATTTCAACCAACTATATATAAAATAGTGTTTAAAACTATTTGGTTTGAATATTTATATTAAAATAAACTAGTTACTAGTTACTAGTGGTAATAAATTTAACCAAACCTATAATTCTTATATAAAAATAGGAATGTTACATCCTCCCCACCTTGTTTTAAATCTCGTCCTCTAGATTTGGGTTACGATATTTCTTTTAGAGTTATGTCACGTCTTAGTCAATAAAAACAATCTTAAGATAGATGACACAGAATTAAAATATCAAATTTTGTGAATACGAGTTGTACAATAAGCAGGATTCAATTGTTCAACTGAATTACACTAATAAATGAGGTATATGCATTAAAAATAGTTAGAATACAAACAACTTTTGACAGCTCACCTCAATTACCTTTTAAGCTAAATTTTCTTTTATTTACCCATCTAACCCATTCATTTCCATTTTAGCGACAGCTAAAACTTTGCCCAAACTACTGAACCATTAACATAAAAGGGTAGTAGTGGCAGGGCAAGCCTAAGCATTGGCCTGGTGGGCGACGACTTAGGGCCAACACTTCAGGGGGCTCGCAAAAGATTTAAAATTTAGTTTTGTTGAAAGTGATTAAAATGTTTCCTTATTTCTGATTGCAACATACATCAAGGGAAAAAACAGTTCAACTGGCTAGAAATACCTGTTGTCTTGGGTTACTTTTTCAAGTATAGTTTGTAGAGGCTGTAGGATTATAAAATATGTTGATTGATTATAAAAACATATATACCTTAAATAAACAAAATGGTAGATTTCCTTGAAATTCATACCTGAAATTAGGTAATGAAGGTGTGAACTTCTTACCAATTGTGAGTTGACTGCTAGACAACAAATCACGCTATCAACGAAACTGAAAAATGAAACACTAAAGCCTTTACTTCAAAAAGATCTATGAAGGATATATTGAAAGCTATGTATCTAGTGTGTATTTCAATAACACAATTATTTACCAAATGTAAAACATGTTTTACTTACATGCCCTTTCGTGTTATTACTCATGTTTTACTTACATGCCCTTTCGTGTTATCACAGTCAACCCTAAATGTGTTATTACTCATGTTCAAGATAACCTCTTTCATGTTCATGTGCGCAAGTGTCACGCCCCCTGACCCACCCTGGACGGAATCGGGAGCTGCGAACAGCCAAGCGGTACCGGTGATTATTTTGAAAAATATTGCAGCGGAAATTTCATCAGGACCGTGAGTTAGGAAAAATATCAGAGTTTAGAAAACACCGGATTTTATTTATTAAATAGATGGGACAAACCTATGTTTTACAAAGGTAGCTTTAATAAGGGATAAACCCAATTACATAAAACAATATTTCTTAATTTGATTTAATTAATAAAATAAGCCACTTCTTGAAGCCTTTCGGTGCCGTATCCATCTCTTACTCCAATCTACTGTAATTACCTGAAACGCGTTTTAAAAAGGTTTTGTCAGCAGAAAATACTGGTGAGTTCATTCATTTTGCTTAAAACGACGCATTTGTTATAATCTACAGTATTAAGAGCGGTTACAATGTTTCCATATATCAACCAACTACCCACAGTATTTGTCACTCGACCATCCATTGGTAACCTCATTGTCCAATGGTGTCTGTGACTATGGTCATATCACCCCTTGGCTACCCCGTTGTCCAATGGTGACGGTTATCAAGTAATGTATACAAAACCCCACATACCGGCTGTAATTTGGTGATTACAAAGACTTAATCCCTGTAATTATAACTTTGAAAATATTTAAGAATTTATAAAGTATTTTGATAAAAAGAGAATGAATCACATTATAAGCATGCAGATTTATACGGGCAGAGCTTAGCCTATTGATTAGTCTTGTAACCTAGTGCACATGAACTAGGTAAGTAACTAATACAACATTTATGATATCTCACGAGATTAAAACCTTCACAACGAATGACAAAGTGCAATACTTAAACATCCATCGGATTCGCAACGAATGACAGAGTCTACCCCGAGTTTGGGTGGCACTCAAACATCCTGTCGGATTCACGACTAATGACAAAGTATAGTATTTAAACATCCTGTCGGATAGTTTCAATCGATCGGATATTGAATCGTAGCAGCGATCGAGTTAATACCCGGTATCATAGCAGCACCCCACTAATTTGAAAGTAAAATTCGAGCAGAATATGATTGATTTTGAAAGTTTCATCGTCTCTCTTGAACTGCTCATGACCCGCTCTATTTATAGCTGGAAATTGGGTCTCACGCGGCCCGCGTGAGCCTTGGTTTAACCTTTACGCGGCCCGCGTGAACACCTAGTCTATGCGTAGGGTTGCTGGGTCATCAGTAGGTGTGCCACGTGGATGACACGTGTCCCTTAAGCTTATCCGGATATCTGCCTTGCTGGCGCGGCCCGCGTAAGCCTCGGCTTATCTTTACGCGGCCCGCCTGAAGACCACAAATCTTGATTTTTGATATGGATTGGGGTTTCAGGGGTCCGGGTTTTTACTTATGGATCAATTTGGGACATTTTTGAATATAATTATATCATAAAGAAAAAGGGAATAAAATAGTGAGAAAAGAGAATGGACCCACTTTGTAACTTTAGGGTTCAACTAGAAAGTCTCCTGGTAGAATATTGGGTATAACTTCTGAGCTATTTAAAAATATATAATGCACTCGTGTTAAGTATAGTACCCCTCATTCAACCTTATCCCTATGTCACGAGACAGAACCCCAATGAACTTAGTCAGGCTGAGCCTTGACATTCGTTATGGGGCTCAGATCAATCGGAAAGGGTAGCGGTGATCGGGAGTTAAAACAATTAAAATAGGGTAGGACTTTATTATTATTATAGGGTAAATAATAATAAAAATATATATATATTTATATATTGAGAAAGAGTAGGCGAAAGACAATAGAACTTTGAAGGAATGAAAAGGGCTACTGATGGTTCTTATTTATAAGCTTTTTCGAAGAGTCTTGGTCATAAGGAAAAGATTCATTTCTTTCCATTTTTAGACACGTATCTCTCATGGAATTTCCATATTTCATACACGTCCCTCCTTCATAGTTTGTATATAAAGTTTAATTTTAATTATTATTTTATTTTGATTCGACACCTACACCAATTTAAAATCTCAAAAGTTAACTTTTATTATTATTATTATTATTATTATTATTATTTATAATTAATTTAACTGCTTTACTCATTTGGCATGTATAACTTCTAAAATATGATGTTTTATAAAACAATGAATATGTCTTTAGAACGAATATATTTTTGTCTACATTTTGAACCAAGTTTTATTAAAAACGGAGTAGGTTTAAATGTAATGTATTTTTATAATTTAATTATTAAACGGTTCCTGGGCCCGTCTAGGTACTTCATATTTCTTACAGTCAACTTACCCGTAATCTATCCGTCTAATAATATTGTTTTTATATACTTTTATTTTATTTAGAAAGGTCACCTATATACAGGCCAATTAATTAGTATAATATTTCAACCAACTATATATAAAATAGTGTTTAAAACTATTTGGTTTGAATATTTATATTAAAATAAACTAGTTACTAGTTACTAGTGGTAATAAATTTAACCAAACCTATAATTCTTATATAAAAATAGGAATGTTACATCCTCCTCACCTTGTTTTAAATCTCGTCCTCTAGATTTGGGTTACGATATTTCTTTTAGAGTTATGTCACGTCTTAGTCAATAAAAACAATCTTAAGATAGATGACACAGAATTAAAATATCAAATTTTGTGAATACGAGTTGTACAATAAGCAGGATTCAATCTTAATATATCTTTTTGGCTTGAACAACATTTAGTGTTATTATTATCCTTTTTAACATGAGCTACAAGTTTATACCAATACCGCAAGGTGTCGTAATGATTTGAAATATTTCAATAATTATGGTGATCGAACAAATTCACCGTGTAATCAACTGAAAGCTTTTAGTGAAAACTCTAGGGGTTTACGTATCTGCATAACTCTTTTGTCGATCTTGATACATAATACTTCTATAAGTATTTAATAGTTGTGGAATATTAAACAAGATGAACAATTAATTATAAGTATAAAATATCTTGTCCATGAATACTTAGACATTTATTTAGATAATTTTATTCGTCCTTCTAATTCTTGTATTGTTTTATGAAAATATGTCTTCTCCTTACAGTACAAAGTATATATAAAAAATATTTTGATATATAATTAAAATTTGCTAAATAAGTATGATGACTTAATTTATATACATTAACTAGTCATTATCATGGTTGGATATTGGTTAGTGCTGCCTTGTTTAAGCATGGGTGATCAGTCCATGCCTAACTAATGCTAGGCTATTCAATACCTGCCCCTGACAATAACCCTAATACCTAAAAATAATACTAACACTACTACTATTAATATATTATTACTAATAATAAAACTAATATTAATTACCAATAATAAATAACTAAACATAACTTAAATGAGAGTATACCTCAAACATAATTTTATACATATATATAAAAATATAAATTCTTAACCTCAATGGTTTAACAAGAATTTTTTTTTTAATATAGTAATACTATATTGTAAATTACTTATGGAAGTTTTCAAAAAAAATTATTATTATTATCATTTTTTTTAAGAAATTCATTGACTCGATATCAAAGAGTCATCGTTTTGCAATAATGTGGTTCACATTGCAAAAAGCGGAATGATATTTGAGTTTGGATAAAATAACAAATCGGAATGAAGCCCTCCAGTGGTCTTTATAAATCAAATGAACCACATGCGTAACAAACAGTGCATGTGTAACGTGTGGATTTACCAAGAAATGAAATAGATCAATATTCACTACTATGAAAGAAATCCTCATGGTATGATGACCATTAGAGGAAGTAGAAACACGAAAGTCAACTTATTATATGCAGAAGTCAGAAAAAGAAATATAAGAACTTTATCTGGAATTTCGTGTGATAACTGTTGTTAAGTGACATTACCAGGGAATGTCGAATAAAATGAAATAGGGAATTTGCAAAGGTATGTGACTCCTTTTGCAGTGATAATAATTATGACTCTGATTAGACTGTGCACCGATGGTTGTGAAATCTTGTTACAACGTACCTCAGCGATATTCATGTTGTTTGTAGGATCATGTGGCAAAGTGCCGCTTTTTGATCAGTAGTTCTTCTACTGACCGAATTAGCATTGGTGTCATCGTGCCCAATTTATATTTTCCAAAGGTCTTGCCTTGAAAGTCGTGTGTGATATACTTTGACGTCTGTGGACGTATAATTTAAGTTTCATGTGTTTTCTTGTGCACTAGCACAATTTTACATGCTTCTTACTTTCGTTAATAGTTTATGGTAACGCATTTGGAAATTCTGATACTTTTGATGGCGTACCAACTTAAAGGGTTTCCATTGCACGAGTTACGAGGTAGATGATCAAATGAAATAATGTTTGATATAGGAATTATAGATATATGCAAGAGATTCCTGATAAAGAAATCTAGAATTATTATTGACACATATGCTTGTGCTTTATTCTTAATTGACTGTTGGAATTTCTTATAGATATACATATCTATATAATCATATATTTCACATGCTGTAATAAACATACCCTTCATAATGTCAATGTATTTAACAGATTCATACTTTCAAAAACAAGTCAGATATCAGTTCATGATACTATTTAGGGAAATCTTGTCACTTGTTTGACATTTTATATACCTTCTTACCCGGTTCTAGCCGTGTAACACCCCAAAAATGGGTCTGGTAATTTAAACCCGGTTAATATAAAGGAACGGGTAAAAATACCGTTAGGGGTAAAAGTGAACCCGTAAATGAATATTAACTAGGAATAATTAACCTAGTTGAATATTAGTATCGTTGGTATTAAACGAAGGGTTGTAGCCTTATTTAATTAAAACGAAACATGAGGGACCAAAGTGAACAACTTGAAAGTTGTTTTATTAAAAGTAAACAACACACACACATAGACACACATTGTGTGTGTGTGTTCATCAATGAGCAGGAGGCTCCCAAGGAGCCTCAAACCCTAATTCCATCATTATGCTCAAATTGAAAGGCAAGATGACGCTTAAAATCATAACCGAGCATGGATAAATGATCACCATCACGAGGGGATCATAAGGTATGTCTTAAATCTAAGATTTGTGATCATGGGTGAAGTGGGTTATGTTCTAATCCGTGAGTTAATATGAAATTAACCATGTACAAGGGTTAGAATCCTCGTATAGAACATGGGTTACGTATGGTTTGTGTTAATTTGATGATTAGAGGTAAAACCCGTTAGTTATGGTGAAGATGATAACTAGAATCACCCCCTATGTCTAAGTCTTGTGGAAAGATAGATGTATTATCTGAGTATGATGAATTCTTGTTAGATGAATTAGGAGAAATATGATGATGCTATGTTTGATGTTTATGTGTTAATGATACTTGTTGATTAGTAAGAAGATTTGATGAAATATGAATGAACTAGGAAGATTATGTGTAAACTAGTTGTACATGGTGCCTAGGAAGTAGTACGCACACCACGTGTTTGATGAAATGTCTAAATGACAATAATAGGTGAAGGTTGTGTTATGATGATGTTGAGTATGCTATATGCTTGTTTGAATCGGCTAATGAAATACATATGTGAGATATGAACTTGATATGATCGTTCATACGAATAATCATGTATGCTAATAAGGATGTAAATGTAATGACATGAAAGTATAGGAATCATGTCAAGATGGATGGGAGCGTGGAAGGCTAACGGGACAAGAAGACTCAAGTAAGCGAATGCAAATACGGACGCGTAAGGTAAGTAAATCCCGGACTTACACTTTAGATGTAAAATGTATTGTAGTATGATGATTATTGTGATTCATGTGAGAAAGTAATAAACAATGGAAGTAATAAGGTAAGTTTACGGAAAAGGAGACGAAAGTGGGTAGGAAAGTAATTTCTATTAAGTATGGGTAAGGAAGGGAATATACACGTTAGTATTATGCATAAAGGTGAAATAAGTAATTATACATGTGGTAAGATGTAAGTTGTAAATGAAGGGGGTATGATTGGTAAGGTATTTATACATGAAACGGAAATTAGTTAAATTACACATATGAGTTAAGCCTAATGATGCTAATTGTTTTCTGTTAAGAATGAAATGGAAGTGCAGGTATACTAATAATGGAGAATGAAGGTTAAGTATGGAAGTCAGACGAGAGTGTCCGAATGGATGGATGAATGGATTTATATGAACGAGATAAAGAGATGTTGATGCTTGATTATGCACGTTTTAAAGTATATGTATTATGTCACCGGTTGCTAATGAAGTAATTGGTTGTGGTGATTGCAGATTGTACAGGTTCATGGATGTTTCATTTGGAAGTGTACGCGGTTGAAGATCGAGTCAAGACATGGATTGTACGTGGGTGTTTATGTGGTCACTTAATTTGATATAAGTTTTGTCAGTTTTTGGTTAATTTACAAATGGGATTAATTTCTTTAAGTGAAAGAAAGAATATCATTAAAGAACTTTTAGGTATGTATTTTCCGCTGCGAATCTTGGGTTAAAATGTGTTAGGGCGTCACAGGAGAGGTAACCCCGTTATATCCGGACAAGCTGGAGAGTCTGCTACACCATACCCAGTCTTGCCGGAGAAGAATTTTATATTTCCCATAAATAGATCTTTCTTAAATCATGATTTGGAAAGTGCATTATGACTTTCAACAAGGACAAAGTAAATTAATATGACGGATCATATTCTAGAACAAAGTAGTACCAATAAATAAGAAATAATAGTGGTCAAGTGTTACTGCTTTATTTATTATACTTGCAATGTTCTAGTTATCATTCTCAGGGCATACCAAAACCCATCACAAGTATTTAGCTTATCTCGAAGCTTATACTAAGGCATCTTTTCTTAAGTTCAAGTCTAAATGCTATCATGTGTGCTACCAGTTAATAGCAATCTCCTAACTCTTTTATATAAGCTTAGGTATTATTATCACAACACCTATAGGCTTAAATCAGTGGCTCTAATACCACCTTCTGTCACGCCCCCCGACCCACCCTGGACGGAATCGGGAGCCGCGAACAGCCAAGTGGTACCGGTGATTATTTTGAAAAATATTGCAGCGGAAATTTCATCAGGACTGTGAGTTAGGAAAAATATCAGAGTTTAGAAAACACCGGATTTTATTTATTAAATAGATGGGATAAACCCATGTTTTACAAAGGTAGCTTTAATAAGGGATAAACCCAATTACATAAAACAATATTTCTTAATTTGATTTAATTAATAAAATAAGCCACTTCTTAAAGCCTTTCGGTGCCGTATCCATCTCTTACTCCAATCTACTGTAATTACCTGAAACGCGTTTTAAAAAGGTTTTGTCAGCAGGAAATACTGGTGAGTTCATTCATTTTGCTTAAAACGACGCATTTGTTATAATCTACAGTATTAAGAGCGATTACAATGTTTCCATATATCAACCAACTACCCACAGTATTTGTCACTCGACCATCCATTGGTAACCTCATTGTCAAATGGTGTCTGTGACTATGGTCATATCACCCCTTGGCTACCCCGTTGTCCAATGGTGACGGTTATCAAGTAATGTATACAAAACCCCACATACAGGCTTTAATTTGGTGATTACAAAGACTTAATCCCTGTAATTATAACTTTGAAAATATTTAAGAATTTATAAAATATTTTGATAAAAAGAGAATGACTCACATTATAAGCATGCAGATTTATACAGGCAGAGCTTAGCCTATTGATTAGTCTTGTAACCTAGTGCACATGAACTAGGTAAGTAACTAATACAGCATTTACGATATCTCACGAGATTAAAACCTTCACAACGAATGACAAAGTGCAATACTTAAACATCCATCGGATTCGCAACGAATGACAGAGTCTACCCCGAGTTTGGGTGGCACTCAAACATCCTGTCGGATTCACGACTAATGACAAAGTATAGTATTTAAACATCCTGTCGGATAGTTTCAATCGATCGGATATTGAATCGTAGCAGCGATCGAGTTAATACCCGGTATCATAGCAGCACCCCACTAATTTGAAAGTAAAATTCGAGCAGAATATGATTGATTTTGAAAGTTTCATCGACTCTCTTGAAATGCTCATGACTCGCTCTATTTATAGCTGGAAATTGGGTCTCACGCGGCGCGCCGTGAGCCTTGGTTTAACCTTTACGCAGCCCGCGTGGCCACCTAGTCTATGCGTAGGGTTGCTAGGTCATCAGTAGGTGTGCCACGTGGATGACACGTGTCCCTTAAGCTTATCCGGAGATCTGCCTTGCTGGCGCGGCCCGCGTAAGCCTCGGCTTATCTTTACGCGGCCCGCCTGAAGACCACAAATCTTGATTTTTGATATGGATTGGGGTTTCAGGGGGTCCAGGTTTTTACTTATGGATCAATTTGGGACATTTTTTAATATAATTATATCATAAAGAAAAAGGGAATAAAATAGTGAGAAAAGAGAATGGACCCACTTTGTAACTTTAGGGTTCAACTAGAAAGTCTCCTGGTAGAATATTGGGTATAACTTCTGAGCTATTTAAAAATATATAATGCACTCGTGTTAAGTATAGTACCCCTCATTCAACCTTATCCCTATGTCACGAGACAGAACCCCAATGAACTTAGTCAGGCAGAGCCTTGACATGCGTCATGGGGCTCAGATCAATCGGAAAGGGTAGCGGTGATCGGGAGTTAAAACAATTAAAATGGGGTAGGACTTTATTATTATAGGGTAAATAATAATAAATATATATATATATATATTTATATATTGAGAAAGAGTAGGCGAAAGACAATAGAACTTTGAAGGAATGAAAAAGGCTACTGATGGTTGTTATTTATAAGCTTTTTCGAAGAGTCTTGGGCATAAGGAAAAGATTCCTTTCTTTCCATTTTTAGACACGTATCTCTCATGGAATTTCCATATTTCATACACGCCCCTCCTTCATAGTTTGTAGATAAAGTTTAATTTTAATTATTATTTTATTTTGATTCGACACCTACACCATTTTAAAATCTCAAAAGTTAACTTTTATTATTATTATTATTATTATTATTATTATTATTTATAATTAATTTAACTGCTTTACTCATTTGGCATGTATAACTTCTAAAATATGATGTTTTATAAAACAATGAATATGTCTTTAGAACGAATATATTTTTGTCTACATTTTGAACCAAGTTTTATTAAAAACGGAGTAGGTTCAAATGTAATGTATTTTTATAATTTAATTATTAAACGGTTCCTGTGCCCGTCTAGGTACTTCATATTTCTTACAGTCAACTTACCCGTAATCTATCCGTCTAATAATATAAGTTTTTATATACTTTTATTTTATTTAGAAAGGTCACCTATATACAGGCCAATGATCGGAGTGTCGCGCTCCGGTCAAAGATAATATTTATAAGCCCGAATTACCCTTAACTATGAGTTAGTGGTAGTACGGGGTCGAACCACGAAGAGTTTGTGGTTTGCGAATGGACTTGATTGATTTTAAATGTTTGTCACAATTATGAAGCTTACTAGAATAATGTTGTGTTTTTGTTTATTTGGAAGATATGATTTTAAACTAGATGATGTGATAAAAATGAGTAACAACTACTAATTAACGATTGCAAGAATTTTGGATACTAGAACAATTATAATAAAAAGGAATCACACCCGGGTTCGGTAATTGTTAACCTAGGATTTCTACAAGTTTTAGTTTCAACTCAAATGCATTCGATTAACGGATTTAGTGTACCGTGACTTAGGTGCTACTAACTATCAACGCCCCGAAGAACGGACAAGAAGACACTTTGTAATCAACACAAGTAAATCCTAACAACGACAACGTACAATTACATATCACCGTTTCGCAAAGTCATAACTTTTAACATCGTTCGACAATTCACGAATTCGTAACAAATGTAATACTATTATCAAAAGTTTCAAAAACAAAATACAAATTGTCACTAAGATGAAACAAGAACAAATTGAAACCCTAAAAGTAACAACTACCTACACCGTGGTGAAACCGAGATGATTAGCCGCTCATGGTTGATGCAACTTGATCACCGGATGCTTGGAATGCGGATGAAGTCATCTTGAAGCCTTAAGAATGGTGAATGATGAGGTTTGGTGAAAGATGATGATGGTGGAAGGATTAGGGTTTGTGGATGATGGATTGATTGAGATGATGGTGATGATTTCGGATTGTAGAGATGAAGTGAGGTGAATGGTAGGTGAATGATCCTTTGTTTAGGCTCCAAGATCAAGTTCAAAACCCAAAAAATGTGTAACTCCCGAATTGATTGAATAACAACCAATAAAAATCGTTTCTCACACCCCAAATCAAGAAGTTCGCGTATGCAACATAGAAGGACCGTCGCCGACGGTGGATGTGTCCGTCGGCGACGGCGTGTGGATTGCCAATTGAAGCCGACGCGTTATCTCGCTGTCTACGGACAATTCAGGCGACGGAACATTGTGTAAACCGTCGGCGACGGACCATATGGTCGTCGGCGACGGCTCCTGGAATTCCAACTTTTTGTTTTCTTCATTTCTCAAGTCCGGTTGACCCGTTTCGCGTCCCGATGGTTCCGTTTTCGCTCCGGTGACCCGTAAAGCTTCCGAAAAGCTCCTTAAACTCTGCTAGATCTGCAAAATACATATCTAATCAAAAGTAGGCTATTCGAAACTAAAACTTATGCAATAACATCAAATTAAGCAATTACAAGCACCGGTTTTCGACCACGTATCACATCCCCACACTTGTCTTTTGCTTGCCCTCAAGCAAATCTGTTTTTCACTTTCACGTGGGTCGAACAACGAATACATTCCCCATTCCCGAGACAAAGGTTAAGGTGCAATGTCATACTAAAGTTCAAACTCTTTACAATTTTCAATATATTTAACGGTAATGTGATTTTAAGTACACAAATGGTTACCCAAGATTGACCCGCCTATAAAAACAACAATTCATGCATGTCCCTCACAATGTTCTCTCCACTCGGCTTATAAATTGGCTAATATTTATAATGTATTAGCACTTCAAAGACTATTCACTCAAAACCGATTAGAACACATACCCGCATAAGCTTGTAACTCAATCATTCTCCACCATTGATCACGACTACTAAGCACAAGTCAAAAGGTCTTTGAAGGGTTGTAATGGGGCTAGGCGAGGGGTAGGAATTAGGATATTTTAAAGTGGCTAAGGTGATGAAAATTCGATTTTTTTTATTACAAATGACTAGTCTAACAAAACTAACTATAAACACCAAAATTAAGGCAACAACATTCGCCTTTTATTCAACAACTATCAACACTTCTTTTTGTGTTTTTCTTCAACGATTTTCCCTTCTTTTTCATGACATTTTCTGATTTTTTTTTATTTTTTTTATTTTTTTTTATTTTTTTTAACATATATGCAAACAAACAAGAACAACTAAACAAAAACAACTCCTATAATCGAATTTCCATTACACGGGGTTTAAAAGAAAAGGTTTAACGGTTATGGGCTATAGGGTGGTCAAACGAAAGTTTTAGGCTCAAAATGGGCAACTAGGGGATTTGTTTGGGTAAGGATAGATAAATGGTTTTAAGAGAAAAGGTTTACCTAATGCCTTAATCATTCTTGTGCTTGTATTCGGTCTATAGTCTCAAACGTATCAAAAGTTGCAAGTTCTACAATATATGACTAATGGTCCACTCAAACAAAGAAACATAGGTATGTAATCTATGATATAAAAGTGGCTCAAAACCTCCATATCTAAAAGGGTATGGTATGTGACATGCATAAAAGACTAGTTTCTTAGGCGGATTATTCCCAAATAACCACCCGTTAAATACCCGTCATGCTATTAATTCGAACTTGACCATGACAATAGACCAAATGGGTTGTGACATCCCTCGTTGACTTAGTTACTTGTGCTTTTAAGATCGCTTTTGAAACAAGATATTTTTGAAAAATTTTTGAAATTTTCCCCCATCCCCACACTTGAGGTGAACATTGTCCTCAATGTGTAGTATTTAAATGAACGGGTCAAAATCTAAAATTTTTACTACTCCCCCATCCCCACACTTGAGATACATATTGTCCTCAATGTGTAAGAACTAGAGTATTAAACACAAAAGGGATGTGACACGGCTAATTCCCCCAAAAATTCACCCCGGAAAAATAATATACAAAATACACTCCACTTATTTGCTAATCTAAAGATCAAAAGTAAAAAGAAACGTATGCACCTGGTTTGTGAGCTCATTCTTCGTATGCTCCTCTCCTCTTCATGAAAGCGGTTGTCCCACGAACCAAATGTACCTACAAATCTTAACCCTTGTGTAGAAGCATGCTTATCACAACCACTAAAATTTGTCAGTTACCTAGTTCTACCACTTTTATGAAAATATTACCAAGCTATACGTTATTTCACTTTGATTTATGTGGAGAATAAATTACAACAACAACCTAACTCACTTTCATAGGAATCACGGTTGCATTTAGCTTATGCAACAAGCCCTTTTAAACCCCCCAATAGCTTGGGAGGACGAGAGGTCTCGTGAGGGTTATATAGGGAACACACCCACAAAGTTCATTTAACTAGGCGAGAATTTAAATAACAAAATGAAAATTAGGAAAAAAAATATAATATACAACAACAACAACAAAAGACATACCATACCTCTACCGCTGATATCGCTCGTTTGGATCCACTGGCGGGTTGGGCTGGTATTGATAACCAGTGAGGGACTCGAACATCTCCCTATAGTTATCTAGCGGGCTTGACTCTTGTTGAGGTGGCGGTTGGTATGGCATTGGAACAAAACTCGAGCCGACTGCCTCGGGCCAATGAGGGGTTGGATCGGATGGCCCTTGCGGATGAGGAAGGTTGGGGTAATCGGTCCAACCCGAATGTTCAACATATGGGAGACCGGCTTGATAATCTCTTTGATGGCGTTCTTGATCATGGAGCACCTTGAAGTTATTAATCGCCATTTGGTTAGAGAAAGCCAACGCTCCCCATCGGCGTTGGTCTAACTCTCTTTGTGCAGTTTGGTTCCTAGCCGCCTCTTCTTCCCATGCCTGTCTATGGGCCCTTTCTTCCTCTTGCAACTGTATCATGCGTTCCATTTGTGATTGTTGTAACGCATGTTGCAGCTGTTGTTCCTCCAACTGTTTTTATTGTTGCTGCGAGTACGCCCCTTGCGCCTCTTCCCATTCGTTCCTACTAGCATGGTACTCTCTTGCTTCACCAATACCCGCCGACACATTGTCGTAGATCGCTTAATCTCCACGGTTCCACAACCGATACGACGGTATTTGCCTTTGATTCACAAAATCTGCCACATTGGCAGAGATTTCCCTATGCTTCCTCCTATACCTTTGCCTCGGTCCCCGCGGACCGGAAGGATCAATTTCCTCCCCTCGGTCATCGCCCTCTTCTTCATCACCTTCTTCATCACCCTCTTTGTCATTAACCCGATAACTATCCCCTTGCTCATCTTCGACCGTATGCAAATGCCCAAAAGCTTTCACAGTTATTTTCCAATGTCGCCTCATAGAGGCGAAGTTGAATTGATCAATTGGCTTAGACACCCACAGTGAGTCTTGAGGTAATGCATTCTGTTGGATAATCATGGCGCTAATCAACCTTGCATAAGGAATCATCTTTCGTTTAAACGATTCTCGTGTATCCCATGTGTTGATCATAACAATTTGACGCCACGAGAGCTTGGGCGTCCCATATAACAATGCATGCAAAACCCGACAGTCGGGTGCCTTCACCTTTCCACGGTCTCCGAACCGTACCATAATGTTCTCTAACGAGATACCTTGGAGTATCTTTCCCATCAAAGACAGATCACTTCTCGACTCTCCCGCACCCCCAGAACCTAGTAGCGTGTCCTCTAAAAGCCTCACTGGGTCAGCATCGTTTTTCTTGTTGTCCAAAAACTGATCATACCCATAATATTCATACGCGTCGACCCCAAGTGAGTCAAACCTCGCTATAGCATTCATATGTTCGAAAGACATGACCATTTGATTTTTTCCAATGTTACCAATCAACTTCCACCTATGAGCTGGTCTATCAGAGTGTTCAAAACGAAGGGTGGATAACCACTCACAAACTGCCCCCAAGTATACCCGAGTAGTGATATCCTCACACCAATCAATCACCCGTTCCCAGCCAAGTTTCTCAAACATTTTCACTATACCAATCTTCCTAAACTCTTCAACATCTACCGTACATTCACAAACTGTCCTTTCGGGTACGGATTTTGAAACACCCGTAACCATCTTCATCTTCCACATTTTGGCTTCTAACCTCTTATTGTTGTAACGAGAAAGAGCCTTTGTTTTCTCGTCCTTCCATGCCAAAGCTGATCTACTATTTTTTTCTTCTTCCCAATCCCAATCCTGTCGAATAAGTTGCCCATCACCCTCTACTACATTACTTAGTTGTTCCCATTGCCTTTGATATACCCCGAAACCCGAGACGGCTCCCGAAGATGAACCTTGACCGGAGGTCTTTGCTTTCTTACTTCCGCGGAGCATAGCTACAATCACAAGACAAAGACACCAACAATTAGTACACCAAATCTTCAAGCAATCTCAAACTTTGAACATAATATATAATGTTGAATTTCAATCAATACTTAGATGTAAAATCGCCTTTTTAAACTTCCAAAGTTGCACATCTTATCATCTATATCAATTAAACATGTTTATTCACAAAATTTTCTCAAAAATTCATGTTTTCAACAATATTCAACATCACAACTATGTTCAATCATGCACAATCTAGTGTAATCACATCACCAAGACTAAAGCATGCTCAAATCCCTCCCAAATCAAGCAAACATTCTTAAAATTATGCTTAAACATCCTACATTGTGATAAACAACCTACTCTTAAACAATAGGTTTAAAATTTCGGAAGAAATCAACAACACATATGAAAATCCTGCATAAATTAAGTGAAAGTTCATACCTTTGGTGAAGATTGACAAGAAGAACTAAAGAAAAGTGTAAAATAAGGAACTTGGATGAACACTCTTCAAAACCCTAAGAACTCACGTCCAGAAATCTTGCAAACGAGCAAGAATTGATGGAATTTGTTATGGGGGTTTTGCTCCTCTCTGAAAATCACTCAGGATAGGCTCAAGAAGTAAGTGATTTGGCTGAGAATTGAGAAAGTTATGAGAAGAAGAAGATTAGGGTTTTTGAAGGTGAATTGGGGAAGAAGATGGAGATGAAGAAGAGAGAGAACGTGATGTTACTGATTTGGTAGTGTGTTTAGATGTTTTAGGGAATATGATCAGGTTTTCGGGTTATTTGTGTGGTGAAAAGAGGATTTAGGTTGAGTTTGGATGCTCACAAGAGCTCTTGGTTCGAGTTATAAGCCAAACAAAACATCAGCGTCGGCCGGATTTAGAGACACCGTCGGCGACGGTCCACTGTGCCGTCGGCGACGGTTGCTGGAATTCATAAAACATGACGACGGCTAATGTTGCTGTCTACGGAGATTTTCGGGTGACGGATGGTTTTTAAACTCCGTAGGCGACGAGTAATACCACCGTCGGCGACGGTTCCTTGATTTTCATTTCTCAAATTTTTTTTTTTCACAAAATAGGAGGAAATTATGAACTTTTAATAAAGGCTATGTACATACAAAAATCCTAAAAATTATTAAAAATCTTTTTGTGATTTTTATGTTAAATTTTGAAAACGCAATAACCGTCAACGGCCCTACCACCCCCAAAAAAAAAATCGTGTATTGTCCTCAATGCACATAACAAAGCCTAAAAACATACCTTGTGTCTTCATGACCCGTTCGGAATGTCCGGACTTCACACAATCAAGCGAGATTAGTATGGAACGAAAACGATTAACATAAACACACACAAACAAATAAATAATTGTACATAACTTTACACAAAATGTTACCGGTCCTTGTTAGTCGACCTCGTAAATCGGTGTGCTTACCACAAAGCTCACCAATTCCTTGTTTTCATCTACCTTCTCGTTACCATCAAGAAACGGTTTTAGCCGATGACCATTTACCGTTTGTCGTATCCCATCCTTCGGGTCCTCGATGGTAACATCACCCAATTGTCCGACCCGGGTGATCACATAGGGTCCCATCCATTTGCTCCGGAGCTTTCCGGGAAAGAACTTTAGCTTCGAATTGTAAAGCCACACCTTTTGGCCAACCTCGAACTCTTTCTTTCTCAACTTGGCATCATGCGCTTTCTTCATTCCATCCTTGTAGTTGGACGCGCATTCATATGCCATTTCCCTTAGCTCCTCCAACTCACATAGCTTGAGTTTCCTTTCCTTACCTGCATCGTCATATTGAACATTAACTTCTTTAATAGCCCATAACGATTTGTGTACAAGTTCCACCGGTAAATGACAATTTTTACCATAAACCAACCGGTAAGGTGTAGTACCAATAGGTGTCTTATGTGCCGTACGGTAGGCCCATAAAGCATCGTTCAATTTAATTGACCAATCCTTACGGTCCGCCCGCACGGTCTTTTGCAAAATCTCTTTGATTGGCCTATTTGACACCTCAACTTGCCCGTTTGTTTGCGGGTGATAGGGGGTGGCAATCCTATGGTCAACACCAAACCGTTTAAGAAGTTTCCCAAACCGAAAATTTTTAAAATGAGATCCTCTATCACTTATGATGACCCGAGGAATCCCAAACCTTGAGAAAATATCGGTTTGAACAAAATTACACACTACGGAGTGGTCGTTCGTCTTGGTGGCTATTGCTTCGACCCACTTTGACACATAGTCAACGGCCACCAAGATATACAAATTGCCATAGGAATTGGGGAATGGGCCCATGAAATCAATTCCCCACACGTCAAAGATGTCGACTACAAGGATTGGTTGCATGGGCATTTCATCCCTTTTTGAAATACCCCCTAGTTTTTGACACTCTATGCAATTTTTAGCAAACTCATTTGCATCTTTGAAGATAGTAGGCCAAAAAAGACCACTATTTAACACTTTATGACCCGTTTTGTGACCACTAAAGTGACCACCACATGCAAATGAGTGTAGATGCTGCAACATGCTTGGAATCTCTTCGTCATCAATGTATCTTCTTATAACTTGATCCGCACACTCCTTCCACAAATGCGGTTCTTCCAACCGATAGTACTTGATTTGGGACATGAAGTGTTGCCTCTTCCGTCTATCCCAATGTGCCGGTAAGTCACCTGTAACAAGATAATTCACAATGTTAGCATACCAAGGCAACTTATCCAATTTCATAATATACTCATCGGGAAACGACTCATTGATCTCTAACGATTTAGGATCCTCATCAACCATCAACCATCAACCGGGACAAATGGTCCGCTACCACATTCTCGGTACCCTTCTTGTCCCGTATCTCCAGATCGAACTCTTGGAGCAACAATACCCATCGGATTAATCTCGGTTTTGCATCTTTCTTCTCCATGAGGTACCTAACTGCAGTGTGATCAGAATAAATAATCACTTTACTACCCCATATATATGCCCGAAATTTATCCAATGCATATACCACCGCAAGTAGCTCTTTTTCGGTAGTAGTGTAATTCAATTGTGCATCCGAAAGAGTCTTACTCGCGTAGTATATGGCAACGGGTTTCTTATCGACCCGTTGTCCCAACACGGCCCCCACCGCATAATCACTCGCATCGCACATAATTTCAAAAGGAAAAGACCAATTTGGCGATTGCAAGATTGGAGCCTCAACCAACTTCTCTTTCAAATTGTTAAAAGCATTTTGACAATTTTCATTAAAATCAAACGGTTGATCTTTTAACAACAAGTTACATAAAGGCTTGGTTATGTCACTAAAACCCTTAATAAACCGCCGGTAAAAGCCCGCATGACCTAGAAATGACCTAACACCTTTAACGGTCGTGGGATACGGTAAAGTAGATATGACTTGTACCTTTGCACGATCAACCTCTATCCCACGACTTGACACCACGTGTCCCAACACTATTCCCTCTTGAACCATAAAATGGCTCTTTTCCCAACTTAAGACCAAACTAGTTTTGACACACCTTCTTAACACTTTATCTAGTTGATCCAAACAAGCCTCAAAAGATGACCCAAAAATTGAGAAATCATCCATGAAGATTTCCAAAGACTTCCCCACCATATCTGAAAAGATACTCATCATACACCTTTGGAAGGTGGCGAGGGCGTTACATAATCCAAACGGCATTCGCCTAAATGCGAAAGTGCCATAGGGACAAGTAAACGTGGTCTTTGCTTGGTCTTCCGGATGGATGGCGATTTGGTTATAACCAGAATAGCCATCTAAGAAACAATAAAATTTTTGCCCCGATAATTTCTCAACTATTTGATCAATGAACGGTAAAGGGAAATGATCTTTGGAAGTTGCGGTATTCAACTTCCTATAGTCAATACAAATTCGCCACCCGGTTACCGGCCGAGTGGCTACCTCTTCACCTGCGTCATTTTTGACGACTTGTATGCCCACTTTCTTGGGAACCGTCTGTGTTGGGCTCACCCATTGGCTATCCGAGATCGGGTAAATGATACCCGCATCTAGCCATTTCAGCACTTCCTTCTTCACTACCTCCCGCATGTTCGGATTTAATATCCGTTGTGCATCTCGAACGGGAGTCACATTCTCTTCCGTGATGATTTTGTGCATCACCACCGAGGGACTAATACCCTTCAAATCAGCAATGGTCCATCCAATCGCCGCCCGATTAGTGACCAAAACATCCATCAATTTATCCTCTTGCTCCACGGTTAAATTTGATGCAATAATAACCGGGAGCGTGTTGCCTTCACCAACATAAGCATACTTGAGATGCTTAGGCAACACCTTCAATTCAACCTCCGGAGGCTCTACTAATGACGGCTTCAACTTGTTGTCGATGCTCTCCGGTAAACTCTCAACTTGGTGCGTCCATGTCGGTTTTCCCTCTCTAACCGCAAGCACCTCCAAACTTCTCACTTCCTCATCTATGCTCTTATCCATCTCCACCTGTGACCTGTCAAACATATAACAATCCTCCATTGTGTTTTCCCCATCTACGACTGTGTCGCAAAGAGGTATACACGTGTCAACGACGTCCGCCATATAGCATTCATCATCAACTGGAGGGTTCATAAGTCCGGAAAAAACATGCAACCTCAACCTTCGGTTTCCAAATGTCATGTCAACCGTTCCCGTTTTGCAATCAATTTGAGAATTCGCGGTTGCTAAGAACGGTCGACCCAAAATCACCGTAGGTTGTTTGGTTGGGTCCTTGGCCACATAATCAAGCACTAAAAAGTCCACCGGATAGTAGAAATCCTCGATTTTCACTATCACATCCGAAACAATTCCACGGGGTAGTTTAGGTGTCAAATCGGCTAACACCACGGTGGTGTTAGACGACTGAAGTGGACCAAACTCGTATTGGTCATACAAACTACCCGGTAGAATGCTCACGCTAGCACCAAGATCTAGAAGTGCCCGGTTGATTTTAAAATCGCCTACTTGAATTGAAATGATAGGCGCACCCGAATCTTGGAGCTTAGGTGGAAGTGCACCCGAAAGAATCGAACTCACATTTTCGGTTAAATCTAATTTTTTTGGAAATTTGTGAGTACGTTTTTGGGTACACAAATCTTTCAAGTACTTAGCATACGACGGTACTTGTTTTATTGCATCCAAAAGAGGTAAATTTATTTTTACTTGTTTAAAAATTTCCAACAACTCTTCTTGTTGTGGACCTCTTTTGTTTACAACCTTTTTTACGGGTCCCTTCAATGCTTCGGGATAAGGGGCGGTATTAGCGTCCACACCCTTTTCCTTAGCCTTGGGGACGGGGATGGTCACAACGGGGGTATCATTGTTCTTTTTCAAGTCATTTTTATTTTGACCCGTTTGACCATTCTCATTCTCATCCTCACTAGCATCCTCCACCACCCCTTCAACAAACTGGGGTGATGGTGTTTTGACACCATCATCAACGACTCGACCACTACGTAAAGTAATTTTATTAATTGGTACCTCACGTGTGTTCCTTGAGTTTGACCCTTGATGCTTAGGGTTCACCGCGGTGTCACTTGGGAGTCTTCCCGTGCTTCCTCTCATTTGAGCCATTTCTTCCGCGAGTTGGCCCACTTGCTTCGCCAATGCCTCATGTGCTTTATCCCGAATCTCGTTTGTCTTCTTTATATCCTTGATATCATGATGAGATTCCTTTTGCATATTCAACAAAGCATCCATTTTGGCACCCAAATCATCGCCACCGGTTTGATTGTTCGACCCGCTTCCATTACCGCCTTGGTTATTGTAATTCCTTTGGTACCCACCTTGGTAATTATTGTCCCTACCTTGGTACCCTTGGTTATAATTTCGTTGATAACCTCCTTGATTACCACCTTGACGGTTTTGATATGATGCTCCGCTTTGACCTCCTTGGTTACCCGATTGAAAATTCGGGTTCATTTGATTTGAAGCATTACCATATCGGAAGTTGGGGTGATTCCTCAAACCCAGATGATAAGTGTTGTAGTTCATGTCATATTGCTTCCTATCTCCATACACTTGATTGACTTCCTCCGTATAGTCAACTGACCCCGTTGGACATTGTTCCGCTCTATGTCCAATATCACCGCAACCTTCATATACCTCAAATTGAACCGCATTTACCTCTTTCTTCTTCATACGAGCCATTTCCCGCTCTAGAGTGGAAATCCGATCTTTAGAGTCAAGATCGGGAAGTGATCGGGAAACGGGATGCTTCTTGGCTCGGTCGGCCGATTCTTTCTCTTTCGAACGCTTGCTCATTCGTTCCAAAAACTCCCAATCATCGTCTTCATGGTTGCTTAGGAGGGTCCCATTACTTGTGGATTCAAGTCGGTTCCATGTATTGTCATCTAGACCCCGTACAAAGCATTTAACCAACTCCCACTTCTCGATTTGATGATGAGGGCATCTTCGCATCATTTCTCTAAATCTTGTAAAGGCCTCATGTAACGGTTCGCCCGATAATTGGCGAAAAGACCTAATTTCATCACGAGCGTCATCGGTCTTCGCCATTGAGTAGTATTCATCAAGGAACGCTTGTTGCATTTCTCCCCAAGTGCGAATACTATTTGCGGGAAGTGTGAGGAACCATTGCTTTGCCTTATCCTTCAGTGAAAATTGGAATAGTCGAAGTTTGTCCTCATCTAAAGCAAAGTTGTGACCCCCGATAGTGCTGCAAACCGAAGAAAATTCCGTCAAATGTGTATACGGTTCGTCGTTAGATCTTCCATTAAAATGAGGAAGTATGTTGATGTAATGTGGTTTACAATCAAACATCCTCCTCTCACAAACGATTGGTGAGTCGTTCTCGGTGACAACTGGCCTAAAACGATCATTCACTCCCCGTGGAGGTCGTTGACGACGATGTGGACCATTAACTTCTTGATCACCCGGTCTTCTATTATCCCGTCTTTCACCTCTTCGATCATCCCTTCGATCATCTCTTCGATCATCTCTTCGATTATCCCTTGGGTTACCACCTCCCACGAAACGAGGAATCCGGTTAGGGTTTGCATTGTTGTTGTTGTTATAAAACCCATCATTCCGATTCCGTTGGTCATTGTTTCGTGGTTGACGGTTGTTCCCATAACCATCATTTCTTCCACCTCCGTAACCGTATTCGTCGTCCCCAACGTAATTGGCATATTGGTAGCCAACTTCCTCATCATCATATCTTCTTGCGTTGTAGACGTTTCCCCTATTCACGTAGCCCCAATCTTCGTCATCGTTAGCCCTATCATCATAATATCCCCCGTCATCCGAATTTTCCGTATGAACACTCACATGTTCCGGCGATTGATAACCGGGAACACTATAAGGTTCATCATCGGGGATTGCATTCCTCAAGTCGTCGATGTTGAAGAATGGGTCTTCATTTGCGGGATTGCCGGGATCACGATTTCCCCGACGGTCGGAATTGACATTCCGGTCATCTAGGTTAATGGGTAGGGAGTTGTGTCTATGAAGATTTTGTTGTTGAGGTGTTCTTTGATTGTTGTTGGGATTTTGGTTTTGGAAAGGTGGTGTAGGTGGTCCATTGTTGTTGTTACCACCCGGTTGCTCTTGAGGCATGGGTTGAACATTTTGAGCGGGATAAAAGGTTCCTCGGGATTGGAATTGGTTTTGGTTGAGATTTGGGTGATTGGAGTTTTGGTTTGCCATTGAACCAGTTTCAATGGATGGTGTATGTTGTGGTGTTTGGTTGGTTTGATTAGAAGCAAGTGTTGCTTCTAACCGGCTTGCTAGGTTTCTTCTTGCAACTCGTTCAATTTCCGGTTCGTAGGCTAAAGGTGAAGTCCTCCCGGAGTTCCGCGTATGCATGCACTACCTGTAATCTGCACAAGTAACACACCCCGCGTAACAAGGAAAAAGACAAAATGCAAAAAGAAAGCTAAACAATTTAAACAGAAAATCACGCAAATTCAAACAATAATCCAAACACAAAGCGCACGCACTCCCCGGCAACGGCGCCAAAATTTGATCGGAGTGTCGCGCTCCGGTCAAAGATAATATTTATAAGCCCGAATTACCCTTAACTATGAGTTAGTGGTAGTACGGGGTCGAACCACGAAGAGTTTGTGGTTTGCGAATGGACTTGATTGATTTTAAAGGTTTGTCACAATTATGAAGCTTACTAGAATAATGTTGTGTTTTTGTTTATTTGGAAGATATGATTTTAAACTAGATGATGTGATAAAAATGAGTAACAACTACTAATTAACGATTGCAAGAATTTTGGATACTAGAACAATTATAATAAAAAGGAATCACACCCGGGTTCGGTAATTGTTAACCTAGGATTTCTACAAGTTTTAGTTTCAACTCAAATGCATTCGATTAATGGATTTAGTGTACCGTGACTTAGGTGCTACTAACTATCAACGCCCCGAAGAACGGACAAGAAGACACTTTGTAATCAACACAAGTAAATCCTAACAACGACAACGTACAATTACATATCACCGTTTCGCAAAGTCATAACTTTTAACATCGTTCGACAATTCACGAATTCGTAACAAATGTAATACTATTGTCAAAAGTTTCAAAAACCAAATACAAATTGTCACTAAGATGAAACAAGAACAAATTGAAACCCTAAAAGTAACAACTACCTACACCGGGGTGAAACCGAGATGATTAGCCGCTCATGGTTGATGCAACTTGATCACCGGATGCTTGCAATGCGGATGAAGTCATCTTGAAGCCTTGAGAATGGTGAATGATGAGGTTTGGTGAAAGATGATGATGATGGTGGAAGGATTAGGGTTTGTGGATGATGGATTGATTGAGATGATGGTGATGATTTCGGATTGTAGAGATGAAGTGAGGTGAATGGTAGGTGAATGATCCTTTATTAGGCTCCAAGATCAAGTTCAAAACCCAAAACAATGTGTAACTCCCGAATTGATTGAATAACAACCAATAAAAATCGTTTCTCACACCCCAAATCAAGAAGTTCGCGTATGCAACATAGAAGGACGGTCGCCGACGGTGGATGTGTCCGTCGGCGACGGCGTGTGGATTGCCAATTGAAGCCGACGCGTTATCTCGCTGTCTACAGACAATTCAGGCGACGGAACATTGTGTAAACCGTCGGCGACGGACCATATGGTCGTCGGTGACGGCTCCTGGAATTCCAACTTTTAGTTTTCTTCATTTCTCAAGTCCGGTTGACCCGTTTCGCGTCCCGATGGTTCCGTTTTTGCTCCGGTGACCCGTAAAGCTTCCGAAAAGCTCCTTAAACTCTGCTAGATCTGCAAAATACATATCTAATCAAAAGTAGGCCATTCGAAACTAAAACTTATGCAATAACATCAAATTAAGCAATTACAAGCACCAGTTTTCGACCACGTATCAGCCAATTAATTAGTATAATATTTCAACCAACTATATATAAAATAGTGTTTAAAACTATTTGGTTTGAATATTTATTTTAAAATAAACTAGTTACTAGTTACTAGTGGTAATAAATTTAACCAAACCTATAATTCTTATATAAAAATTGGAATGTTACAGCAAGAAGAGAGGAAGACACAAAGGATGTTATCTTGAACATGAGTAATAACACACCTGTGTTCAATCTTTATCTCTGAAATCAAGAAGCACAAAAAAACATCAAGAACCAAGAACTCAAGGAGCCAGTGCTCATAAGCAATTGAAGAAATCTAGAATTTTCATCATGATCATAAATTTTAGACAAGCAATTGAACAATTCTGCTACTACAAATTTTATAGCAAGCCAAATTATAGATGATCTAAAGGTGAAAACCTAAAAATATGCAGGAGAAATTGAATAAAAATTAGTTACCAGATCTCTACAATTAGTGTTTTGAATGTGATGGAGACACGACACCCACATTGAACCTCTCCAATAAACAAATAATGTACAGATGAGTAATTGTTTTAGAAAAAAAATGACAGTTAATGTATAACTCATCAATCTAATTATTATTTAATAATTGTTATTGTATATATTATAATTAAATTATTTCTCATAATAATTTTGTAAACACATACATGACCACATACTTGCACACATACATACATAACTGATATCTGTTTGGATTCTTGTGGTTTTCAGTGATATCTGTTTGGATTCTTTTGCATTTGAAAATTGTTTTGTTACTATTGAAACTGGTAAAATTGAAATTGCAAAATTCTGATTTTGAAGCTTTGAATTTTCTTCATTCAATATTAAATAGTATTACAAAATTCTGATTTTCAAAAACATTAAAAATTATATATTACAATTAACACTTAATAGGATATCTCGTTCTCTCGTTGTCACGGCCCCCAGCCCGGTTTGACCCGTTTCCGGAGCCGCGGGACAGAAAATCCCGTGGTATGTATTTAATTGACAGCGGAAGATTTTAGCAGGATCTTTTTAAAACTGAAAATGCCCGATTATTTTTATTTCATAACTCAGGATAAAACCCTTATATTTTTACAATAATGTGATTTCACTGGGAAATCTTTATTTTTACAAAACATGTTTCTTTATTGAGCCACTTCCTTAAGCTTGTAGTGCTTTGCGGCACTTTTCCTGGATCACAACAGATCACCTGAAACATGTTTGAAAAAGGTTTTGTCAGCGGGAAATACTGGTGAATCATTCTTTTTACTAAAAATGATGTGTTTGTTATAATTTACAGTATTAAGAGCGATTACAATGTTTCCATATATCAACCAACTACCCACGGTATTTATCACTCGACCACCTATTGGTTATCTCGTTGTCCAATGGTGTCTGTGATTATGGTCATATCACCCCTTGGCTAACTCGTTGTCCAATGGTGATGGTTATCAAGTAATGTATACAAAACCCCACATACCGGCTGTAATTTGGAGACTACAAAGACTTAATCCCTGTAATTATAACTTTGAAATAAATAGGGTTTTGGAAAGCAACTTAATAAAAAGAGAATGACTCACATTGCAGATTTTATACGGGCAGAGTTTAAGCCTACTGTTTAGCCTTGTAACCTAATTTAATAACAATGCACACGAACTAGGTTAGTAACTAATACAGCATTTACGATAACTCACGAGATGAAACCTTCACAACGAATGACAAAGCGCGATACTTAAACATCCATCGAATTTACGATGAATGACAAAGTATAAACCCTAATTTGGGCAGCACTTAAACATCCATTGGATTGATTTCTATCAATCGGACATTAAATCGTAGCAGCGATCGAGTTATTACCCTGTATTGCGGTAGCGTTTCGTGTTATGTGTGTGTTTTATAGTAAACAGTCGATAACTCAATGTACAAATTGAATTTTAACGTCGAACGAACGCAGAATTGCAATTGCCAACCCCCTCTATTTATACCTGAAAAACAGCCCCCTCGCGTGGCGCGAGGGGCTGTCGCGTGGCGCGAGGGGTGCTCCCCTACCATAGGGTAGCCCCGTGTCCCAGTAGGCTTGCTGAGTTGTCGTTCGTCAAAATTAGATTTCCACGTAAAACTGTGTGGATATTACTAACTAGGGTTTACCCCCCCCCCCTGAGTTTTAGGGTCCCTGATCCTGATTCTGATTGTTCTGAAAATTTTAGGGTTTATGCAGAATTAATTGGGGGTCTCAATTAGGGTTTCCTTTTGGACAAAATGAAATAATAAATAATAGTTTTGGTGAGAGTTGTTACATCCTCCCCACCTTAATAAAAAATCTCGTCCTCGAGATTTACTGGAATAAATGAGGATATTTCCGCTTCATTTCCGATTCCAGCTCCCAAGTGTATTCAGGTCCTCTCTTTGAATCCCACTTGACTTTGACCAGTACTAAGCGTTTGTGTTTAAGAAACTTGATCTTTCGATCTTCTATTTGCAGTGGTTTCTTAACAAATTTTAGCTTTTCATTTACCTTGACATCTTGAAGAGGTACTACCAGGGATTCGTCAGATAGACATTTCTTGAGATTGGATACATGAAACACATCATGTACTCCAGCTAGCTCTTCTGGTAGTTGTAAACGATAGGCAACTGGTCCTATACGTTGAATCACTGAGAATGGTCCCACATATCTTGGACTTAGCTTTCCTTTCTTACCGAATCAAACTACTCCTTTCCAAGGAGAAACTTTCAACAGTACTCTGTCTCCTACTTGGAATTCCAACGGCTTTCGTCTATTGTCTGCATAACTCTTTTGACGATCTCGAGCAGTCTTTAGTCATTCCTTGATTTGAGTGATCTTGTCAGTAGTTTCTTGTACTATTTCAGGACCGGATAATTGACTTTCTCCTATTTCTGCCCAGCAAACTGGAGTTCTTCACTTTCGTCCATATAATGCTTCGAATGGGGCAGCTTCAATGCTTGCATGATAACTATTATTATAGGAGAATTCGATCAAAGGTAGATGATCGTCCCAGTTTCCACCGAAATCTATTACACATGCTCGGAGCATGTCTTCCAGAGTTTGGATTGTCCTTTCACTTTGTCTGTCTGTTTGTGGATGATATGTCGTACTTAAATTTAGTCGGGTTCCCATTGCTTCCTGGAAACTTGTCCAGAAGTGGGAAGTGAAACGACTATCCCTATCTGATACAATGGAGAGTGGAACTCCATGTAAGGATACGACTTCATCTACATACAACTTGGCTAACCTTTCCATGCTAAAGGTTTCCTTCATGGGTAGAAAATGAGCTGATTTGGTTAATCGATCCACAATTATCCAAATCGTGTCATTCCCTTTTCTGGTTTTGGGTAACTTAGTAACAAAGTCCATTGTTATGAGTTCCCATTTCCATACAGGCATTTCTAATTGTTGTAGTAGACCTGAAGGTTTCTGGTTTTCTGCCTTAACTTGTGAACAAGTGAGACATTTAGAAACATATCTAGCTATGTCCTTTTTCATTCCTATCCACCAGAAATTATTTCTTAAGTCTTGGTACATTTTATTGTTACCAGGATGCATGGTATACCTAGATTTATGAGCTTCTTCTAAAATTTTATATCTTAATTTTCCTTGCTTAGGTACCCAAATTCTTTTCTTGTGGAATCTCCAAATTCCACCAGCTCCTTGCTCTAATTCCTTTATTATTCCTTTCATTTCTTCAGCATCATCTTTGATTGCTGTTTCTTGAACATTCTTTAATTGTTCCATTAAATCTAGCTGTAGATTTAATCTAAGAGCACGAATCCGTCGTTGTTTCTCATGATACTTACGACTTAAGGTATCTGCAACTACATTTGCTTTTCCTTCGTGATACCGACTATCACAGTCGTAGTCGCTTAGTATTTCCATCCATCTCCTTTGTCTCATATTTAACTTTTTTTGCCCAAATATATACTTTAAGCTCTTATGATCCGTATAGACAGTAAACTTACTTGCATACAGATAATATCTCTAAATCTTAAGGGCAAAAATTATGGCTCCTAACTCTAAATCATGAGTCGTATAGTTTTCCTCGTGCTTTTTCAATTGTCTTGATGCATATGCAATCACCTTTTTGCGTTGCATTAGCACACATCCTAATCCTAGCTTAGAGGCATCACAATAAACTTCAAAATCTTCAGTTCCTTCTGGTAAGGCTAGAATTGGAGTGTTTGTTAACTTTTGCTTCAGAATCCTAAAGGCTTCTTCTTGCCTAGGTCCCCATTCAAACTTAACTGCTTTACAGGTTAGCTTAGTTAATGGTACACCTATCTTGGAAAAATCCTTAATAAACCGTCTATAGTATCCGGCTAACCCTAGAAAACTTCTAATTTCCATAGCTGTTTGTGGAACCTTCCATTTGGTAATCGCTTCTATCTTGGAGGGATCTACGTGAATACCTAAATGGTTCACCATATGTCCTAAAAACTGCACTTCCTGTAACCAAAATTCACACTTCGAGAATTTAGCGTAAAGCTTTTCTTTTCTTAACAAAGTTAAGAGCGCATGCAAGTGCTGACAGTGTTCATCCTGACTTTTGGAATAAATAAGTATATCGTCGATGAAGACAATTACAAATTTATCCAAATACGGTTTACAGATTCTATTCATCATGTCCATAAATGCTGCAGGTGCATTCGTTAGTCCGAAGGGCATGACTGTAAACTCGTAATGACCATACCTAGTTCTAAAAGCAGTCTTAGGTATGTCTTCTTCTTGTACCTTCAATTGATGATATCCAGAGCGTAAGTCGATCTTAGAAAAGTATCTAGCTCCTTGAAGTTGATCAAAAAGATCATCAATTCTAGGTAATGGGTATCGATTCTTAATTGTAACCTTATTCAATTATCTATAATCGATACACATTCGCATCGAACCATCTTTCTTTTTCACAAACAACATTGGCGCTCCCCATGGGGATGAACTAGGTTGTATAAATCCTTTACTTAGTAATTCATCTAATTGTTTCTTTAGTTCTAGCATTTCTGTGGGTGCTAACCGATAAGGTGCATTGGCTATCGGTGTAGTTCCGGGAATTAGATGAATCCTAAATTCTACTTCCCTGTTGGGTGGTAATCCAGGTAGTTCTTCCGGAAAGACATCCGGGTATTCTGATACTACCGGAATTTCCTTAAGTTCCTTACCTTTAATGTTAATGATTACTGAAATCATATACACTATTCCTTGCTTTCGTTCATAACTAGCAACTTTCATTACTGAAATAAACTTCATGGGTTTTTTGCGGCTTATCCCCTGTAACCATGATTACTTCTCCGGTGGGTGCACGAATTTCTATAGAATTCTTATCACAAAGGATTCGAGCATGGTTGGCTACCAACCAATCCATTCCTAACACAACATCGAACCCAGCTAAATTCATTGGTAATAGGTTTGCATGAAATTTATCACCTAAAAGTTCTATATTTTCTTTTTGCAAAACCTTATCTATATTAACAGAATTCCCATCTACCGTTTCGACCGTAAAAATCTGTCTAAGGTTGGTTAAGGGTAAATTAAGTGTTTGGCAGAAAGAATTATTTATAAAACTTTGGTTTGCACCAGAGTCAAATAATACCTTTGCGTAAACGTTGTGAACTAGGAACGTACCAGCTATCACGTCAGGGATTAGCTCGGCTTCCTGAGTAGTTAATTGGAATGCTCGAACATTCTTCTTGGTAACTCTGTCTGCTGGTTTGGCTTTATTGTCTGCTGGTTTAACCAATTTAGGGCATTCTGGTTTAAAATGTCCTGCTTCTCCACAGTTATAGTAGATCCTTGTTTTCTTTCTGCAGTCTTCTTCGCGATGTCCTACAACTTTGCAAAAGTTGCAGGTTACATTACATCTTCCATAATGTTTCTTTCTGCAATTCCTGCAGAATGGCGGAGTTGAGGATTGCCCTGTTCCTCTTTTCTTGAAGTTGTTATTATTACCCATACGAAATCCTTGGGTAATTTTCTGAGCCAGCTCCTTTTTTCCTGTTTTCATCTCTTGTGCGTATCAACTCGTCAGTTAGGGTGTTAGCAAATTCTACCGCATCGTCAATAGTGCGAGGTCTCGCAGCTTTAATGATATTACGGATTTCACCAATCAATCCCCAAATATAGCGAGAAATAAGTACCGGTTCTGGCGAAGCCAGCGTTGGTACCACTCTAGCATATTCGAAGAATGTTGTAGTATATCCTATCATTCGATGGTTCAAGAACTTATTCGCCATTTGTTCCTTTTCATATTCGGGACAAAATTTTCTTTCTATTAGCTGCTTAAATTCCTCCCAACTCATGGCATAGGCCATATTTCTTCCTTTGGCTTGAAGTACTGTATTCCACTATTCTAACGCCCCTTCTTTGAAAAGATTTGATGCGTACTGTAAGGACTCTCAAAAATGTCCTAAACAAATCCACAGGTGAAAACTCGGACCCCTGAAACCATACTGTGCAAGAAAAACCAAGAAAACAAGAAGTATGGTCTTCAGGCGGGCCGCGTAAAGGTTAAGCATACCTTACGCGGGTCGTGTCAACACCTGTTTGACCGGATAAGTGTTCCGGATCCACGTAGTGACCACCTGGCTAACCTACTCGTGACCGATCAAGCCTACTCATAGACTAGGCGGCCACGCGGGTCGCGTAAAGGTAAGCCGAAGGCTTACGAGGGCCGCGTGAGGCCTCAATTTCACCTATAAATAGCCTGTTGCATGCACAGTCTGTTGGTGTCGATCAAAACTTTCAAAAACGAATTGATATCACTCTGAAGTCGAAATTTCATATATAATTAGCGAGGCGCTGCTCCGATACCCGGTATTAACTCGATCGCTGCTACGATTCAATGTCCGATCGATTAAACTATCCAATGGATGTTTAAGTGCTGCCCACATTAGGGTTTATGCTTTGTCATTCGTCGTGAATTCGATGGATGTTTAAGTATCGCACTTTGTCATTCGTTGTGAAGGTTTTAATCTCGTGAGTTATCGTAAATGCTGTATTAGTTACTAACCGAGTTCGTGTGCATGTTATTAAATTTAGGTTAAAAGGCTAATAAGTAGGCTAAGCTCTGCTCATATAAATCTGCAATGTGAGTCATTCTCTTTTTATCAAATATTTTACAATACTCTATTTTCAAAGTTATAATTACGGGGATTAAGTCTTTGTAATCACCAAATTACAGCCGGTATGTGTGGTTTTGTATACATTACTTGATAACCGTCACCATTGGACAACGAGTTAGCCAAGGGGTGATATGACCATAGTCACAGACACCATTAGACTCAGAGGTTACCGATGGATAGTCGAGTGACAAATACTGTGGGTAGTTGGTTGATATCAGGAAACATTGTAATCGCTCTTAATACTGTAAATTATAACAAACGCGTCGTTTTCATAAAAAGAATGATTCACCAGTATTTCCCGCTGACAAAACCTTTTTCAAACATGTTTCAGGTGATCTGTTGTGATCCAGGAAAAGTGCCGCGAAGCACTACAAGCTTAAGGAAGTGGCTCAATATAAAATAAAGAAACATGTTTTGTAAAAATAAAGATTTCTCCGTGAAATCTTATGATTGTAAATTACCGGGGTTTTATCCCGAGTTGTGAAATAAAATAATCGGGAAATTTGCAATTTTAAAAAGATCCTGAAGAAAACTTCCGCTGTTAAATAAATACCACGGGATTTTCTGTCCCGTGGCTCCTGAAAACGGTCAAACCGGGTCGGGGGCCGTGACAGAAAAAGGTGGTATCAGAGCCACTGATTTAAGCCAATTAAGTATTTAGAAAATACTTAATTTTTACTGATTGCCATTTTGTGATTATGTGTTTTATTATTTGAATATTTGTGTACAGTTTGGGTAAGCAAAAGCTTTCAAACATCTATCTTAAATTAGATAGGTCATCAAACGAGAAGGGAAGTTCATCCCAATTAAATTCCTCAAAATACTGTCCAAATCCTGAAGAAGGAATATTTGTCCGAAAGGCACAATATGAGGAACCACTTTCTCCTAATAAAAGAAGTTTGATTATTAGGAAAAGCCAAGAGAAAATAAAATCAAAAGAAAAGAGAGTTAATCCGAAAACCCAAGAACTAGGCAATAACCCACCATGGGAAGACAAGTTAGATGAAAAATGGGTAGATCTCTATATGCTAGCTACTGTAGCAGTAAATGCAAATCTTTAAATACTTTGTTTCAGTTTTAGTATCCTTATCACCTACAATCCAGAAATCTTATCCAGTAAATAAATAAGTTTACAGTAAATCCTAATGTGTTTTAATTTTTAGTTGTTGTCTTTGTATTAAATTAGTCACACGGTATGAAATAATATTTAAAAGTTATCTATGAAATTTTGTTATAAAATTTTAACTTAGTAATTTTTGTGTATTTTGCATATATGTTAAACAGCATGAATGACTTGTCTGAAGCCCTTCAGAATTTAAATCTCTATCCGGTGAAAATAGAGGTTTCCAGAAATTTTAATAGATATATACCTGATATAGAAGAACCCATTGAATTTAACGCTCCACCTCCGGAGAAACCCAAGCCTAAGAAAAGGAGAAGATTTGTGGGATGGAGGCGTGTGCGCAGGAGGAAACCCGCTACTAGGAAGATTCCCAAAATAGAAAATCCCTTAGACAAAGGGAAGGGGATTGAAGTTGGGGAAGATTCTAGGCAAATGGAAATGGAGTTTGGGGAAGGTTCTAGGCAAACCATGATAGAAATTGGGGAAAGCTCTAGACAAATTGAGGAATTACCATTTCAGGAGGAACTGGATCGTGCATTGGCAAGCTGTGATGTTGTCAGGCCTATTAATAATAATCTCTACCCTTATCCTGCTGAAACTCAATTACCAATGAACTTGGAACCAGCAATCCCAGAACCTATAATCCACACCCAACCTCTAGGAATGGATGAGTGGTGGACTAATGATTGGCAGTTCCAAAACCTTTTCAACAGTCCTTATTCCTTTCTCCCTCAGTTCGACCCAGAACCTATACTAAACCCACCAATGAGTAATGAAAATTTAGCTGAACTCCGCCACTTTGGCGAGGAGCTGGTGGATGCAGGAAATAGGATCAGGGAAGTAAGAGAACAGATCTCCTGGAAATACGACGAGAGGGAACGTCGTTACTGAAATACCAACTGACGAAGGAGAGTGGGTTTATGAAAATGTGGTTGTATAATAAATACTAAAATATAATCTAGTGAAATAACTACAAATAAAACTTTGTAAGATAAATGGTGTGTATTGAAGCATATTATAAAATATAAAAATGGGAATCGATAAATCGATAGTTTTAGCTATATGTGTATTCGAAATTTGAGTGATTATTTTGTGTATAATTGTTATTTATTTTGATACTAATAAATTATATATATTAATTATCAGATGGAAAACGCTAATAATGAACCAGTTAACGAGATTAATCAATCTGAGCAACATCCGGAGGATCAGTTTATGACTAGGCAGGATATAGAAAATATTGTTGCTCAAGGAATAGCCAATGCTATTCCAGCAATACTTGCTGCTGCCCAGAAACCTGTTGAACCTCAACAAATCATTTCTAGCAAACATATTTCTGAAGATAACTTCAGTAATAGTGTAAACGGAGGCAGTAATCATCACGATAATGATCCACTGCAAGCTCCGCTCCTTAAGAAAATGAAAGCTGCAACGCCTGGTTGCACTTACAAAGAATTTCTTGCTTGTAAACCAGCTGAATTTGCAGGCAATGAAGGAGCAACTGCAGCACTGCGTTGGTTAGAGAAAACCGAGGCAGTGATTACAATAAGTAAATGTGCCAAGGGCGACCAAGTCATGTACGCGTCAAATCTTTTCAAAGAAGGAGCACTAGAATGGTGGAATACAGTACTTCAAGCCAAAGGAAGAAGTATGGCCTATTCCATGAAATGGGAAGAATTTAAGAGTCTTGTAGAAAGAAAATTCTGTCCCGAATATGAAAAAGATCAAATGGCGAATAAGTTCTTAAACCATCGAATGATGGGGATAGATTGTCGTGGGTATACTTCGACATTCTTTGAATATGCTAGAGTGGTACCAACACTGGCTTCGCCAGAACCGGTACTCATTTCTCGCTATATTTGGGGATTAATTAGCGAAATCCGCAATATCGTTAAAGCTGTGAGACCGCATACTATTGACGATGCGGTAGAATTAGCTAACACCCTCACTGACGAGCTGGTACGCACAAGAGATGAAAACAAGAAAAATGAACTGGCTCAGAAAATTACCCAAGGATTTCGTACGGGTAATAATAGCAGTTTCAGGAAAAGAGGAACAGGGCAATTTTCAACTTCGCCATTCTGCAGGAATTGCAGAAAGAAACATTATGGAAGATGTAATGTAACCTGCAACTTTTGTAAAGTCGCAGGCAATCGTGAAGAAGACTGCAGAAAGAAAACAAGAGTCTGCTATAACTGTGGAGAAACAGGACATTTCAAAACAGAATGTCCTAAATTGATTAAACCAGCAGACAACAAAGCCAAGACGGCTGACGAAGCTACCAAGAAGAATGTTCGAGCCTTCCAGTTAACTACTCAGGAAGCCGAGTTAATTCCTGACGTGATAGCTGGTACGTTCCTAGTTCACAATGTATATGCAAAAGTATTATTTGACTCTGGTGCAAACCAAAGTTTTATCAATACTTCATTCTGTCAAGCTCTTAACTTACCTTTAACCAACCTTAGGCAAATTTTTACAGTTGAAACAGCAGATGGAAATTCTGTTAAAATAGATAAGGTTTTGCAAAAAGATAATGTAGAACTTTCAGGTCATAAGTTTCATGCAAACCTATTACCAATGAATTTAGCTGGGTTCGATGTTGTGTTAGGAATGGATTGGTTAGTAGCCAACCATGCTCGAATCCTTTGTGATAAGAATTCTATAGAAATTCGTGCACCCACCGGAGAAGTACTTATGATTACAGGAGATAAACCATGTAAGCCCATGAAATTCATATCAGTAATGAAAGTTTCTAGTTATGAACGGAAGCAAGGAATAGTGTATATGATTTCTGTAATCATTAGCACTAAGGGTAAAGAACTTAAGGACATTCCTGTAGCCTCAGAATACCCAGATGTATTTCCGAAAGAACTCCCGGGATTACCACCAGACAGGGAAGTAGAGTTTAGAATTCATCTAATTCCAGGAACTACACCGATAGCCAACGCACCTTATCGGTTAGCACCCACAGAAATGTTAGAACTGAAAAAGCAATTAGATGAATTATTAAGTAAAGGTTTCATACAACCTAGTTCATCCCCGTGGGGAGCACCAGTGTTATTTGTAAAGAAAAAGGATGGTTCGATGAGAATGTGTATTGATTATGGAGAATTGAATAAGGTTACAATTAAGAATCGATACCCATTACCTAGGATTGATGATCTATTCGATCAACTCCAAGGAGCTAGGTATTTTTCTAAGATCGATTTACGCTCCGGATATCATCAATTGAAGGTACAAGAAGAAGACATACCTAAAACTGCTTTCAGAACTAGGTATGGTCATTACGAGTTTACAGTCATGCCCTTTGGATTAACGAATGCACCTGCAGCATTCGTGGACATGATGAATAGAATCTGTAAACCGTACTTGGATAAATTTGTAATTGTTTTATTGATGATATACTTATTTATTACAAAAATCAAGACGAACATTGTCAGCATTTGCATGCACTCTTAACTTTGTTAAGAAAAGAAAAGCTATATGCCAAATTCTCGAAGTGTGAATTTTGGCTACAAGAAGTGCAATTTTTAGGACACATGGTGAACCACGAGGGTATTCACGTAGATCCTGCTAAAATAGAAGCAATTACCAATTGGAAGGTTCCGCAATCCGCAATGGAAATTAGAAGTTTTATAGGTTTAGCTGGATACTATAGACAGTTTATTAAGGATTTTTCCAAATAGCTGTACCATTAACTAAGCTAACCTGTAAAGCAGTTAAGTTTGAATGGGGACCTAAGCAAGAAGAAGCTTTTAGAATTCTAAAGCAAAAGTTAACAAATGCCCTAATCCTAGCCTTGCCAGAAGGAACTGAAGATTTTGAAGTTTATTGTGATGCTTCAAAATTAGGATTTGGATGTGTGCTAATGCAACGCAAGAAGGTAATTGCGTATGCTTCAAGACAATTGAAAAAGCACGAGGAAAACTATACGACTCATGATTTAGAATTAGGAGCCGTAATTTTTGCCCTGAAGATCTGGAGACATTATCTGTACGGAAGTAAATTTACTGTCTATACGGATCACAAAAGTTTAAAATATATATTTGGGCAAAAAGAGTTAAACATGAGGCAAAGAAGATGGATGGAAATCCTAAGTGACTACGACTGTGATATTCAGTATCACGAAGGAAAGGCAAATGTAGTTGCAGATGCCTTAAGTCGTAAATATCATGAAAAGCAAAAACGAGTTCGTGCTCTTAGATTAAATCTACAATTAGATTTAATGGAACAATTGAAGAATGTTCAAACTACAGCAATCAAGGATGGTGCTGAAGGAATGAAAGGACGAATAAAAGAATTAGAGCAAGGAGCTGTTGGAATTTGGAGATTCCACAAAAGCAGAATTTGGGTACCTAAGCAGGGAGAATTAAGAAATAAAATTTTAGAAGAAGCCCATAAATCTAGGTATACCATGCACCCTGGAAATAATAAAATGTACCAAGATTTAAGAAATAACTTTTGGTGGATAGGAATGAAAAAGGACATAGCTCGATATGTTTCTAAATGTCTTACTTGTTCACAAGTTAAGGCAGAACACCAAAAACCTTCAGGTCTACTACAACAATTAGAAATGCCTGTATGGAAATGGGAACTCATAACAATGGATTTTGTTACTAAGTTGCCCAAAACCAGAAAAGGTAATGATGCGATTTGGGTAATTGTGGATCGATTGACCAAGTCAGCTCATTTTCTACCTCTGAAAGAAACCTTTAGCATGGAAAAGTTGGCAAAGTTGTATGTAGATGAAGTAGTATCCTTACTTGGAGTTCCACTCTCCATTGTATCGGATCGAGATAGTCATTTCACTTCTCATTTCTGGACAAGTTTCCAGCAAGCAATGGGAACTCGACTAAATCTGAGTACTGCATATCATCCACAAACAGATGGGCAAAGTGAAAGGACGATATAAACCCTGGAAGACATGCTTCGAGCATGTGTAATTGATTTTGGTGGAAATTGGGACGACCACTTACCCTTAATTGAATTCTCCTATAACAATAGTTATCATTCAAGCATTGAAGCTGCCCCATTCGAGGCACTATATGGAAGAAAGTGCAGAACTCCAGTTTGTTGGGCAGAAATAGGAGAAAGTCAATTATCAGGTCCAGAAATAGTGCAAGAAACTACCGACAAGATCACACAAATCAAGGAAAGACTGAAGACGGCTCGAGATCGCCAGAAGAGTTATGCCCATAATCGACGCAAGCCACTGGAATTTCAAGTCGGAGACAAAGTACTATTGAAAGTTTCTCCTTGGAAAGGAGTAGTTCGATTCGGTAAGAAAGGAAAACTGAGTCCAAGGTACGTAGGACCATTTTCAGTAATCCAACGTATAGGACCAGTTGCTTATCGTTTACAACTACCAGAAGAGTTAGCTGGAGTACATGATGTATTCCATATATCCAATCTCAAGAAATGCCTATCAGACGAATCTCTGGTAGTACCACTTCAAGATATAGAGGTAAACGGAAAGTTAAAATTTGTTGAAAAGCCATTACAAATAGAAGATAGAAAGATCAAGTTTCTCAAACATAAGCGGCTAGTACTGGTCAAAGTTAAGTGGAATTCAAATAGAGGATTTGAATACACTTGGGAGTTGAATCAGAGATGAAGCGAAAGTATCCTCACTTATTCCAATAAATATCGAGGACGAGATTTTAAATAAGGTGGGAAGAACGTAAGGACTCTAAAAAATGTCCTAAACTAATCCACAAGTGAAAACTCGGACCCCTGAAACCATACTGTGCAAGAAAAACCAAGAAAACAAGAAGTATAGTCTTCAGGCGGGCCGTGTAGAGGTTAAGCATACCTTACGCGGGCCGCGTCAACACCTGTTTGACCGGATAAGTGTTCCGGATCCACGTAGTGACCACCTGGCTAACCTACTCATGACCGATCAAGCCTACTCGTAGACTAGGCGGCCACGCGGGCCGCGTAAAGGTAAGCCGAAGGCTTACGCGGGCCGCGTGAGGCCTCAATTTCACCTATAAATAGCCTGTTGCATGCACAGTCTGTTGGTGTCGATCAAAACTTTCAAAAACGAATTGATATCACTCTGAAGTCGAAATTTCATATATAATTAGCGAGGCGCTGCTCCGATACCGGGTATTAACTCGATCGCTGCTACGATTCAATGTCCGATCGATTAAACTATCCAATGGATGTTTAAGTGCTGCCCACATTAGGGTTTATGCTTTGTCATTCGTCGTGATTTCGATGGATGTTTAAGTATCGCACTTTGTCATTCGTTGTGAAGGTTTTAATCTCGTGAGTTATCGTAAATGCTGTATTAGTTACTAACCGAGTTCGTGTGCATGTTATTAAATTTAGGTTAAAAGGCTAATCAGTAGGCTAAGCTCTGCTCATATAAATCTGCAATGTGAGTCATTCTCTTTTTATCAAATATTTTACAATACTCTATTTTCAAAGTTATAATTACGGGGATTAAGTCTTTGTAATCACCAAATTACAGCCGGTATGTGGGGTTTTGTATACATTACTTGATAACCGTCACCATTGGACAACGAGTTAGCCAAGGGGTGATATGACCATAGTCACAGACACCATTGGACTCAGAGGTTACCGATGGATAGTCGAGTGACAAATACTGTGGGTAGTTGGTTGATATCAGGAAACATTGTAATCGCTCTTAATACTGTAAATTATAACAAACGCGTCATTTTCATAAAAAGAATGATTCACCAGTATTTCCCACTGACAAAACCTTTTTCAAACATGTTTCAGGTGATCTGTTGTGATCCAGGAAAAGTGCCGCGAAGCACTACAAGCTTAAGGAAGTGGCTCAATATAAAATAAAGAAACATGTTTTGTAAAAATAAAGATTTCTCCGTGAAATCTTATGATTGTAAATTACCAGGGTTTTATCCCGAGTTGTGAAATAAAATAATAGGGAAATTTGCAGTTTTAAAAAGATCCTGAAGAAAACTTCCGCTGTTAAATAAATACCACGGGATTTTCTGTCCCGCGGCTCCTGAAACGGGTCAAACCGGGTCGGGGGCCGTGACACGTACATAGCTTTGTCTTCTTTAGTACATTTACTTATCATAATTACTGCTTCAGTTTTCTCCAACCAACGCAGTGCTGCAGTTGCCCCTTCATTGCCTGCAAATTCAGCTGGTTTACAAGCAAGAAATTCTTTGTAAGTGCAACCAGGCGTTGCAGCTTTCATTTTCTTAGGAAGCGGGGCCTGCCATGGATCATTATAGTTGTTAGTATGATTACCGCCTCCGTTTACGCTATTACTGAAGTTATCTTCAGAAGTACGTTTGCTAGGAATAATTTGTTGAGGTTCAACAGGTTTCTGGGCAGCAGCAAGGATTGCTGGAATAGCATTGGCTATTCCTTGAGCAACGATATTTTCTATATCTTGCCTAGTCATATATTGATCATCCCGGTGTTGTTCAGATTGGTTAACCTCGTTAACTGGTTCATTATTAGCGTTTTCCATCTGATAATTAATATATATAATTTATTAGTATAGAGTAAATAATAATTATACACAAAACAATCATGCAAATTTCACAATACACATATAACCAAAATTATCGATTTCTCGATTCCCATTTTATATATATGTTATGCATCATTACACACCGTTATCTTACAAAGGTTTTATTTGTAAGTTATTTTACAGACTTATTTTATTTTTATTATTACTATTATAAAATCACAGCTACGTTTTTCACATTATCCCTTCTGCTGATATTTCAGAAATGACGCTCCCTCTCGTCGTACTTCCTGCACCTATCAGCTCCTCACCAAAATGGCGAAGTTCAGCTAAATTTTCATTACTCATTGGTGGGTTTGGTATAGGTTCTGGGTCGAACTGAGGGAAAAAGGTATAAGGATTATTTAGGAGGTTTTGAAACTCCCAATCATTGGTCCACCACTCGTCCATTTCTCCTAGAGGTTGAGTATGGATTAAAGGTTCTGGGATGGCTGGTTCCAAATTTATTGGAAGTTGAGTTTAAGCAGGATAAGGGTAGAGGTTGTTGTTAATAGGACTAATGATATCACAACTTGCCAGTAAGCGATCTAATTCCTCCTGTAATGGCAACTCCTCGACTTGCTTAGAACTTTCCCCAATTTTCGTTTCTACTTTCCTGGAATCTTCCCCGATTGCAATTCCTTTTCCTTTATCTATGGGATTCTCTATTTTGGGAATTCTCCTAGTTGCTGGTTTCCTTCTACGTACACGTCTCCATCCTACGAATCTTCTCCTTTTCTTAGGTTTTTGTTTTTCCAGAGGTGGAGCATTGAATTCCATAGGTTCTTCTATATCGGGTATGTAACCAGTAAAGTCTCTGGAAACTTCTATTTTCACCGGATAGAGATTGAGATTCTGAAGGGCTTCAGATAACTCATTCATGCTGTTTAGCATATATGAAAAAAATGTACACAAAATGCTAAGTTAAAATTTTATAATAAAATTTTCTAAGAAAAACATTCAAGTATTATTGCACATCGTATGACTAATTTAATACCAATGACAACTAACAATTAAAATATACTAGAGTTTATTGTAAACTTATTTATTTACTGGGTAAAGTTTCTGGCTTGTAGGTGATATGGGTGCTAGAACTGAGTCAGGGTATTTAAATGTTTGCATTTACTGCCACAGTGGCTAGCATATAGAGATCTGTCCATTTTTCATCTAACTTGTCTTCCCATGGTGGGTTACTGCCTAGTTTCTGGGTTTCTCTCATTTCTTTTGATTGTGACTTCTTTATTTTCTCCTGATTTTTCTAATAATCAAACTCCTTTTATTAGGAGAAAGTGGTTCCTCATATTGTGCCTTTCGAACAAATATTCATTCCTCAGTATTTGTTGGGCATCTTGAGGATGAAGTTCCTTTTTCTTTTGGTGAAGTATCTAATTTATTATAGATATCCGAAAGTCTTTGCTTACCCATACTGTAAACAAATATTCAAATAATAAAACACGTAATCACAAAAATGGCAATCAGTAAAATTAAGTATTTTCTAAATACTTAATTGGCTTAAATCAGTGGCTCTGATACCACCTTTTCCTGTCACAGCCCCCAGCCCGGTTTGACCCGTTTCAGGAGTCGCGGGACAGAAAATCCCGTGGTATGTATATAATTGACAGCAGAAGATTTTAGCAGGATCTTTTTAAAACTGAAAATGCCCGATTATTTTTATTTCATAACTCAGGATAAAACCCTTATATTTTTACAATAATGTGATTTCACTGGGAAATCTTTATTTTTACAAAAACATGTTTCTTTATTTATATTGAGCCACTTCCTTAAGCTTGTAGTGCTTTGCGGCACTTTTCCTGGATCACAACAGATCACCTGCAACATGTTTGAAAAAGGTTTTGTCAGCGGGAAATACTGGTGAATCATTCTTTTTACTAAAAATGACGTGTTTGTTATAATTTACAGTATTAAGAGCGATTACAATGTTTCCATATATCAACCAACTACCCACGGTATTTATCACTCGAACACCTATTGGCTATCTCGTTGTCCAATGGTGCCTGTGATTATGGTCATATCACCCCTTGGCTAACTCGTTGTCCAATGGTGACGGTTATCAAGTAATGTATACAAAACCCCACATACTGGCTGTAATTTGGAGACTACAAAGACTTAATCCCTGTAATTATAACTTTGAAATAAATAGGGTTTTGGAAAGCAACTTAATAAAAAGAGAATGACTCACATTGCAGATTTTATACGGGCAGAGTTTAAGCCTACTGTTTAGCCTTGTAACCTAATTTAATAACAATGCACACGAACTAGGTTAGTAACTAATACAGCATTTACGATAACTCACGAGATGAAACCTTCACAACGAATGACAAAGCGCGATACTTAAACATCCATCGAATTTACGACGAATGACAAAGTATAAACCCTAATTTGGGCAGCACTTAAACATCCATTGGATTAATTTCTATCGATCGGACATTAAATCGTAGCAGCGATCGAGTTATTACCCTGTATTGCGGTAGCGTTTCGTGTTATGTGTGTGTTTTGTAGTAAACAGTCGATAACTCAACGTACAAATTGAATTTTAACGTCGAACAAACGCAGAATTGCAATTGCCAACCCCCTCTATTTATACCTGAAAAACAGCCCCCTCGCGTGGCGCGAGGGGCTGTCGCGTGGCGCGAGGGGTGCTCCCCTACCATAGGGTAGCCCCGTGTCCCAGTAGGCATGCTGAGTTGGTCGTTCGTCAAAATTAGATTTCCACGTAAAACTGTGTGGATATTACTAACTAGGGTTTACCCCCCCCCCCCCCCCCGAGTTTTAGGGGCCCTGATCCTGATTCTGATTGTTCTGAAAAATTTTAGGGTTTATGCAGAATTACTTGGGGGTCTCAATTAGGGTTTCCTTTTGGACAAAATGAAATAATAAATAATAGTTTTGGTGAGAGTTGATACACTCGCCTTCTTCCATGCAATTTCATTATTTGTTTTAATTTGCAGATCAGCAAGCATATCACAGGTCTTCTGATCCTGTTTCAGCAAATTTGTGATAAACTCTTATGCTTTTTCTTTAAACTCTGATGGAGGAGAACAGACAACTTCATCCAGCAGTGCAATGCTACTCCGTGTTTGCTTATAATGTTTATCACTCACCATAGCAACTGTTTTGTTGAGTTCTTCATTTTTTCTCTGTTCTTCGAGTGACCATCTTGAAAATTCAATTTTAAGATCAGCTGTTTCAGACCAGTGGTAGAAGCTTTTGCTTGCCATTTAGAAAGAGTGTTAGTGTTTTTTGGACAGTTTGTTTTAGGGTGAAGGGTTTTTTAAAAATGAAGTGTTGATGTTTTCAAGTAAACTAATCATGATCCTTTATAGTGTGTAAAATGTTTGATAGGGTAAATGAACAGACATGTACTAATTATGATAACCTTTTTGGAAGGTTTAAATTTTGTTCTTTGGTTTTCTAGATATTTAATTTTACTTGCTTTCCTATTAAATCATTAAATGTACATGGTTTTTAAATATAAATTTATACACGTTTTCCCATTAAATCATTAAATATACATGGTTTTTAAATATAATTTTTTATTTAATGGTTGCATTTAAATCTGACCTTTGGGCTGTTACATATTCTATATAATACCATTGCCAATTCAAATGTTGTTTCATCATACCCAGATTCATTCACTAAAAGCCGAACATCAACTGTTATTGTTTGCTTTAGTTCTTATAAATATATTAAAATGGAGTCATATTCTGACGATTTCAAGCAACACTTTATTAAACAAATCGAAGAGCAAGTTTTGGCTGATAGGTCTACTCTAAAAGAATTGAAGAGGTGTTTTAACGGACTACAACTTGGTCTGCTGACAAGAGACCAGGTTTCAAGAGACCTGAGGGCGATGCCGACTACTTCCGTTCGTGACCTGTGTATTGCGAGTAATATAGAGTGTGGATATAGAGACCTGGAGTTCATGAGAAAGATCAATGACATACATCGAGAAGTTCAGTGCTCCATGGAGTTGAAGTTAAAGTTTCTTGATTCTTGCTATTAGAGTTTAAGTGTCTGATTAGTTTTCTTTTTTATATGTAATTGTTACTTTTTTAATACTTTATATGGATGATCATATTAATTTTTCTTATCACAGTTTATTTTTACTTCTTTTTATGAGTTTGAAGATAAACAGACTGTTCCATTCTCGATAATTAGAAAATGTTTCATCTGAATTTTTTTTCCAGGTTGTTGTTTGGTACCATTTTCTCTATAGATATTACTTTTTCATGCCCTAATTATACAAATCCATTAACATTTTCATGTGTTTCATCCAAATCTTTGCTGGCTTAACTGCTCTAATTCAGGTATACAGATAATCCATGAAGATTTGTTGATTTATGTTTGATTTAACATTGTAGTTTATGTTTGATTTAACATTTTCGACTTTTAGATTTAACAATGTTTAATCTTTATTTATTTTTCTCCTTTCACAATTTTCGAAGGAAAACAGTTTCAACAAACCCGAGTAACTTTTTTCTCAATTTGGATTATGTTAAGATTGTTTGGTAGTTGTATATATTCTAGGGCTTAAGTCGAAAGGTTTGTTAGTGGCAGCAGCACTCAATATGGTAGTCTTATAGACTCAAGTTTATATCTTTTAATATATGTTCGTTTATTTAATAACATATTTTGATAACAAACAAAGGTGAACACGAAAATAATTTTATAGCCCTGAGATTGGAATATGACGTATAACGGGCAAGAAAGTAATTTTATGAAACCATATTGAGGTAAAATTAGAAAACTAACCGTGTAGTCATTTAAGATTGCTTTTCCAGCATTTTCTGTGATCTCAATGATCTTATGTTAGTGTCCACCCTTTAGTTCCCTTAATTCTCCACAACATGGAACAATGATGGAATCAAGATTTTCACGTGCATCATGGTCCAGTTGTAATGAATCTGCAATTGTGTTTTTTTTTTAAACAAATAAAGTCAATACATTAAGTGAAAAACATTGTCAATAATCAAATTATTTCAGTTCCCAGATTTAGTTTAGATATGAACAGTAGTCAATAATCAAATTATGTTCGTCATAAATCTTTACACTGAGATGTAAATATAAGATATGTAATGGAAACAGTAGTCAATAATCAAATTATGTTCCTTGTAACTTAAAGGATGTATAACTGATTATCTGATTAGTGGATAAACAAAGTTGGCTTACGGTAATCCTATTATTTTAGGGTCACGTAATCAACTTCGAATAATCCATTTCATACTGATTGCAACAAAAATGAATATCTACGGCTACAATAACCTTAACTATATACCCATAGTTAACACATAACTCCTTTTTCCTTATAATATTCTCTTATTCAACATTTTATCCATTGATTCCTTGAATAATCAGATTTATCATTTCACTATGTGATTATTAAATATTATTCTAGATCGCACATCCAAACACCTCTTTAACAATTAGAACCCAAAAAAAAGTATAACCTCTGATGCAATTGTCCGGTAACGAATCACCCATTTAGTTATGATGCAAATTTGTTGATATGTATGTATCGAAATTGAAAATTCTCGGAAATATAGTAATAACTAAAACTTGATAACAGAAATTCAACATCCAATCAAATCCTAAATTCTAATCAATGGTGATCAAGCAAGGTTGACTGCAATGCATATGCAAATATAAGCATTTATCGAGCTTATTATTTAACAAATTTTAATTTAATAAAGTGTTACCTTTTTGGGAGAACTCAACAGATCTGCGTAATTGATCAATGCTTTTCTTAAAGTGCAGGGAGGAAAAGGAGGCTGCAATGTAGGTCCATCGAGTGGTGTTCCATCTTCGTTATCAATGTGTAATGAGAAATAAGTATCTGCTGGTAATCCTATCACTTTCTCAGCTTCCTCCATTACTTCAATTAGGTTTTCACAGTAGACACCGACGTGATCCCCAGTTTCGTATCTAAAATTTATACAAAATCATTAGCGTTTAGTAGGTAGATTGATTATAATATTGTTTGACAAAACTGGCATTGATGTTGAAACATAATAAGCAAGTAATGTTTGGAGATAAACATACCCTGCTCTGTGAGACCCTCATCAACCACTAATGCAATCTACATACACAACATACAAATTAGTTTAGTCAACACATTGATAAGAAAGCTCAGATGTAATTATCACTCAGACAGCATGATCGTTTATATTATACCTTGTTGAAATGCTCATACTGTTTGTTGCCAAGACCAAACACACCATAGTGAAGTTTTTCAAGCCAAACTCCTTTCTCATCTCCCTGCACAAGTAGCAACAAATTCCAAATCAAAATCCAGATCTTAGCTACATAGCTTTAATCCACAATGCAGACAATATTTACCTCGGTGAACCATTTATAAAATCTTGCAGCATTATCAGTTGGCTCACCATCTCCATATCTACACAACAAAAGTATCATACAAAATTCATTTAATCGGTAACTAACCATCTACCACACCTTTTTCCAATTCCATTCCTTCATTATACCATGAGACTATAAACAATTTCTGTTTTGATGTCTACAAAAGTTGCACAAAAAAAAATATTTGTGAAGTTTTTCAGTTTAGGCACACTATCCCAATTAAAGCTCTTTACGTTTGCTCTTTTTCTATCTCAAAGTCCACTTTCTCTAAGTCAACTTACTAATTTACGAGCCTAAAATCGATCTTACCTATCCGTGTCCTAAATCTAAAATAGTCAACCATTTCCTACATTCAAGGAAAACAGAACTAAACAAACACCAAAGCTTACGTAGCCAAGAAGAAGAAAGCAAATGTCTCCTTTTTGAATTTCTCTGCATACTCTTCATCATCAGCAGCATAATCATCCTGTATATTAATCTACTTATCAGTGTACAGCAGCTCACGTCAAGCACCGCCGTCAAGCACGGCCGTACTGGTGAAGTTTTCGTGTTCAGCAGAAGCCGCCATGGATGCCGATCTCAGAGCTCGGATACGCTGTCTATTTCTCTCTCTACTAACCTTTTTTAGTTTTGTTTTTGCAGTGTCGAATAAGCAGATCGGAGAGAGTGAAACAGAGCGTGTGCATCATCTTTCGTCGTCGCCGATTTCACCATTTGGGAGGTGGAGCCTAGGGATTTATCGAGAACTTCTCACAGGGGCAGGGTTTCTTGTGGGAGGTTTTGAGAGGGAGAGAGAGAACGAAAGAGAAAGAAGGCACTGGTTTGTGATTATTGTTGTTAATTGTGTTTCTCGTTTGTGATTGTTTGAGTTTTGTGGTGGTGGAACTGTGAACTGAGAGAGAAAGAGGGGATGGTTTGAATTTTGAGAGATGGTATTGATTTGAGAGAGAGAATGAGACAGGTATTGAAATGATATATAATTTGGGCGGACTTTGAAAGATGAGAGGCGTATTTGATTTTGAATTTTGAACTTTCTCAACTTTTGTATTTTAATTGTATTTTAAAAGATTTAAAAAGTATTTAAATTATGACATCATTTTATTGATACATTTATGACATCATCAGATCCTATGTGACATGCCTCTATGATTGACAAGTATCCAATTTTACTTCATCCTTACTTCTCCTTTTATAGACAAGTAGATAGATGTGATGAAACTAACATAAATATATGAAATTTATTTGTAAGATGCTGATCAGAATCTAAAAAATTATAAATTAAGTCATTAACGATTCCTCACTTCTATATTTCTCTTTTAGTCCATAACGACTTGTTTCAAATACGAATACTTTTAATCATATCGAAAGTAGAATTCTAACATATCAAAATTCATTTTAACAGAATACAAAATAAATTCCCATAACGAATCAAATAAATTGTATATCGTAGCAACACAATCAATACACAAGAATTCTATCTTCTAGTTCTATGTACATCCACATCCAATATTCTATTCTATTCTAATCTTTTCAAAGTATAATTATAAAAAAAAAAAAACAAATGAGATAATAATGATGTCATCTTGAGTTAATCCGCCGACAAACGCGGTTTCTTCATTGGAAGTGGACTTTCAACCTCTTGTTCATTAACCAACAGTTGACTTTTCTTCCCACAGTCAACGCTCAATCCCATATGGAAGTCAGGTAAAGCCGGAAAGTTCAAGTCAAAATCACGCGGTTGACTAGAAGCAGCTCCGTCGGAGGCTGTAACGCCGCTACTGCCGCCGTCGTAGTGACGTCGCTTATGACCACCGAGTGCCTGGCCGGTGGGAAAACAGCGGTGACAAATAGAACACTCGTGGGATTTTCCACTAGGCTTCAAAACAGAAGTGGTGGTGGGGTGGTCGTCGGGAATGTTTTTCCGGTGACTGGCTTTGTGGCCACCAAGTGCTTGATAAGAAGGGAAGGTCTTGTTGCATACTGTGCAGGCGTAGGCATGATGCGGTGGTAAGACGGTGGCGGAAGGGTTGCCACGTGCAAGTAACATCAAGCATAGAGCTAAGTACTCTTCTTCTTCTTCGGTCTCCATGGTGCGTGGTCGTTTGGACCGCTTTCCTTTGTTCCAAGAGTCTTGAACCGGTGGCGGTGTGGTGGTGTTGAGTGCTTCAAGTGCCATTGTTGGTTTTGGATTTTGATATGTGAGTGATGATGAGGGTAAGAGTTGTATATATATAAGAGGTGGGTTGGGGTTTTGGGGTTGCGTGAGGGGTGGCGGTGGGAGTGTTGTAGAGGTTAATCATAAGCTTAGGTGGATCGAATATTGGTGAACTTATTATTATTATTAGTATATAAAAAATAAATAAGTAGGAAATGTGAGAAAAGAGTGTACACGTTGAGATATGAATAGTTAGTTGGCTGCTGAGGTCGGCAAGAGTGGGAGGGAGTGGAGTATGGGGGTCATTTTCTTTTTCATTTCTTTTTTGATTTTTATTTTTTTATTGATAAAAAATAAAACAGTTTAACAAATGACAACCATCGGTTTTTAAAAGTTAAAACTATAAGTATGAGTTTATGTAAAAGCTGTAATTTTAATTTGGATAATGAAGAAGACATGGTATAGAATTTGGGTGTGAAACGTCAAATGAGAACAAACAAACGTGTCCTTTTTGGCTATTACTTTCATGCTTATACTTTTCTTATTTTTAACACGTGCGGGCGGTTAATTGAGTCTTCTTCTTCTAGTACATGCTACTTATCCTCCTCACCTTCACTTCTACTTGAAATGAATATATGATCGATGGGTATCTATCTAAATGGAGGACACATGTCCATAACGTAACCACATGTATATTGTTTATGCGTTTTGTCATCTCAAAAGTAATCTTCCATGCACATATATATACGACCGTAATTCTGACCACTCCCTTGTTAACTAACTTTACATGAAGGGGATGGTTCCATATAGAATATTAAACATATATTAGAAAATTATGATATCTGTATTTTAAACATTTTTGCCTATGTTCGAAGAATGTAACATATAAATAAATATATTTAACATACGTATCACATGTTTATATTCTTATTGTTATTGCATTTCACAATGTGTGATCTTGATTGTACAACCCCTAAGTTGATTTGTTCAGTGATATAGTAGAACACAGTGGCGTACCAGCGGGGCTCGAACCCTTGACCTCATGGGGAGCAACACCTTAACTCCAATGGCTTTGCCAATTGGACCCAACCCCCCAACCCCGTGTGTATTTACTTATTTATATATTATCAATCAGCAACATGTTGCTACTAATTGTTGTTGTACATCTTACATTGGGTTTGTTTTTGGCTTATTAGAGTTGTACTTCTCCTTTAGAGGGTTGTACGCTTTGCGGGTATATGTTGCGTCTTTTGTTGGGGCGTGTCATTTGCACACCAAAAGTTACCAGACTTTGCTTGGTTGAAGATCTACCTTTGGTGTGGTTGTTGGCTATTGTTAAGTGTGGTTATGCCTTCTTGTTTGTGTATGCTTTTGGTACTGAAAGGTGGTTGTCGATGATGATGATGGTTTTATGGTCATTTGGGAGTTATTGGAATGAATTTGTTTAGAATGTTCATAGTTCTAGTCTTCTTTTGGCTTGAACGCTATTTAGTAATATTCACTCTATTATTTATGAGTTTTAGGTGTGTTTTATAACTAAAATTATAATGTTTTATGACTTTTTACACTTTTTAGAAAAGTTGGCATTTGTAGCCGAACCCCACCTTATATATGTTTAGAGTAAACTTCCGTTTTGCATTCTATGGTTTGGTCGTTTTAACGGTTTTATCCCAATCCTTTAAAGCCAATTTACTCCCTGATATTTCGGTTTTGTCGCCAGTTTGCTCCCCGGCTCTAACACAATTGAAATGATCAGTTAAAAGTGGGGGTATTTCAGTAATTTTACTTGTAATCAGAAGGGTATTTTTAGTAATTTTATACATAAGCATTTAAGTATTTATTTTATTATTAAAAAATTTAAAAGTATAATTATTTATTTATTATGTCATAGGGTTAGGTTTATTTCAGAACTCTAATAATTACAAAACTTTCAGAACTTTTAATAAACAATCAATTATTATATATTTTTTTATATTTAATATACTTTTATCATTTATTATATGTATTTTTATAATTACATACATGTTAAGAGTAGTTTACATATGTGTAATAGCCAAATTATATATATGTGTAATAATTAGTTACATATATGTAAAATAAACTAGTTTACATATGTGTAATTATAAAATTACAAACAAAAAAGATAAATTAATCTTAACATGTGTGTAATCTTAAAAATACATATAATAAATTATTAAAATACCCCAAATATGAAAAAATATGAATAAAAAGATTGTTTATTAAGAGTTCTGTGAGTTCTATAAATATTTAAGGTTCTGAAATGATCCTCAGTCATATATACATACTAGTTGTAGGACCCGTGTAACCACACGGGTAGGTTTAATAATGATCGAAATCAAATACTAAAAAACGGATTATAATATATCATTTAAATTTTGGTCTTTAGTTCTATATCTTTATAAAATAATGTTAAAGACAGTATGTGTTAGTATTATACATTTAAAAGTCCCAACCACAAACTCAGTACATCCCAATACTGGTACTTTGCCTACCGATCTTGGTAATACACATTTTCAATAAATCATCTATGTCTAATAATATCCGCAAACCGATCAAACAAAGAATCCTCAATCCCCTAGCTCCTATTTTTTTCACAATATGATCATGAAGAACCTGAAACAAACATATATAAACATGAGTACCAGTCTACGTATTATATAAACAAAAATTGAGAGAAAATGGATACAACCATCTGACAGACACGAGAAACTGTGGCTTCAATATCTGCCACATTAAGCTTCCAAAGAGAATCAATCATTGTCTTCTTGCGTGACATCATGTATTCTTGAAGTTGCTCTTCTGTGTACTTCCCTTCTGCACTCAACTGTCGTTTAAATATCTTCCACTAAAAACGCCCACCTAATAAACTTGAGATCAAAAGTTGTGGTTAATATACCCCAGATTACTCTCTACAAATCAAAGGAACAGCAAGTAGCAGCACATTATGTATTCTCTCCTTGACTAAATGTACTTATTTTACCACTTACTATATCAATCAACATCGCACCCAAAAAAAAAACGAATGTAGCACTAACCCAAAGTTCGAATGAGGTATAAAATTGCCTTTGAAAGGCTGAGTCTCTTTGCTGTTCATAGCCATCGTTTTAAACCCACCAACGCCGACTGTTCACGTTCAAAGCTGCCAAGTGTTACAGTGATGTGCACTCCCGGAATCGTCGACTATCACAACCGGTTCCTGAATTCTACACAGAACCAACGCCATTGATGAAACACTTTCAAATTTGTCGATCGCCGAATTCACTACTGGTACAGTACCGGTTCGGTACCCTGCACCAAATGCTCATCCCTATTTTGAACCATTACCGAATCCACTCGACCGGCCCATATTGAACCCATCCGATGATAGACCTGGCCACTTAACCTAAAACATCAGAAGAAAAACGAAAAACGCCGCCTTCTATTAGAAACATAACCATCAGGAGCACGACGCCCTTCATGTAACCTTCATATAAAATAGTACCAAAACTCTTATAAAATTCATACAAATTTTACAGAAGCATTAGACCTCAAATTTTACTGGTTGGTCCAAATTCAATGGAGCATGTATACCTAATTCAATTGTAGTACAAATTTTACAGAGCATTAGACCTCAAATTGTAGTACAAATTTTCTTATTGTTCGCCATTACATGGTTTCTTCTTATTACAGAAGCATGTATACCTTCCATTGAGTGTGTTTTGTTTCTTACCTCAACAATTGGGAACTGACTCGGTTAGGTCCAAATTCAATGGAGCAGCCACCTGATTCCATTGTTCGTCACCTAAAGATGCAACACACCCAATTGAAACGTCCACATGATCGTCTAACAACCGTCGAGCATGCAGACTTCCCTTCATACACTTAGAAGAAATATATGAGACTTATCCAAATATGCTAATAAAGGTCTTGCAACTGGTTCTGCACTATTTTGAGTCGGTTTATGATCACAACACTGCTGCCCATCATAAAATATTAGTAGCTTCTAAATATAAAAAACCACACACACCTAAACAGCAAGAGCACAACACCAAGAACAAAGAGTTGATCTTATTATGGTCCTTTTAAAACATCAAGAACAAACAAACAGCAGGTATAGATGAAATATAAATCTCTATTTAATACTTATAAATCAAACCAAAAGTATTAAAAGCCCACCATGAAAGTAATAATATATCACATAAATGCAAGATTTATATAAATAACATACCCTTTGCGGATTGTTACCAGCAGGGATGACATGAAGCATGACCTTTTGTAAACCTTGGGCATTTAGGTTTACAAAATCAAAAAGGAAAAATAACGATTATTAGGTTTGGATCACATAAAAATAACCTCAAAGATCATAAGAGATAAACAAACTTGCTCTTAGTCAATTTTCTTATCATCGTCAAGCTTCCTTTGCTCAGTTCCATTTATAGCCTCACGTGCTCTTAGTCAATTTTCCTAATCTTACAGACGCCACTTCGTCCGTCTATACTCAGTCGTAACCTTTTTGATAGAAAACAAAACCCTAATTAAACGAAATCATAACCAATACATCATGAATCTGCTAAAATCGATGGACTATTCAAATGAATCAGATAAGTTCATATAGATCGTATTAAAGTTAACAAAAAAAGAAACTATAATGGAGAAAAATAAGAAAACATGATTGATACCATATGAATCTACTCCAATCGTTGGAGATTTCAATATTAGCAGTTATGCCGCACATACTACAACCACAACTTTATGGTACATATATAACGATTCACCGAAAGATGTTAAAGCTGGCATCATGTACGACTTTAGCTTCTCTGCCGATTTTAGAAGTACTCATTTCCCTAACTTATGAGCTACTGGTAGAATGCCCTAAGTAAAAGTAAACAACCGGTAAGAAATTTTCATGTAAACAATATTAAGATTTTGTAAGCGTTGTACCTCACGATCTTTTTTAACGCAAGCCAGCAGTGGTTTGAGCATCTCAATGGAAATTTCTTCACTTTCATCCAAGACCATTATATTTTCCATTGATGTAAACACGGAGTCGATATGAAAGTCCCAGTTCATTTCTTAAAAAATAGTAATATTTAAGAAAAATGGAGCATCAAAACAATCAAAGGCAAAGTACTATCCAAGAATTATAGTCCAGAACTATAGTACATTAGCACACCAGACCGCTTTTAGAAAATGATCAAACATTTTCACAATAAGCTCGTCTCATTCAAAATCGAGCATTATGACACATGATCTGACTTTGGAAACAGTTTCAAGAATTGAGGCTCGCTTATTGTAAGATCGGCTGGACCAGTTAAATAAATCCTCAAAAGAAGACACAATTAACTCGAAGACATCCTTTTCATAACAAAGAGTTTTAGAAATTAGAATACATATGCTATAGAATTATATGAAGTACCCTGCATTTTGTTATGGTGTACCCTCATTTGATCATCAGTGTACGGTGCTGTCGGTGCATCAGGGGATGTAATTCTTGTTTCTTTCCAAAGTAGAGCTTTATTATAAGAACCTGCAAAAAGAATTAACAATATTTCAACAGTAAACCATAACAATGAATCATACTATATTGCTGAAGAATAAGTCGAGTATGAAAGAAAATGTTTATTTCTTGCATTTGGTTGTTAATTTAAACGTCAACTACTAAAATGTAGAGGTGGCCAGGTGGCAGAATGGGACAGGTCATGAGTTTTTAATTGTCAACAATTAGCATCAGCCTATTAGAAGAAAAAAAAAACAAATTTAAAGACGACCACTGCATGAAAGTATAAAAAAAGAAATAAAATACACAAATTAAAGTGTGTGTGTGTGTGTGTGTGTATATATATATCAGCAACCACTATAACAATACTCACCATCTTTATTCACCTTAATTCCCATTGGCTTGAATTCAACCTCTGTATCATCATATCATAATACTTGATTAATAATTTAGTTATTTTATTATTAATATTGTTATTCTATAAATTCAATCCAAAGTCGTAAGAATTACTTGATCTAAGATAGGAACTCCAAAGTTGCCATTCAGAAGTTTAGTGCCTTCTTCTTTCATTCGCTCATTGCACACAGGTAATGATAGTGTGCCATTTTGATAAATCTTCTCATATATCACAACTGCCAAACATCTATATTTTTTCACAACAAATAATTGATCATTATATATTAGTTATTGGCAAGAAAAAACTTATCAATAAACAAAAGAAACTGACATAGCAATGAACTGGCTCCATATCAACTCGCCGATTTTCTTCATCTTCAATCATCTTCAATCTGGTCCCTTGTATGCTCAAGATAATTTCTCAAACATTAACTAACACAAAATCGAAACGAAATTGCCAGATTAGTCTACCTAAAAAATCGCTTCAACATATATGTTAAATTACTTTATATAATTATTTGATTTTCACAATAATCTACCTAAAAAATCACTTCAACATCACATAAACATAAGTATAAACTTCACAAATTAACATCAAAAATCCAGTGTTATCAGTCGGCCAGTTTTAGATAGAATAAACAAATACAGATCTTACATACGATCTTCAATTAGACCTGATTATCAGCAACTTAACCTAACAAAACGAATCTAGCACAAAACAGTTGGTTAATCAGAGTCAAATCTCATCCAATCAAAATCAACCGTACATGCGTCAGATTTAACTATTATTTATAAGAATAAACTACAAATCTACAACAGAACAACTACCTATTCGATTAAATAACACATAAAAGTATTTAAAATTCGCGAAATAAGATATACCGACTATCTCTTCGGTAGCAGGATTGATGACAGGGATGCGATTCTTCCTAACAGGTTCTCTCCATTCTCTGTCAATGAATAACCTACGAAACGGTATCTGATTTACGTGAAAGGAAGAGAGAGATTCAAATAAACATACAATTAGTAAACAAAAGGATACGATCTGCAACAGGAGCAACAGCGGCCATGATTAGAGCTGATAAACGGATAGATCTTGACCAAAAGATGTTTTTAAGCACACTTGTTAACCCCACTAACCCTCACCGGTTGACTGCCATTGAAACCCTAGAATTACATTGTTATTTATAAACATGATCAACTAATAAAATTCAACACTTACAAGGCCTTTCAAATCAATCGAGTGGTCCAGACATTGAACTGCAATTCTCAACAAAATCACTAAAAACTCAGAGTCTCTATATATTAAACACAAAACCCATCTCCAACTTTTGTTTTTCATTCCTTTAAACCCTTAATCAAGTTCAAAATCCCATATTGTACAACTGCCCCAAAAAAATCAACAAATTAAACTAATTTTCTGTAACACCCCAAATTTCGTATGACGTAATATAATAATTTAATCGGGATGTTTTAAAAATAAGGAACGGTAAATATAAATTTTTACCATTTCAAAAGTTTTATAAGTAATAATAAGTTAGAAACCCCTTATGTAAATGAAAGTAATCAAGTTAGTATGGGAAAATAACCATTTGGATACACTTTAAAAGACAAGGGACTATAAGTGTAAATGTGTATTGAAAATGTGATAAAAAAAGAGCCAGTACTTGTTCCTGGCTTGTGTACGATCGAACAAGAGAAAGGGAGCCAAGGTGTCACGGCCCCAGCCCCGGTTTTACCCGGTCAGGAGCCGCGGGACAGGAACACGTGGTATCTGTTATGCGACGGCGGAAGATTTTTAACAGGATCTTTTTAAAACTCAAAATGCCCAATTATTTTATTCATAATTTGGGATAAAACCCCGTAATTTACAATAGAGGAATTTAACTAGGAAATTCCCTGATTTATTAAAACATGTTTATTCATTTTTAACTGAGCCACCTCTTCAAGCTTGTTAGTGCTCCATAGCACGTTTCCTTGATTTACAGCAGGTCGCCTGAAACATGTTTTAAAAATATTTTGTCAGCGGGGAAATACTGGTGAATCATTCAATTTTGATAAAACGACACATAGTTATCAATTATAGCATAAGAGCGATTACAATGGCTTCTATCTTATTTTTATCTGGCGCCGTGTCACATTGCGTGACGATGGTCATACCACTATTGGGTCTTGTCACCCAAGTAGTGACGATCACTGTTAGGATATATTAGCCTAACCAGTGAAAATTAGTAATGTGCACAATACCCCACTAGCCAGTGATTCAAGATATCCACGACTTACTCACTATAATTATAACTTTTGGAAATAATTTGAGGTATTGTAAAACAGTTGATAAAAAGAGAATGACTCACATTGTAGATTTATACGGGCAGAGTTTAGCCTACTGATTAGCCTTTTAACCTAAATTTAAACAACATGCACACGAACTAGGTTAGTAACTAATACATCATTTACGATAACTCACGAGATTAAACCCTCACAACGAATGACAAAGTGCGATACTTAAACATCCATCGAATTCACGACGAATGACAAAGCATAACCCTAATGTGGGCAGCACTTAAACATCCATTGGATAGTTTCAATCGATCGGACATTGAATCGTAGCAGCGATCGAGTTAATACCCGGTATCGGAGCAGTACCTCACTAAAATTGAAAGTAAATTTGACTTTGGAGCAGCCTAACTTCGTTTTTGTGATTGAATTTCGACACCAGAGAACAGACCATGCAACGAGCTATTTATAGCTGAAATTGAAGGTTCTCGCGGCCCGCGTGAACCTTCTCTCATCCCTTACGCGGCCCGCGAGGGCACTCTATACGTAGATTAGGGCTAGCGTGTCACACCTAGGTCTGCCACGTGGCCGGGTTGATGTTCCGGATAAGTTGTGAGCTGTCGCGGCCCGCGTAAAGATATGCTCAAATCTTACGCGGCCTGCCTGAAGACCAGAAATCTTGATTTTCTTGATTTTTATGAACAGTAAGGTCCTTACACAAGGGGAAAACCCTAGTTCTTCAAAATTTTACAAAATTAAAGGAGGAAAAGGCCGAATTATCAGTGCATGAGTTAGGAGATTGATTCCTTAAGTGTCTCTAACATCAAGTAAGTTGAATTAAGTGTTTTGGTGATGTTTGAATTAGTGGGTTTTTGTGTAATCCATGAATGTAATGTAAAATTTAACCTGAATGATAGTTATTATGAATATGTAGATGGTAAGACATGTTTAATTTTGTGTATGGTGATGATTTGGGGTAAAACCCACTTGTATGCCATAGGATGATTTATAAATTGTAGAACCCTCTATATGTTAGTTAGTATGATGTTGATGATTGAAGCAAAATGTTGATGAAACCTTGATGAGTAACTGAATTAGAATTTGATGTTTATAGATAGGATGGCAAATTGAGAAATCAAGGATGTTTATGCTAATCAAAGAATGAATTAGGGAAGAATGTACTTGTATCATGTGCTTTATTGGTGGTATGCACACAAGGTGTATGATGAAATGTCTAGGTGAAGTTAGAATGAGAGATATTTAGAAATGATTGGATGAAAACTAAAGCTGTCTAGAAAGTTACAGCCGAATGTAATCGGCTGTAACTGGGTCAAATCTTGTAAAAACTGATGTTTATTGAGTTTGTGATGAACTCCCAGGAAAAACCTTTCAAACCCAATTGGAATTGCATTTTTTGACGAAAAATAAACGTTTTATGAATTTTTCCGTATCGAAGGTTCAGGCTGCGTTTTCTGGCAGAATTTACAGCCCATTACGAATGTCATAACTCAATTTAGGAATTGAGTTATGATCTCAAATTTTTACTGTAGGTAGCTTCAGGTGATTCCAAAAATCTCCAACTGGAATTTCGTCAATCGGATAAACGCGAAATTTTAAATGAATTTTTCCGTAAGCTGCAGTCAGAAGTGACGAATCTGATTGCAGCTTAGTAAATGAATTTTTATAAATTTTTGGTAGAGAGTTAGACTCTAAAATTTTAACACAAGGATAACCCCTCCTAGGGGCACGTCACATAAAAATATTGTAATTTTTGCAATCCCGTAAGTATAGTAAACGGACGCCCCAAAACAGCCTATTATGATGTCATGAGTATATGAGATTAAGCCGAAAGTTAAAATGATAAATAGTTGACTCTGAAAGTCAACTACGCATAAGGAACATGGCTGGACTTGTTGTTGTGATTATAAGATTATAGATAATCCTATGTTACATGGTATATAAATATGTGATAACTGAAATGACATGATAGATTATATGGGTTTGAAAGGATGTGAAATCGGGTACATGTCGTATGCTTGTTAGGAATGATTAATGCAAGTTGAATATGAAATTATGCAAATGTATGCTCGTTATCGAGTACAATGATGTATGCTAACAAGAATGTGTTGATGATAACCTGAAAGCGTAGGAGCCATGTCAACATGGACACGAGCATGGAAGGGCAATGGATCAAAGGTAAATACGGAAGCTATGCATGAACTCGGACGCACGAGGTAAGTGATCCCGGCTCACTTCTTAGTATGTCTGTAGAAATTTTAATATTTATGAGTGTGGAAATGTATGCAAGAATTATGTAATGGATGAGTATATTAAAGTAACTGTTATATTAGCATAACGAAGGAGTCATTTATAACAAAGGTAAATTAATAAGATTAAACGGGTCGAATAATGGTATAAAGGATTTTTAAGCCGTTTGCTTATAAATCAGCTGTTGATGCGACCCGAAGTGATTAATGGATCCGTAATTATATTATGGATGCGTAGGAATAAGAATTACACAAAACGGATGTCTAGATCAAAAGTTATGCGAGTTTTAGTTGAGTATTTGGTTAGAATTCATAGCTGGGCAAAATGTGCAACAGCAAAACCAAACAGTCTGTCGAAAGTAGGGTGTCGCGTCACGCGACGCCGAACACCCATCTTGGTCGTGCAATGCGATGGGCGTCGTGGCCCAGGACAGCCGAGGCTGTATCCGTCGCGCCCCGCAAGGAAGTCACAATCTGGCATTTGTTGTTTTCTTTGTTCGCTTACGCAACCGGACTCGATGTTTTGAATGATTTCAATGTCTTTTAACTTAATTTAAAGCCGGTTTAGAACATAAGTAAGGTTATGAGCCTCCAGATAGTGAAAGTATGGATTTTTACCTTCGTGTTAGTGAAGGTAATCTATATGTAATCGAACTTAGGAACGACTGGGTATGCAAGATGATGAGTATATAATTTTATATTATAGAAAGTTGTGATTATGACAAGATGTATAGGTTTATGTGAATAACAATGATAAGCGAGAGCTTGTATGTATGGGCGCATGTATGAATGTGTGCGTATATGTGTAGAGGTATATGTTTGTATACACGTGGGAATTAGGAACGTAAAAATTAATGGATGCGAGATGTTATAAATGTATGAAGGAATGGTCTGTTATGTTTGGTTATTGACGAATACTAATGATTTGTCTTGAGACTGGAATGTAATACAGGTATGAGAATATCTGGTTCATGAAGTATTGAAGTCGAACTCGGAGCAAGAGATATCAAATGGATTAAGTTTATGTTGTTGAATGTTATATGGTTTTTAATTATATGCTAATAATGTTGTATGATGTTGTCGGTGACTAATGGTTAAGTTGTAAATGATGTCCACAGGAACTATATGGATTGTCTCTATTGCTAACGAAGATAAGCGGGCGTAGGTCGAGTCAAAAAGCAAGGATTGTACGGGAAGAACAGTCACCTAGCTTGGATTATGTAACACATGTAGTATCATTTTCATTATGAATGTTGTTGGTACATTTAGTAAATGTTAGACATTTTGTAACTGAGCCTTTACATAAGCAATGTATTTAGTAAAGAAAGAATTTTTTTAAGGCTCGTTTTTCCGCTGCGTCGTTTTTAAAGTTAATCGTTTTAGGGTCTTACAAGTTGGTATCAGAGCCCTGATTTGAGGGAAATCAAGTAGAAGGAGGTAAATACTTGAACTCAAACCTATGTGCTCTTGTGACAAAGAACTCGTACAATCCCAGACTTTATCAAGATCTAAACGTAGAAGCGAATGTAAGTATGTATTTAAGTATGCATATGAAGGAAACTAAAAGTATGTTATGTGTAAGGTGAGCATAATTGTTTGGAGATGATGATCCGTGAATGCGGTCTAGGGCCGACATCAAGGCATGCAATAAGACAAATTGACCCCAGGTACTTAAATTTAATAGGTGGGTGCATGTAATGGTAAAACCTATCAAGAGAAAGGAAAATTTTAATTGAAAGATAGTAATGGAATCGTAATGAAGTGTTGAAAATGTTACACGTGCTGAAACCAAATTCTTCGGATATAAGGTGATGATTACACGAAGACACGAAACTAGTATATGGATTGTGTACCTGGCCAGTACACAAGAAACATATGACGTTCGTGAGACCGTGATAATTGTTACAGGTAGGTCCGATAGAATTAGGTATTAGGTGGACGTGAGGGTGAAAGGAAATGTAAGACTCTCAAGAAATTGAGAGTACTAAATACAAAAAGAATGTATGAATGATATGTTAGGATCCGCGAGATGGATTCGAAACATAGAAGAAATGAAGAATGTGAATGATATGTTCGAATTTGCGAAACGGATTCGAAACATAGAAGGAATAAAGGATATGAATGATATGTTAGAAACCGCAAGACGGATTCGAAACATAGAAGGAATAAAGGATATGAATGATATGTTAGAAACCGCAAGACGGATTCGAAACATAGAAGGAAATGAAAGAAAAAATGAAAAGTTTGAATTCGTAAGTAGGTACGAATCAAATAAGTAAGAACGAATGATAAAAATGAAAGGTAAAAATTTGTAAGTAATTACAGACCAAACAAGTAAATATTCTTTAAAAGGGGGCGGATATTATCCGAGTTATGTTTTAAACTTATATATATATGAATATATTTATGCTAATGTGTTGTATGCAAGAATGGTTGAAAGGACAAATGAGTTATGCAGGTCAAATGGTGATTGCCATTTGTACCCGGTATTTAATGTTTGAAATGGTCAAGTCATATATTTGTAGGTGAGCATAATGTATGGTCATGTAATGTCACAAATTGGAAGGAAATAGTCAACGTAAGGCATGGTTAACGAGTAAATGGATTTGACTCGCGCCAGGTATGTATAAAGGTTATGCTTTTAATAGGAGCTTATAACTCGACTAGAGAGGGATGTGTCAGAACTGGGTAATTGGTAAACATAGGTCAGAATGTATTTACAATGGACTTCCGAAAAGTCAAACAAAGTAAGTTGATGATTATTAAGTAAGTAATTGTAAAATAGCATGAAGTATTTGATTCACTAAGTAGGTAAGACCGATGAAAACTATTGTAGTAGCAAGAAACCCTAGTCGAAAGAAATAAGCTTTGAAATAGGTTACGTGTTAGACATATCATAAATTGACTCTTGGAAGTCGGAATGAATGACGGTTACAACCTAGACAAATGATTTAAGTAGGGACGGGAACGGGTAAAATCTTGCAATTAATATTAAAATGATGAAATAAAGTCTTTGCAAATATGTAAGAATGGAAAGGAATTATGAACGTGTACTTTGATACGTCTATGATAAGTAAGAAGTACCGGTTTAACTTTGAAAAGTCAAACTGAAAAAGTTGACAAATGAGTTAAAGATATGCGAAAGAATGGTTATGTGTTGACCCGTCATGAACGGGTCAAACAACGAAAGTGATATGTTAGGAAATGGTCATGTATTGACCCGTTATGAACGGGTCAAACGCACTAATATTTTAAAAAGGGAATCGAGAAAATGTTAATAGGTAAATAAAGTGATGTAATAAACATCATGTCTAAATGAAATCGAATGAAATATGTAAACCCCTAATCTTATAATGAGAATGGCAGGAATCATGATGTGATAAACCCATCAAGGTCGGCAAAAGAATGCTCATGAGCGGAAGCTCATCACACGGATGAATGAGGTCAATCCAGAAATGGTATGAATTGTAATAAAGAGGGTCGGTTCTCTTTTGCATGTCGAAGTATTGCGCCAAAGTAGTAAGGTTAGCGAATTATTTAATATCTGAATGTAAATATATATATATATATATATACTTCCGTATGAAATAATGTAGCATAGAATATGTCATGATAAGGAAGGCTTGACTTTTGGAAGTTGACTAAGAATGAGTTTTAGTTCAAGCTTATGAAGTAAGTAGTGCATGTATGAGTAAGAAGGTAGGAATAAAGCTCCAGGTATAAGTGAAACTATTAGAACTAATACTAACGGTGAAATGTATTAATAAGTTCATATGAACTTCAAATTGTTGTAATGTAAATCATGACATTAAACTCTATAGGTTGCTACTAGTTTGCACACTTTGGTTTAAGTGCGATAATGTGATGAGTTGACAATTTAAGAAGAAGTTGATAAAGAAGGGAAGTGTAAAGTATGTGTAGTTTTCCGGTTACGAACGGGTTAAGGTGATGTGGAAAGCATAATGAAAAGCTATGTATTGACCCGTTATGGACGGGTCAATTAAGACGAGCATTATGGATTATGATAATGGTCGAAACTTTGACCCGTTATGAACGGGTCGGATGGACTATATGTTTGATATTAAAGGAACGGTATGTACAATCTAGGTGGACTGAACTATTGAAAGAATGGGAAAAAGGATTTCTAGAAATGATGCTCTTAAAGTTATGACTATACTAAAGGTAAGCCGATTTTGATGAAGCAGGTTTCGGGGACGAAACCTCCTTTAAGGGGGGTAGACTTGTAACACCCCAAATTTCGTATGACGTAATATAATAATTTAATCGGGATGTTTTAATAATAAGGAACGGTAAATATAAATTTTTACCATTTCAAAAGTTTTATAGGTAATAATAAGTTAGAAACCCCTTATGTAAATGAAAGTAATCAAGTTAGTATGGGAAAATAACCATTTGGATACACTTTAAAATACAAGGGACTATAAGTGTAAATGTGTATTGAAAATGTGATAAAAAAAAAGAGCCAGTACTTGTTCCTGGCTTGTGTACGATCGAACAAGAGAAAGGGAGCCAAGGGGAAAACCCTAGTTCTTCAAAATTTTACAAAATTAAAGGAGGAAAAGGCTGAATTATCAGTGCATGAGTTAGGAGATTGATTCCTTAAGTGTCTCTAACATCAAGTAAGTTGAATTAAGTGTTTTGGTGATGTTTGAATTAGTGGGTTTTTGTGTAATCCATGAATGTAATGTAAAATTTAACCTGAATGATAGTTATTACGAATATGTAGATGGTAAGACATGTTTAATTTTGTGTATAGTGATGATTTGGGGTAAAACCCACTTGTATGCCATAGGATGATTTATAAATTGTAGAACCCTCTATATGTTAGTTAGTATGATGTTGATGATTGAAGCAAAATGTTGATGAAACCTTGATGAGTAACTGAATTAGAATTTGATGTTTATAGATAGGATGGCAAATTGAGAAATCAAGGATGTTTATGCTAATCAAAGAATGAATTAGGGAAGAATGTACTTGTATCATGTGCTTTATTGGTGGTATGCACACAAGGTGTATGATGAAATGTCTAGGTGAAGTTAGAATGAGAGATATTTAGAAATGATTGGATGAAAACTAAAGCTGTCTAGAAAGTTACAGCCGAATGTAATCGGCTGTAACTGGGTCAAATCTTGTAAAAACTGATGTTTATTGAGTTTGTAATGAACTCCCAGGAAAAACCTTTCAAACCCAAGTGGAATTGCATTTTTTGACGAAAAATGAACGTTTTATGAATTTTTCCATATCGAAGGTTCAGGCTGCGTTTTCTGGCAGAATTTGCAGCCCATTACGAATGTCATAACTCAATTTAGGAATTGATTTATGATCTCAAATTTTTACTGTAGGTAGCTTTAGGTGATTCCAAAAATCTCCAACTAGAATTTCATCAATCGGATAAACGAGAAATTTTAAATGAATTTTTCTGTAAGCTGCAGTCAGAAGTGACGAATCTGATTGCAGCTTAGTAAATGAATTTTTATAAATTTTTGGTAGAGAGTTAGACTCTAAAATTTTAACACAAGGATAACCCCTCCTAGGGGCACGTCACATAAAAAGATTGTAATTTTTGCAATCCCGTAAGTATAGTAAACGGACGCCCCAAAACAGCCTATTATGATGTCATGAGTATATGAGATTAAGCCGAAAGTTAAAATGATAAATAGTTGACTCTGAAAGTCAACTACGCATAAGGAACATGGCTGGACTTGTTGTTGTGATTATAAGATTATAGATAATCGTATGGTACATGGTATATAAATATGTGATAACTGAAACGACATGATAGATTATATGGATTTGAAAGGATGTGAAATCGAGTACATGTCGTATACTTGTTAGGAATGATTAATGCAAGTTGAATATGAAATTATGCAAATGTATGCTCGTTATCAAGTACAATGATGTATGCTAACAAGAATGTGTCGATGATAACCTGAAAGCGTAGGAGCCATGTCAACATGGACACGAGCATGGAAGGGCAATGGATCAAAGGTAAATACGGAAGCTATGCACGAACTCGGACGCACGAGGTAAGTGATCCCGGCTCACTTCTTAGTATGTCTGTAGAAATTTTAGTATTTATGAGTGTGGAAATGTACGCAAGAATTATGTAATGGATGAGTATATTAAAGTAAGTGTTATATTAGCATAACGAAGGAGTCATTTATAACAAAGGTAAATTAGTAAGATTAAACGTGTCGAATAATGGTATAAAGGATTTTTAAGCCGTTTGCTTATAAATCAGCTCTTGATGCGACCCGAAGTGATTAATGGATCCGTAATTATATTATGGATGCGTAGGAAAAAGAATTACACAAAACGGATGTCTAGATCAAAAGTTATGAGACTTTTAGTTGAGTATTTGGTTAGAATTCATAGCTGGGCAAAATGTGCAACAGCAAAACCAATCAGTCTTTCGAAAGTAGGGTGTCACGCGACGCGACGCCGAACACCTAGCTTGGATTATGTAACACATGTAGTATCATTTTCATTATGAATGTTGTTGGTACATTTAGTAAATGTTAGACATTTTGTAACTGAGCCTTTACGTAAGCAATGTATTTAGTAAAGAAAGAATTTTTTTAAGGCTCATTTTTCCGTTGCGTCGTTTTTAAAGTTAATCGTTTTTAAAGTTAATCGTTTTAGGGTCTTACAAGTTGGTATCAGGGTCTAACAATTTAACTGACCAATATATATATATATATATATATATATATATATGAACAAATAATGATCAGATTTATTGAGATATTTACTTCAAGGTCAGTAATTGATGCACGTTTGAGATGCACGCTCACTGCCATCAAGATCCACAAGACTCTGCAAGACAACGGATACCTCATAACTAACTAATTGTGCAAGAGAAGATTTCTAAGTGTGTAGAGTTACCTAAGGCTATCGGAATTCCCTTCGCTCGTCGGAAAGATGCTACAGTCAGGCTCAAAGTTTACACAAAAACGAAAGCACCATGGCTGCAAGGGAGGTTGCAGATGAAGATCTACCATCCTTCAACCCTGCCAAGCCAAGGTGCCATATTCAACAATATTTAATCAGAACTTCGAACTCATCATTTCCTGTAGCCCCTCAGCCTCTTGTTCATTTGATTGTATCCCCTTAAAAGTGATTTCCGGTCGAAAATCCTTCAAGATCTGACCAATTTTGCGTTTTAGGGTTTGAAGATGAAAGATTAGTTAAAGAACGACGGAGAGAGAAGGAGCGGATATCGATCGAGAGAATGGAGAGAGAGAAGGAGGAAGATAGAAACAAAAGGGGTTTGCAATTTGAAATTTGAATGAAAATTTTGAATTCCTCCTAATTAGGCCGCCCAAACATTTCAGATATATAATAAATAATAAATCCGAATTATGACATCATTATGGACTATGTGGATATCCAATTGGTTGACACGTAGGTAAACTTACATCAGCTTCAAGTCTCCTATTATAGATAGTATAGATATAGAGAGATGCATCAAACTTGGGTTACTTTCTCTCTCACCACTAACACCGGCTGACGCCACCAACCTCCACCACCTACCACCTCCCCACCACCCTGATATCACCGCTTCACCTCCACCTGATAACTCGAATAAAAATGAGGCGATAATTAACAACCAACGTGTTAGTCATAAAATATCCCAAACTTTCCCATTTATATCATCGTAGCCATATAATTTTTTTCAGATCTCGCTTTCACCTTTCACTCATATCTTCCTGCCATAATCCTACTGTCACCATCTTCGTCCACCACCACCCAATCGGAAACTCAACCATGACATTTCTGGTGACAATCGTTGCCGCTACGCCGCTCAACCTCTCCTCCGTCAACACTCGCGTAACTACAACGCTACCATATTTCTGCTAATTTGCCATATAAGTGAAGGAATACGTCGCCGTTTTGAAAGGTAAATATATTTCTGCTAATTTGCCGTATAAGATTGAGTTTTTTGAGAAGCTTGAAGGCCGCCACCAACTTGGCTTACTTTCTCTCTCACTACCAACACCGGCTGCCGCCACCAACCTCCACTACCTCACCACTGTAAGATTAAATATATTTTTATATTATATTTAATCTAGTAGCCATTATAATCATTTACATTATATGGATCAAAATATATAACAACCTATTAAATAATTAGTTGGTAATTATTGATGGGCCTAATTACCCTTATTAACTAATTAGGGTTTCCTCTTGGGTGCATATATAAGGAGATAATTAGATGGTTAAAGGGTTTGACTCTAATCATAATAACATCACTCATGAAATCGCCCCTCTCTCCATAGCCGATTACCCTTTATCAGTTTTCATCATCACCATCATTAGATTGCACCCTAAGGAGGAATGTCACACCCCGATTTCCACGTGTCACCGGTGGGCCCGGTGGGGAGTATCGTGACGTGGTTGGCAACATAATAGTCAAACAACACAACATTTAAATGCACAGCGGAAGCAATTGAAAGATGTATTTCAACCAAATAAACATATTGTAATATCGTGTATCACAACAGTTGAAATTTTATCCACAGACGGATCGAAATAAAAAGAAACAGTAGTTCAACAGACGATAGGCATCTTAAGCTTGCGAGACTCTTTATTGATGCTAAGGAGAGAATCCAGCCTATTACGCTTAGTACCTGCATTTAATCTTTTTGGGAAAATACGTCAGTTTACACTGGTAAATACAATCAACTGACTCATTTTAAAAATGATTAAAAATTGATTTGGATGCACGTGGCATAAACATTTTATAACTTGGGATAATTATTTAAATATATAATCTCGTAAATGAATTACATGTTCCTTATGCGTTCAGTAGCCTGGATCGTGTCCGGGTTAAAGATCAATAGACACACCACATTATTCTTTTATGCACTGACGAGTGTACGCCTACACCCCGCGCTTAAGTCGTGGCCATTTCGTAAAATGATGCCAAGGATATCCGGGACATGGTCATTAACCCCCCAAAGGCTTTAAGTAAACAAAACATATTTAAACGGGCCGATCAAATTATTCAATTAACCACCAAACGATGGAAGATTTAATGCCCGACCAAGCGGTATTTTATATACCGTAACCCAAGCCCGTATAGGGAAAATAAGTTAAAAGTATTTACCTGAGCAAATTAATAATCACAATAAGCAAATGCAAGTAGCTTTTACTGGTCCTCCTAATCTGGAACGAAGGTTTGTAATAACCTATTAGAATCCTAACGGGTCTTTAATTAAGCTTAAGCTTAGACCGGTTAGTTTCAAAGATACGGTTCGTACGCATGATTAAGCGAAGACCGGATAGAATGTGATTTAGACCCGACATGTTCGGAGACTTGTCTTATATGGGTAATCTAAACACATTCTGGATTTTGAGATAAACCGATAAGGTTTGACCCGTTTCGGCTAATTTATGTAAACTAGTTACATAAACCGAACCGAACGCGTAATAAGCGTAACGGGTATCCATAAGAGCCATATACAGGTTTCCTAAGTTAATATGCTTCAAATATGTTGTGACATCAGTAAGATGTCTTCTATTATGCCCGTAACGAATTTAAACACAAACTATGCCCCGTAGGGGTAGTTTGGTCATTTACAAGGTTATAAAAGAGTTTAAGTATTAACCTGAGTTACAGGTCTGCTATAATCAGCAAAAATACTTATTTTACTAAGTTATAACAGTAGGGTAAAGTATATATGTGAAATTTATCAATTATAACCAAACTATGCACCGTAGGGGCATTTTGGTAATTTCACATAAGCCGAAAAGCTCAAAACTGAAGTATGAGTTTAACAACTTTTTCTTACTGTTAAAATATTATAATTTACCTAAAATATCAGTAGGTATCAACCCTTGTATGTTTAAAATAGTTCTAGTATATACTATGCGTTAAAAACGCTTAAACAGGCGATTAGAAGCCATTTCCGGGTTCTATACATAAAGCTGATATTTTTATTATTCCAGAAGGCTTAAAATAATTTATTTATCATATCTAATCAGTAGCAAAAGGTTTGGATTCGGTTAGATATGTAAAACTCATTTTATGGCCCGTAAGGGCAAAACCGACAATTACCGGATTAAGCCTATGACTATAAGTTATGCTCAGCCTAAAATTAATTAAAAATCTTCAAAAATCCCAAAATAATATATTACATCAGTGGGTAATAAGTTTGATATCAAAAGGTGGCTTTAAATAGGCTATATGCTAATTATGTCGTTTAACTAACATAAAGCTTTCAATTTACGCTAATGAGCATAACTCTTAATCTAGACCTCAAACTGATGTCAAATTTTGGTTACAAGTTTATATATCAGTAATTAAGGTTTCTACTCTTTTTCATTTTCAAAAATCACGTCTTAAGGTGAAAAGGGCATAATGGTCAACATATGAGCATTTAACGGAATCATGCATATTAATTGGTTAACTAATGAACCATGGTGTATAATCACAGAGGGTTATACTAGCATGTAACCTGGTCCAATTAAAGCTCTAAGGCATTTCTAAAACATGCCTAAATGGGTCAGAACTGAAGTCAAAGCAAAAGTCAAAGCTTTGCGACTTTCGGTTCCGAACCGGGTCTAAACATAAAATTGTCGGGTTGAACATGCTTAGACATGTTCTTACACTAATTACCAAGTTATATTAATGATCAAACAGGTTGTATGTGTCACACCCCTTTCTGCGGCGGAAGCACGAGGTGTGATCATGAAAGGTTCTCATTGCATACGAAAGGTAAACATGCTATATGCTCGTAAAAACATCAAATACCATAATTTGAAAACATAAGTTTAGCGTTTATATCGCTAAGTCGCATAAAACATTGTCTTAAAAAGTTTACAACTTTATTTAAAGATAAACTTAAGCGACATCCACAAGCATAAGCGAGACCGCGCGCACATCCATCCTAGTTACCTGAAATACATGTGAGTTTTGGAAAAAAAAAAACGTCAACATAATGTTGGTGTGAATTCATGCAGTTTTGTATTTCACGTTTGTATACTTTGTATAAAAACATAGTTGTGAATAAATCAAGTTTTTCTTGAGTACTCCACGTACTTCAAGTTATATATCAATCTTCTTGAGTACCCCACGTACGTCAAGTTATATATCAATTTTCTTGAGTACCCCACGTACTTCAAGTTATATATCAATTTTCTTGAGTACCCCACGTACTTCAAGTTATATATCAATTCTAGTATGGTATGAATTTTTATATAAATACAGTATTTCTGTAAATATCAGGATTGTTAATGGGTTGCAAAGCCATTAACATGTGACACGACATAGGAAGTCACCAAACCTAAGGCATTTAATTGGTATATTCTGAGACACAAAAGCACTACTCGATTCTCACCCTCACCGAGAGTGTGGCTGCCAGGCACCCGTTAGATCTAACCTTTTGTTCTGCGGTCTAAGTATATTGTTGATTAATGGTGCTTCTGTACCCTATTCGTGACACTATTTCTCATAACGCATCCTACTTGGTTCTCGTCCTCACCAAGCGCGTTTCTTTTTATCATTTCTCATAACGCATCCAACTTGGTTCTCGTCCTCACCAAGTGCGTTTCTTATTATCTTATTTCTCATAACGCATCCAACTTGGTTCTCGTCCTCACCAAGTGCGTTTCTTATTATCTTATTTTTTGTCACACTTGGTTCTCGTTCTCACCAAGTGTACTTCTTGTATTTATATCATACCATTTATAAATATTGTACTTTTGTACATGTATTTCACCCCCGAAGTTATAAAAAAACTGAAAACAGTTAAAAGAAAAGGGGGAGCATGAACTCACAACTTTGCGTTCCTTGCGTCGTAAACTTCACCGGATTTGCTTAATTAACGTCGTAACCTATACGCGTTTTCTTAACGTTAGTCACTAGACTTGCGTCGCACAAGTACAGTCACTCTCTTTTGTATATATTCTTGTGTTAAAAATATTCTATATTTTTAACTACGTATCTTACTTATATTATTTTCTCAAAAATAAATATAAGCTTTTTGTATTTTGCACTTTGCACCCGAATTATGTATCTTGTATGTTGTATGCGTATTTTTATATTTATACTCCTCATGAGTATTTAGTGTATTTTTAAGTCTTAATACACTAGCACGTATAACACATACTATATACACTTAACACACAAGTTGGTGATCAAATAATATATATTTTTCTCTCAAAAATATATATTTACTATCCATTTTTATTTTTGAAGAAATCCTCATTTCTAATCACCAAAAATTAGGGAAACCTTGGTAATACTCTTAAATACATTTTTAGGAAATAAGTTTCTTAAAAACTTATATTTTCTAGGAGTCAAAATTTATAAAAATTTTGACAGAGTTTCCCCTAAAAATGGAGGTTTCCCATGTTTTCAAAACATGTGTTTATTTTCTTTTAAATCGTCAACAATCATCAACAACAATTATCAACAATACTCATCAACAATAATCACTAATTTCTCCATTTCATGAACTTGAATATTTACAAAAATGTGTAGTAACTTACTAGCACATTTAGTAAGTCTTGTTATCTTTAAAAATAAGTTTAATTTCTTAAAAACTTTATTTTTAAAGAATATGAAGTTTCACAACTTCTAGTCAAGATTCACAAAAATATTTCTTTGTTGAACTTCCTTGTTACACAAGTGTTTACACACTTGTTTATTTACTAAAAATATATTTAGTTCATGTAAGATCCGGGTTTTAAACAAGACTAATATTTTTGCTTGGTTCTTCCGAAAAACCACTTGTAGATCTTTAGATCTACATGTTTAGAGTCTTATTTTACAAGGAAAATTATGTTTACACAAGTTCATGTTCATGGTGGATGATTTCATCATCTTTTATATTTCTAACACTTAACATACTACTAGTTCATGTTCTTGAACATGATCTAGTATGCGTAGATGATGATCCACCCCACCTTTAGCAACAAACAACATCAAATAATAACAACTATATAAGATCTACAAGAATTACACACACATCTTTCCTTTATCGACCTTATTCATCTTATGTTCAAGACTTGTTCATATTCTTTAAAGTTTCTTCATATTTTACCATTCAATCATCTATTAACCACTAAAAATAAGAACAAGATGAAGTGTTTAAGCACTTACTACTAGCACAAGGCTAGGGAAGTTCAAGAGGGTAAATGTAGTGGATAAAAGCAAATGGTGAAGGTCCTTCGAGTTCCGTTGCTTGTAACCTTCCTAAATAGGCTCGAGACACCTTAGAATCACCTTGGAATGGATGGATGATGAACAAAAATGGTGGATGGTAGGTGGTGGTGGTGAGCCGTAGGTAAGAGGAAGGAGAAGGGAGTGTGGGGTGTTGGTGAAGATGGTAAAAGTGAGTTAGAATGCTAGTCCCATGGTCTTTATAAAAATCCACCAACATAGGCTTTACATAATGGGTAATATGTCTCTAAATCTTCTAGCATATCTATTATTATATTTGAAAGAAATCCCCCTTGGGATCCCTTGTCCAACCGTCCAAGATTGGGGGGGGGGGGTATTAGTTTCATTTCAATGTTTAGTTAGGTAATCTAGTTAGGCTTTTAAGTATAGTGCTTAGTGTTTAAGTGTATGGTGTTTTATATAGTGTGTTAGGGTGTTCGGGGACCCTAACTAGCTTAGAAAAATAAAAACAATGCTTCTAGCATTATTTTGGTGTTCCGGGTATTGTCCGGTTGTTCGGTTAGATACCGATTCGTTAAAGTGCTAAATTACACTTTTTAGTGTCTTTTAAGTACCTTTCTTGTACTCTTTCAATTCCCAACACTTAGGGAAATATTCTGGATAATAAAACGACATTTCTGCAAAATATTCATATGTTTAAATGCTGAATTATTGCTGAATTATATAAATTCTGCACTTAAAGTGCGTTTCGGGTGCTTTTTAGTGCTTACTTTTGCTTTCGTATTACATATATATTAAACCCTTGTATGTACTCTTGGGTTTTAATGCATTCTTGCTGTCGGACCTACACCTAGGCTCCAATTCTAATGTCTGACTGCTTTCTGCAGTTCAGTCGACACAGTGTGTCTTACCGGTGAGTTTACTATTATTTCTGACGCAACGCTCTCGTTTATGCATAAAGCAATATTTTGTAGTATACAACATGCATGAATTCACTTGTTTAATCATGTGTTCAGACATTGCTGACAATTAAGCACATAATTGCAGTCATTAAATAATGATTAAAGTGTACGGAAATTACCGGTTTGGTGCCAGTTGTCACAGTCTCCCCCCGTTAAAAGAATTTCGTCCCGAAATTCAGGTTGAACTAACTCTCGCAGGAGTCTTCTTGAATAGGTGGGGATACTTTTCTTTGAACTGGTCTTCACGTTCCCATGTGTACTCGGGTCCGTGCTTAGAGCTCCAACGTACTTTGACAAGTTTTACGCTGCTCCTCCTGGTCTTGTTGACTTTCCAGTCGGTAACCTCAAAGGGTTGTTCTGTAAATCGGAGGGCTTCATCAATATGCACTTCATCCATCGGGATGATCACGCTTTCTTGTGTTGGACTCTTCTTCAGGTTGGATACATGAAACGTATCATGTACTCCATTAAGTTCTTCCGGTAACTCCAACTTGTATGCCACGGTACCAATTCTCTTCAATATTCTGAATGGTCCGATATATCGTGGATTCAGCTTTCCACGCTTTCCAAATCTGACTACGCCCTTCCATGGTGAGACTTTTAACAACACTTTGTCTCCCACCTTGAATTCTACTGATTTCCTTTTCGGATCGGCGTAGCTCTTTTGTCGATCTCGAGCCGCCTTAATGCGCTCTCGGATCTGCACAATCTTGTCGGTTGTCTCTTGTACAAGTTCAGGACCAACCATACGCTTATCTCCGGCATCTGCCCATCATAAGGGCGATCGGCATTTGCGGCCATACAGTGCTTCGAACGGCGCGGCTTTTATGCTCGTATGATAACTGTTATTGTAGGAAAACTCAACTGAAGGTAGATGAGTATCCCAGCTGCCGCCTAGATCCATGACACATGCGCGAAGCATATCTTTTAACGTTTGTATAGTCCGTTCGCTCTGGCCGTCTGTTTGCGGATGGAATGCCGTGCTCAGATCTAACTGAGATCCAAAGGCTTCCTGAAATGATTGCCAGATTCTTGAGACAAAGCGTCCATCTCTGTCTGAAATGATTGAGATTTGGCACTCCATGACGTGCCACAATTTCTCTTAAGTATATTTCAGCAAGCTTTCCAGTGCTGTCTTTTTCACGGATCGGTAGGAAGTGCGCAGACTTTGTTAACCGATCAACTATTACCCATATCATATCGTGCCCTCTCGGGGTCCTGGGTAATTTCGTTATGAAGTCCATCGAGATCTGTTCCCACTTCCACACGGGAATCTCTGGTTGTTGTAGTAGGCCGGACGGTTTCTGATATTCGGCCTTAACCTTAGCACAGGTTAGGCATTTTCCAACATAGACAGCAACGTCGCTTTTGAGTCTCGGCCACCAATAGTACTCTTTCAAGTCTTGATACATTTTGTCCGACCCTGGATGGATCGAATATCTCGATTTGTGGGCTTCATTAAGGATGACTTCTCGTATGCCACCATAGAGTGGAACCCAAATACGCTTCTTGAAGTATAAGGCTCCCTCTTCGTTTGGCACCATGTATTTCAGCATACCCCGTAGGTATTCAGCTTTACGGTTCTCTTCTTTAAGAGCTTCTTGTTGTACATCCCGAATGCGTGCAGTGAGGTTCGTTCGAATCGTCATTTCCAATGCTCGGACCCTTAGGGTCTTAACCCTTTCTTTTCGGCTCAACGCGTCCGCTACAACGTTTGCCTTTCCAGGATGGTACTTAATCTCACAGTCATAATTGTTCAGCAGCTCGACCCAACGTCGCTGGCGCATATTCAATTCCTTCTGATCAATTATGTGTTGTAAGCTTTTGTGATCTGTGAAAATTGTACATCGAGTACCATATAAATAATGTCGCCAAATCTTCAAGGCGAATACCACTGTACCCAGCTCCAGGTCGTGTGTGGTATAATTTCTCTCGTGAACCTTCAGTTGTCTTGAAGCGTAAGCGATGACTTTTTGGCGCTGCATAAGCACGCAACCCAAGCCTTGTCGTGAGGCGTCGCAGTATACCACGAAGTCTTCAGTGCCTTCGGGTAATGATAGTATCGGTGCATCGCAGAGCTTGTTCTTAAGTAGCTGAAAGGCTTCTTCCTGTTTGTGACCCCAGTATACCAAATCAAATTTTTAGATTTTTATGTTTTGGTCCTTGGCTTTTGGGAACTTTGCTACGACTTTATTTCTTGCACTTTGAACCCTCCAACTTGACTTATAAGGGCTTCAAGACATATACCCATTTTGTTTAGTCCTCGGTTAACTTTATTGTCACCCGAAAAGTCCTAAACTTCAACGTTGACGCTTTTAACCCCTCGCATACGAATTTGATCACAACTTGCTCATACGATAACGAAACTTTATGAAATTTATATCGTGCATTCTAGTGAGCATAATTAACCGTTACAAAGCTTCGGGTTTGTCAAAAGGTCACTCAGAGGTATAACTTAAACATGTTGACACATTTAACCCCTGTAGTTTGTAATCTCTCACTTTCTTTCATATTTAGCTTCGTATGATCCGTGATTTATTCGTTTGAAGGTTTGAGCATCATGTAGGGTTAATGTACAATATATTTATTCACTGTTGCATTTAGAACTCGTATATTCATATACTTTCCATGATTGTCAACTTAAATCCTTTTATAACATTCTTTCACACGTTCAAACCTATGACACGTGTCAACACCTTATAGGACGTGAATTTTCGAGGTGTTACAAGGAACCAGACCAAGCTGACAATCATGTCAAACACTGTTGTTGTGTCTCCATCTGGATTCTCTGCTGGCATGTGCTGATGCAATCAAAGGTATGTTTTCATGTTTTCCATTATGTTTAAACAGAACTGATCAACATGTGGTATCAGAGCTGATTAACCAGTTCTGTAATCTATCCATTATTCTGGGATTGAAATCTGGAAAACATAAATTTTCAAAGTTTAATAAAATTCGAAACTCTGTTCTCGAGTTATTGTTTCGAGTCAGTGTTTCGGAAATCATGATAACAGAAATTTTGAACAACTTCATAATCACAATCATCCGGGTTCGACTCTGATGTGCCGAAATCATTTTTTCGGAAAAAGAATGTTATATAAACGACTCAAAATCATAATGGTTAAAATCAACAAATCCGAAATCTGTTTTAGAAGCCTTAATTTTCACATTTCGGGTTCCAGAATTATGTTTTATTTTTTAGGGTTCATCATGTGTTCTTAGGAAAATTCAAAAATTCCTTTATGTTTTGGAATATAATTTGAATTGTTGAATGTTTTTCCTAATTTTGATTTGTTTTGTCTAATGAGAATTTTCGAAATCTGTTAAAAGGATAAACAGATTATGATTTTCGAAATCTTCTGTTAAAATTAGATCAATGTTAAAACAGGAAACTCTATCACAATTCCTAAGAATTCGAATTTTCAGTTACGCTTTTACATTAACAGCTGTAACAGTGGACTCGAGACCATCAGGTTTCGACTCGAGACCAAGATCTCGACTCGAGACCACAAGGCCTTAACTCGAAATCACAAGTGTTCACAAATATTTATAACTCGAGACAACGATTTCGACTCAAGACCATAAGATTTCGACTCGAGACCACTGAGGTTTTGACTAAGGGCTTCAATCTTCACAAATCGAGACCATGGTTGCGACTCGAGACCTCATCAACCACTCGAGATCTCATAAAACACAGTAGTCGAGACCATGATTACGACTCGAGACACTGAGGTTGCGACTCGAGACCATTAATGAGTCGAGACCTCATAATGTTTACAAGATGAGTCGAGACTTGACTCGAGATCTCACTCGAGACCTCATAACTGAGTCGAGATCTCACTCGAAACCTCATTATTTTAGGATGTTTAATGTGAACTAAGACTTAGCTCTGGGCTCCGCCCCGAACCCCCAGCGAACTCACCGCGGAGTTCGATCCGCGCTAACAGGTGGTTTGCTATTAAATGATTGGTTTTGTAAATACTTAGTTAATTAATAAGGATCAAATAATGTTTCACAAAACCAAAATGGCTTAACTTGAATGAGCTTCTGATGTATCACTTCTGGCCAAAGCTGATTTGATGCATCTACTTATCGTTCAAGTATTACGAAAGCTATGTTAAGTGTGCATCATAAACATGAATGTCTTAATATCTGGCCAAAGCTGATTTAATTCCTTCATAGATGGCATACTTAACGAGTGCATAACTAAAGTAATTGTTTCAATTTTGGCCAAACCTGATTAGTCACAAATACTTTGCACACATGCTTAAATGATTACACTTCTGGCCAAAGCTGATTTGTCTTCGTTTAAGTAGAACTCTAAATAAGTTTATTATTTTGATGTTAGTAATAGACATATCACAACCTCTTCACATAATGATCCTTAGATTAATGATCCTTTATTTTATTTTATGATCATTTCGTCTGCCTTATTTCTTAGTTCCCATAATTTTACTCACTATAATTTTCTTCTATAAATCTATATCTCATCCACTCTAATTCTTAAGCCTAAAATGTTTTGCTTTATTTAAAGTTTCTATAAGAATTAGCTCTTAAATTAAATCCTTGATTATCTCTTAAGACACGATAATCCTATTGCTCTCTTCTGATAAAGCACTGCAGAAGAAAAGTAGAGCATGATGATTAGGATAAATCGAACATGATGTCTCTTATGATAATCAAGAACTCTCTAACATAATTGCTATCACTAAAGTTATTCCGGATTAAGTCTTTCCTAAGACTAATCTATTATTGTGGAATAATCACAAGAGCTCCTAAGATGCATGCCTTCATTTAAAATTCTAAACTATAAAGTTAAGTGGTGTATGTGAATATATTATAATGTACAATACCATGACCCATAAAGTTAAGGGCTTACGCATGGAAATAAGTACAATTTTTTTTTCAGTACATTACCTACTAATATTTTCATTTGTACAATTTTGATGCCTTATAAATCAACTATAACACTCAAAAGTAGAGTGTGTTGATAAGCAACATATGTACAAAGAAATAAATATTTGAAGCTGGAAAATAAGTTGTTACTCACCTTACAACCACTTAAACTTTAAAAGAGGATTGTTCTATGGTCCATAGACAAATTACAAGTGTTAATTCCACCTCTAAGGTTCTTCAAGGGAAAATCTCACTGCGTAATTATGCCATTAGACTAGGCATAAGCAACGAGACTATTCATTATTCAGAAGAACGGTTGGATAAGCTAATTAGGTAGTCACTTACTAATGATATTTAAGTCTGATAAATTTTAATATTCCAATTAACACATGATTAGTTGACTCTAGTTCTAAACGTTTCCTTACCAGAAGTCAACAAATAACTAACCTGAAGTTAGTGACAAAATTAAATGTTAAGGCTATAAGAACCATAATAAGCAATCTTCTAACAACGCTTTTCGATACCTTAAATATTCTGAAGATTAAACAGAATATAGTATCATAATTAAGCAATGTTATGAATGTTGTGAGGTTTGCATAGTCAACATAAAGTCACACTTACCTTAAACTCTCATCTTATTTGTTCTCAATATCTGGATAGAAACATTACTAAGTTGAAACTAGATGATACCTTACTTTTTCACAACTTTTGTCATCATGCAAATGAGAATTTGACAAAAGGAAAATGAGACCTATAAATTTCATCCATTATAACCGAAATTCATGAGAAATCATGACATGGTTAATGAGGATGATTTTTTATCTAATCTCATTCTAAGTGATTTTAAATCATGACGTTACAGCCCTAAATATTACTTGGCTTAAGGAATAAGTATAGGTCCATCAAAAGTCATTCATTGACATTCGTGGAACTTATTCCAAATGAAATATTCAGACATAATTCATTTATCATTTAAAAGACTATCAACTTGTATCTAAATTTTGTCGCATATGGCCCACGGTCTTAGAAGAAATCTATTCATATATGTACTTAATAAGATTTCTATTAGATATGTCACTAAAGTTTCTTATGATATCTGGACATTAAAGAAATCAAATAAAGTCTAACATATATGTGATAGGTTCCCACGTCACGTAGCTCATTGAAACTTATCTTGTAGCATTCTAGAGATATTAAAGATCAGTGGGGGCATTAAGTGTCTTAATAATAACTTGCAATAGTTGCAAGATGTGGGGGAGTGAAAATTTTACATTACCTAAATTTACACCTCTTGTACAAGACACTGCTTAATCTTGACACTGTTCTATCATAACTTCTATCCTTAAAATCTAATGTTACTCTTAAAATAGTTTCATTGTTGCTTAATTGTGGGCACACTTATATTTCTTACCTAAACTAACATACTCCTCAACAAGAGAAACTACAAAGACCGACGTCATTAATTTGTGTTTCTCTATTACAATTTGTTGGTCGTTACATATTGACCCTAAGCATGCTGAGTTCCTAAAGATTTCTAAGGTCAGTGGGAGCAGTCAAAGTCCTTATTATTACTTGCAAGGAATACAAGAGGCGGGAGGAAGAGTGTCATTAAATTTCACTCCGAATTTAACTCCGATTACACCTCTTGTACACCATACTGCACCAACTCTTACAAACTTAGAATCCTGAAAATGATAGCAACCTAACCAATAGCTAATCCATAAAACTGAAACTTTTAAAACCCAATAATCAACTCAGGAGGTCATCTAGGTTTAAAAGCCTACTAACTTTGATGATTACATAACCTCCCTAACTGAAGTTGAAATGGATTTTGGAAAAGTTTACTGATCCTATCTCTTCAAATTAAGCCATTAGTGTCAATCAATATTCTAAATGAAATAAAACAGTTTTCTAGTAAAACTGATTTTATGTGTTCGTATAACGTTTGGGATTTGATTGAATTACCTAAGAGTGTTCATAACTAAACCAAATCCTGAAATAAGCGTTAAGACACGAAGAGGCATGATTGATTGTCAAAGGTTATACTTAGGAAGAGATAAATTATCAAAAGATTTCTTTGAGGATCATCACTCTTCTAGTAGCTTATAATAGTTTAAAGCTACATTAGATGAACATTAAAAACAATTTTCCTTAACAAATGGCTGACATATTTACATGTTCATAAAACAACCTGAAAGTTCCAAACTGAAGGTTAAAGAACACTTTATTTGTAAGCCAAGAAAATCCATGTATGGGTTAATGCAAACATCATAATGTGATGAAATCTTAACGTAATTATTTTCATCAACAATCAAGTGGATTAATGTACCTACCTCAAAATGAGTGGGAGCAACTAAATTAAACTTGTCTATACAGATGATCTTCTTTTGACAAGTATATGTTACATAAGTCAAAGCATTGTTAACATAAACTTTGATATAATAGATCTCAGAGATATCTCTTATGTAATAGATATCATAACATACCGAGATAGACCCAATGGGACATTAGTTCCGTTCCATAAGTTTAACCTTAAATGGGTCCTTACATATGTAACAAACAATACTGCTCTCCTTTAGAGGATAATAGGATCAATGAGATTATTTTCTTACGCTTCATTAATTAGAAGCCTTATGTAAGTTCAAGTCTATACTCGTTTAGATATTACTCACACTGCAACACACTAGATATGTCTAGATTAATGTGAAGCATCTAATGGAGTATTACAATATCTTTAAAAGAAACGAGAGGCTATAATTTAAAGAAGAAGTGAGAATTAAAACCGGTTTATTACTTTAACTTTGTGATATTCAAAGATGACAAAATGTAATTTCGGGTATATCTTTATGTCAGCAGACAAAACCTATCTCATGGAGGAGTCATAATGCACTGATATAAACAACCTAAGATATAACGACATAATATAGTCACTAAATGTTATTGGAAATTTATCAGTGGACTCATAAGTTTATTAACTCCATATAACTGATGTTTTGAAGACTTAGTGTGATAAAGTCAGCTACCATGACTCCTTGAACCGTAACAGTTCAAGAGGTGCTGCATTAAATTTCGATACGCAATTAATTATTCGTTTATAACAAATTATTAAAGCCTAAATTGTATATTAAATGTAAAGTTTTAATACATACAATACAGAGACAAAACGTCATACCAACTTCGTAGACTTGACGGAACTTACAGACTAGATAACAAAAGACTGTAACATACAATACAGAGACAAAACGTCATACCACCACAAGCAATTGTGGATCTTTACTGACGGTGCACTTCGGAATGTAGCAGATATGAATGAATATAACCCCAGTGTACCTAATTTCATATCTGCCACTTGGGTTATATTCATTCATATGAATGAATATAACGCCAGTGTAGCTCTTAGATTTTCCTTGAAATTCCAGAGCTCGCTAATTACATATCTACCACTGGGGTTGTATTCATTCATATGCAATTGATCGTTTTGATCAATCACTTCCTTATGTGCACCGTACTAACTTCTAGGAGGTTGTCAAGTGTTCTCGCCTTCGTAGTTGGTGTTTTGCGTATCTTTACATCCACAACCATTCTGTACAAAATTTTCACAAAAAACATCACAAACAAACCTGAACAAAGCAAAACAAATCAACCCTCTGTTTTTTCAAAGCAAAACAAACAAACATAACAAAGCAGAACAAAAACAAAACAAACAAACAGAACAAAACAGAACAAAACAGAACCAAAACAGAACAAAAACAGAACAAACAAACCTGAAAAACTGAAAGCAAAATATCCAAATCAATCCATTCACAAATAAGTGATTATCATCATCATACGGCATTCAGATTATCAAAGAACTGATTATCAAAAACTGATTATCAAAGAACTGATTATAAAAAACTAATTCACAAATAACTGATTATCATCATCATCATCATCATGCGGCATTCAGATTATCATTATCAAAACCTAAAACCTAAATACCCAAATCAACCCTCTGTTTTTTCAAAAAAACATTCACAAAAACTGATTATCATCATCATCATGCGGCATTCAGATTATCATTATCAAAAACTGAAACAAAATACCCAAATCAACCCTCTGTTTTTTACAAAAAAGTCACAAATATAAAAAATATATATAGATAAGATGATGATTCAAACCTTTGTTTTCAAGATGAAGATGGATGAAGATGATGAAGCTGGATGAAGATGATGAAGATCTGTGTTGACTGTTGAGAGTTGAGAGAGATATTTGGAGATTTTTGGAGAAGTGTGATGATGATAATGATCGGTGATGATGTTAGTCATTTCATACAACTTATAACAGTCAAGTTGCATTTTTGGAGAAGTGTGATGATTACAAGGAGATTAAACTAAAAAATAATTATCCATAAGAAATTAAACTAAATAATATTTAGTAGGAGGATTATATATAAATTAATTAGAAAAGATTAAACTAAAATAATACTTATCTATAAAACATGGTCTAATATAGTATAAATAGAACTAAAGACCAAAATTTAAATGATATATTATAATCTGATGTAAATCTGCCTATGTTACGGGTATTAAGGGATAAGGGTATTAAGGAATATTAAGGGATATTAAGGGATAAGGGTATTAAGGACATTTCAGACATGTCTTTAACAAATCTAATCCATATTTGATAGAAGGGTTTTAACGGGCCTACAAAATCTAATCCATTAGTAAGCTTAATTGGATCAAATATAAGGGGCTTTATTGAACTGTTTAATAACATTTGGTTATTTGAATTAGGTCAGGCTTTAATTATTAGACAATATAAAATTAGGTCATGCTTTCAGTTTAGACAAGAAATTTTGAGTTAGTTAGTTAGCTAATTTCTATATCAAACATGAACTAAATACAAACAATTTAAATGATGTATTATAATCTATTTCGATGGTTATTAAAACTACCCGTGTGGTCACACATACTGTCTTCAACATTACTTTATAAAGATATAGAAATAAAGACCAAAATTTAAATGATATATTATAATCTGTTTTTTAGTATTTGATTTCGATCATTACTAAACCTACCCGTGTGGTTACACGGGTACTACACCTAGTTGATAATTATTAATGATAGTTTTAAGGGCACGAGTAGTGTATCTTTCACCATTTTTCATATTCTCTCACTAACAACCAATTATAGTTTGACACCTTAGTTTTTTCTTAGTGTTTTGGAGTGTTGCCGGATAAACACCTTAGTGTCACCGAGGGGTATTTAACCAATGTTTTCAGAACCAGACCGGACGTCGAACCGATTTGGTCACTGGTCCACTTATCCGACCGGTCCGACCGGATGTAAGAACCGGCAGGTGTCTTAAAATTAATAGGGTGAAATTTTTGTTAGGAATCATTAACCTAGTTCTATAGTTGAATTGGTTCACTCCTTGGGCATCTAGGTAAAGTAAGAAGAAAATATAATATATACTTTTTGTTAGGAATCATTAACCAGGTAGTGTCAGATGTAATTTGATAGTATATTCATTCTTCTTGTATGACAAATAATGAAATGAGATATGTTATCAAATGCATAATGAGATATGGTCATAAGTTGATGTGAAATATAAGTTACTTATATATGCTGAGCAATTCCATGCGTAATTGTGGCACACAAAGCCTTTGTATGCTTTGTATTAAATCAATACTAAAATGACGACTTTTAAGAAACTAATCACACCTTAAAACTACAGCCCATCTTGTTTACATCACAAAATATTAAATTAGCCCATCTAGAATGCGTTGAAAAACAAAATGGAAAGGGCGTGGTTGTATCTAATTAGCAATTGGATATTGTTCCAAATAAAAGAAGAAACAAAGACATAAAGCAGCAACATTAGGAAAAAAATGAATAAGATGTTGTTTACTAGATCTTTGTTTTCGGAAGAGGAATTAAAGAAAGCGGTGTGGGATTGTGGGGAAGATAAGACGCCGGGCCCGGATAGATTTACTTTCAAGTTTGTGAAGAGGTTTTGGCAGGAGTTGAAACCACAGTTCATGGAGCTTATGTATCAATTTTATGTAACGGGAAAAATTAACTACGGTTGTAATTTGTCATTCTTTACGCTTATTCCTAAAGTCCAAGACCCACAAGCATTGACAGATATAGACCGATATCCTTAATTGGGGTTGTATACAAAGTGATTGTTAAAACACTTACAAACCGGTTAAAGAAGGTGATGACCACGGTATCTTCACCCACACAATCAATGTTCGTTGAGAATAGAAATATCTTTGACGGCCCACTTATTGTTAGTGAGGTGGTTTCATGGGCGAAGGTGAAAAAGAAGAAGGTAATGTTATTTAAAGTTGATTTTGACAAGGCTTACGATTCGGTGAATTGGAGTTTTCTCTTGAATAACTTGAAAGAAGAGATGGAGAAAATGGATAAATGCTTGCTAAAACACGTTATGCTATGAATAATAAGGTTGAAAAAATTAGGCTTAGATATATTAATGTTTTAATGACTTGATTGTAAATTTTTTAATTACCTTTTAAGCAATCAGTGTTATTACGTATCATTTATTGTTCATTCGTATACGGTGCGTCTCAATTTGTATGCCTCACCATATGTTAGAATAAAAAAAAAAAAATTGAAGTTGGGCATTTGAAACGTATGTATACGTATGATTAAGGAAAAAAAAAAACTTGTGAAACATTAGATATATAATATATGATATTTAACAACTAGGGTAAGATCAAATAAAAAGTTTATTTTGCCTAAGTAGGATGAGAAGTAATCTTAACCATTCATTTTTCAAATCAATGGTTAAGATGAAAGTGTAGGAGAAAGGAGAAGTGTAAGGGTATCTTGGGAAAATCCTATTTATGGACTTTCTCTCTCCACGTGTATATTCCACCCCCGTTTTTTAAACGTTCATAACTTTTTTATACGACATTATTTTTTCATAAAAAATTCACCGTAAAATCGAGCGTCTTTTTATCTTTAATTTGAGTACCATATTGCTATATAAAATATGAAGACTAAAAAAACTCACTAAAATGTATTGTATTTCTATGTTATATAACAATTTTTTTGTGCTGGATTTTTGTACTATATTTTTGTGCTAAATTTTTTATGCTGAATTTTTTTGTCTTAATTTTTTTTTTCTTAATTTTTTTGTGCTGGATTTTTTTGTACTACATTTTTTGCTGAATTTTTTTGTGCTATATTTTTTTGTACTATATTTTTTGTGCTATATTTTTGTACTATATTTTTTTGTGCTATATTTTTTGTACTAGATTTTTGTGCTAAATTTTTTTGTACTAGATTTTTTTGTTGTATTTTTAAAAACACAAGGGGTGTCACATGTCATTTTTACTCCTATTTATAAGGACCAAAATACCCTTTATTCCTATTTATTAGGAGTGCCACATGTCATCATCACAATCCTCTTAGGCTACTTAGGCAAAATTCACTTTTTAGTGGATCTTTCCCCTTTAACAACTAATATTTTAGATTTTTGGTTAACTTGCTAATACCGGTTATTGGTTATAACTGAATTAAGAATTTGCATAATGAAAACCGAATTGATTATTCAGTTATAGCTCAATTTGATTTTCAGTAGTTAATTCGGTTTGTAACCTAATAAAACGGTGAGGAGGTATGATCTCAAATCGCAGGTGCACACGTGTCAGAGGGACCATACCACTCCAAGCCGTCAGCTTGCCACACGAGAGCATCCAGAAGATTCTGGAAGAAGACACCTGACGACAAGAAGATGCTCACAGCAGACAAAAAGGACGACATGTGGCACCAATGACAGCGCGCCAGCACTGATTGCAAGATTTCCATGGGGCAAGTCGACAGTCAGTACAAAAGGACGCTGAGCTGGAGCGAATAACCCTGCGCCACGTCACCTCCAGACCTGGCCATGGCAGAGGGGACAGAAGGGATATTCCTCCTGGTCGGACAACTGTCAAACAATGGCTAGCTGGCAATCTCCTCCCTTCACAATTCTCCGGTTATTAATAGAAGACTAAACCTCCAGGTTTAAAGATTCGATTTCTTACTCTCTTATACACACACATTTATCCTTAGGCCATGTGTAGTCATAACCCCCTTTGTGGGCGTTATGCGACACGTGGCGCGCCACGTGTGCGGGTGGGCGTTATGGGGCGTTATGCATTTAAGCCCGTAGTCATAAAGCCCCCACCTAATCATTACCTATTTAATAATTTTCAATTTTATTAATTAATATAAAAAAAGATTGCTTGTTTGTGATTGGTGGAAAGTTTAAAAGGAAGATGCATAGCGGCGCGATATCCATAGCGCTGCCCAATTTTTTTTGCCTCATAACCCCCCCGTAGTGGTGTTCGGGGGGTTATGAGAGAAGATGGCGCCCCACTACGCATCACCTTAGAACGATTACTTATTATCACGCCGGAGGGTGGTTACAAGGAGAACTCCCATCTTCTCTCCTTTTAGCGAGTCACTGATGCTGTACATTTTGTAGGATACCTTGAAAGAATCAGTTATTCATCGAGTGAAAGAATCGAAGTTGAACCATTATACACGAGACAAGCTAGTAAGATAGTCCAGTTTTCATCAAATGGAAACATAACAAACACACTAAAGAGATGTAACTTGTAAATATGACAAAACTCAATGGTTCTGTTGTTGGCGGCTGTCTCTCTCCTGTCATGTAAGGCATCTCCAGCTGGCCACGTGTACTGTCTTTTTTCCGGTGGTTGCTTCTATTCTTGTTCCTATAACCTTTTATTTATTGCAATCTTAAAAGAAAATGCAGCATTTTCTTCAACATATAGTATTTAACTCTGAAAAATACACACTTAGATTATTTTTATCGTAGTTGAATCCGGATTAAAATAGCGGTTATTATACCAACCTTTCTTTTATGTAAAAATAAGTCAATCTTTTAGACCCTAAAACGAGTTGTATAGCCAGTTGACCATTCATAGTGGGGACTAATTTGCGCGTTTTTTGCCCTATCCAGCTCGAATACGCCGGCGCACCGCCCCTTTGGGCGTTTTTTTTTTTTGCAATTTTTTTATTGGGCGTTTCATTTAAAACGCATGTTGATTAAAAGGTTAATTGAATGGGCCAATAGCCAATAGGAAATTAAAATATGCTATACCGGGTGACTAAAAGGGGTTGCGTCTAGTAGCTTATGTAACATTAAATTTTTGGTGATGGAATGAAGTATTGTTTGCCGTTCAAGAAAAAAAGTAAAAAGAAATGGGTAATGATTGAATGGGGGTTATGAGACATTTGTTTCACTCGCCACTACACATGATCTAATAATCATTGAGATGGATTCACTTGAGTCCGTGTCATTGCTCTAATCATCCATTAAGAGTCAACTCATCAACAACTTGTTGTGATGATCCATAGAGACTAAATATATAGCTGACATTTGACAATTGGTAATGATATTAATATTCCGTAACCTACAAGGTTATGGCATTAATCAATTATTTATGCAGAAATAATTAAAAAAGGAAATAGTGATAAACATTACTTACTTTCTTTGGAAAAGAGAGGTCCGATAGGAGGTTCTTGAAAAATGATATTGACTTGTTATTCCTTTAACAACATCTTTGAGCCCAACGATGCCTAGCTAGAGAAGACAATGAAGAGAGTGACAAAACTCCCTACTCACTCATAGACAAGGATATATATATATATGAAATATGACATGGTTAAAATAGGTTGTTCAATATAGAAAACAGTTAAAACACTATTTCTGTTGAAGATTAAACTTTTAAAATGAACTTTTACGGTTTTGAGAAGCAAAATACTAGTATGGAAAATGGCACGTCAATTGAGTTACGTGGCATGTAGGATTACTGGTTGTTTGGCGGCAAACTATTCGCTGTAAACACACGCTTGGCTTGCTATTTGCTGACGTCCTTAATTTCTTTTTTATTTTGGCGTATAGTTTTCTAGTTATATTTTTCATTAAAACGAGTTTACTTTAGCCCGCGCATTGCGACGGGATGATGATTATAAATGTTTTAGTAGTTATATTATGTGTGAAAACGTTTATTAAAAACGTTCTTTTTTTGTTGCTTTATCACCCTTAAACAAATCATATTTCAACGTGTATCCATGTGACTTTGAATTGCAAGCAAACTAAATAACTTAAACGATATACATAAATCAAACATAATAAATAAAATGACTAATTTATTATTATTCTTGATCTCCATGAAGCCACCCTGCGAGAAGAACAACTGAATCAACCACCCTTATGTTAATCGACCCCTATCGAGATTCAAAGAAGGGATAAACAACATAGAAAATCATACGCTCTAATCGATATGTGTATTGTTGAATCAATCGAATCGAAGAAGGTTTGAAATTCCTAGTTTTGAGGTAGAACGTGAGTGACATATTAGTTTTGATTTCGAATTACGAAAATAATAATAACTATCCAAGTTATGATGTGTTTTGATCCATATAAAAATAAGACCAAATATTTTTTTAAATCCATCACTTCAATTTTCAAGAGAGAGGGTAAAGATTTTAGCGGGTTTGTTGTGTGTAAACGTCGGATAGAAATTTAACTTTTCATAACAACCCATTAAAAATCTTCGGTGTATTATCATAATCAGAGTCCTGGTAAGTTGGTCTAGTGGTTAGTCACTTGGTTTCTCTACTTGAGGTCCCAAGTTCAACTCCCACTAGTATCACTTTAAAGGACATTGGTGGTGTCAATGAAGTTTAGAACTAGGCCTCTCTGGAGGTCGCCAGTTCGAAATCGAGCCGAACCTGGTTTACCGCAGTGGGCCTTCGGGCGGCGGGTTTTCCCCGGAACTGGTGGCTTGGTGGCTCGGGTATACATCCAACTCTAACCGTTATGAAGGAGGGGATGCATTTGCTCGATTGAAGGCATCCCAGAATGCTTATCCGGTGATTTAGTTGGCCGTTCAAAAAAAATTATCATACTCAGAATATTAATATAAAATATTAATACAAAAGAATTTCAGCAAACATCCACATAGAACAAATTCACAAAAAAAAAAAAAAAAAAAACACGTGGCAGTAACTATCGTATACACCGAAACAACCCTCTTTTCCGGCCAGTAGTACCCACCATCAATTTCCATTGCGAGACAAAGATATTAAAACAAAATCAACAAAAACAAACAAATCGAAATTCTAAAATGACGATCAAATCGGTGGTTACGACTTTAACGTTAACCGGAGAGGCCTTCAAATCAGTCGACGTTGACTTCTCCGACTCTGATTCGTGGCAGGTTATCGATCGTTCCGATTCCGATGACGGAAACTTCAGTTATCGTGGTGTCACCACCACCGACGATGAAGACGACGTCGTTCCGGATGTTGATGACATTCTTCAACATCTATTTGGATCTTCGTCCGATGTTTCTACGTAGTCTGTTGTGGATGTGAAAGCAAATTAAATGAGACGATTTCTTTTTATAGGACACAACAACAGAACCCTTTGTAATATTTTGAAGTGATGCAACGTTTCGTTATTCAGATGTACCAATCTAAGTATGTCTGTTCGCATGAAAAGTTACTTCGGTTCACAAATGAAAAGAGCATACGGTACCGCTTGATATGTTTTTTATATCGATCATTCTTGGCGCCATTTTATAGGAAGGCAGACGGGTTATAAAAATACTAGATAATTTGTTAGATGTTTTAATGTAACCGGGATTGACTTGGTGATCAAAGCGAATTATAATACACATCAAGCAAGTTAGGAGGTGCGGCAGTGCACGCTTGTTTGAGTTATTATAATTCGAAGTGTACGGGCGGAGCCCGTACTCTACGGGAGTTACAAGGGGGCAACGCCCCCTTGGCGATGGTCCGGGGGCAGCGCCCCTGGGAGCAGGGTCCAAGGGTCAGAGCCCCTGGCTGGGGTCGAGCTTCAAAATTATGGCAGTTAAGACGCAATTTTATGGCAGTTGTGTCTTAAAAAATTGAGATAACTGCCTAATGTCAGTTAATTATCCCCAACCTCTCAAATTCGTAGACAAGTTTTTTATCACACTTCTTCTGGTTCAGACGAATTCGCATACACACATACGCTGGTTCAATTTCTCGAAAATTAGAGTTGTATCCGATTAAATTATTCAGATGAACCACCGAAATAATTTTATCTGAGAGTGATTGCACGCCTCTCGGATCATCCGGTTTTCAGAAAATTCCCCAACATGAAGGTACGGGTTGTATACGGTGTGAAACGTTGGCAAGCGACGGCGGAAACGGTGCTCAGAGAACAGGTGTCGGTTTGGTAATTTCTTTTCAAATGACGCTGGTTATCATGTTGACAGAAACAGTTGGATACTCTCAAACACATTTTGCAGTTACAATTTTCTTGTATTAATGCATTGGTAAATCATAAATGCCAACCATCAAAAGGTGTAATCAAAAGTTGTGTCGGTTAATAAGTTTGCGTATGTAATTGTTTTTGAAATGTTTAGAATATACTAGTGGGAAGGCCCGCGCGTTGCAGCAGGTGTCCCGACTAATATTAGATTCAATTATGTCTATTACGAACCACAACTGATATTCAATACATGAATTTATGTAAGTTTCGTATATTTTCTATTGTGTACCTCAACAACGGGATCAAAGGAAGATAAAAGAATTTGAACTTTTACACATCCATTTTCATCGTAAAATTCTAAATCTCTACTACATCAACTTACATTGAAAGTCAACTGAAGTCTACTAAGATAAAGAATGAACAGACAGATTTGACAAGATCCTCAAAACGTTTCAACTCTTTAACACACTCTGAAACTCTCAAATTGATTCGATACTTTGAAAACATATTGTAGACAAAAAAAAAACATATCACAGTCTCCTTCCTCTTCTCCCACTCTTTCGACGAGTGCTATATGTTGGAATTGGTGTCACGTCCTCTGTCATCATCAAAACATACAACTTACTTATCAACTACTCCTTAAACATAAATAAAAGTTCTTCAAAGAGCAAAAATAACAAATACAAAAATTTGTATATAAAAAAATAAACAATATAAGCATACCAATGTGACCAATCTTCATGCCAGAACGGGCAAGATCTCTGAGGGTAAACTGTGCACCTGGACCGGGTGTCTTTGTCTTGTTACCTCCAGTTGCCCATAGTTTTATGTGGAGGGCATTGATTCCAAGCTTCAGTTGTTACAACAGAAATTTGTTAGTTGTAATGTATCAAACAAAAACAAACTGCTATGATTACCATATAGCAAGACACTAAAAGAAACAAGTAAAAACCTTGCATCTTGTTGAAACATCTTGTGCAGCAAGCATAGCTGCTTATGGAGACGACTCATCTCTATCAGCCTTTACCTTCATTCCACCTAATGAAAAAAATAAAAGGATAGTAGATAAAGATTAAGATATAAAAACTATAAACCAAACACTCAATAGCATTTGAATTATAGTAAATATCTTGTGGAAAAAATATTAAAACTACTAACTACTAACCACTTTCGAAAAAAAATCTGTTGAGAAAAAGCCTAGACAAATAAACTTAATTCATGTTCTCTTTGCAATGGATCAGAAAAACAAGGTGCATGTAATTATATCTCCCAGTATGAACAAAATAAAACATTGCTCGCAAAAAAATTGAACATACAACACATGTTCCTAGCGGAATATATATTATATACACATGAGTGTTTTTAGCATTTACTTAAGGGTTTTAACTTCAATATCAGTTACGGCTTTTGGTTTGTATATAGATTAGTGCAAGGCTAAACCCTTCAAATACTAATAGTTAATTTCCTCATCAATTCAATAAATGATGGCCTTGATGATCATTACTTATTAGTACACATAACTTTTTGAATTATTTTTATTTAAAAAAGTGCCAAAATCCCTAAAATGCCCTTAAAGCATCTTAAATTTTTTGGACAATGTGCAAGTTTACCTCTCTAAAATAGTTTGGCTCTCTTGTACATGTTGTTTCAAAATATGTACATAATGTAAAACTACTATAAGGGTAGAAAACCTATTTATAGTCCATATAAATCTATTTATTATATTTATACATACTATTAAATCATGAAAATCCCAAATCTTGCATGTCTAACATTTAATTTAATCAATTAATTTCTTTAATTATTATAAAGTTTTATTTAATTCCTTAATTTAATTCAATTAATGGAAGACATAAGTGGGCATGGATTCCATGAATGAAATGTCTAGATTGCCCTCAAAGTGTCTTAAAACTTTGGAGAATGTCCAAGTTTCCCCCCTCTAAAATGGCTTCCTTCATTTGTACATGGTGCTACAAGATTTATACCTAGGCAAAATTACGAAAAGGGTAGAAAACCCAGTTCTCTTAATATAGTATAGTGAAAATGCCCGCGCGTTGCGGCGGGTGCTCCTATTTTGTCGCCTCATAGTTGTTCTTGGTGTTCGTGGTGTGTGTATGGCGTTAGTGGGATATTCGTTATATTGACGTGTGAAGTAATTTACCCACCGCGTGTTGCGGCATGTAATGCTATTTTTAAGTAATTCAATGGTGGTTGAGTCCATAGCGTCAAATTACCCGCCTCACATAGTGGCAGTGTAATGCATTTGTTAGGTAATTTAAGGAGCCATTTAGAGGTTAAGCCATAAAGCACAAATTGGTTCAACCATAAATACGAATACCTTGTGATTTTAGTACAAAAGTGAATGATAGAAATATTTTTTTTACAAACCCAAGAAAATGAGTTTAGAGATACCATCCAATAAATTGAGGTGGCCTAATTAACCAGGTTGAGGTGAGTATACAAAAGAGACTGCATTACAATGGCACAATATTGAAAATCAACATAAAAATATGTAATAATGATGAGTAAATGTGTTGGGTTTTTTTCATTTTTAGTGTGTGATGTTTGTGTATACTTTCAAAAGGACAAACCCAAATAGGCCATGTGGCCAAATTAAAATTAAATGATATGTTTCAAATACTTGATATTCAGTCACTGCAAGTAAACTGCAACAGTCATGTATCCAAAAAAATTAGTTAAATTGGTCGAAAACTTTAAAATTCTAACCAAATAATCATTATTTTAATGTGTTAACATTTTTCTTAAAAATACGGACAAAATGTGTTGGTGGGTCGATCCTTTTTAACTTGTTACACAACATTGCTGCCCCGCCCATGTTCGACACTATATAAGCCATCCTTTTCAAAAGAAACTATGTAGCGAAATATATCTAACTACTAGAAGAATAAATTAACACTCTTATTTTTTTATTGCCATATCTTTAATTTTAAAACTACTATTGAAACAAGGTGATCTATATACCATCAAAACCGATATATATACCACCACATGTGTGGTGTTGTACTATAGGTTATTCATGATGTACCATGGTGGTGTGTATCAGTGTATCAATTTTGGTGGTAGTACAAAATTTTGGGGTGTTAATCAGGTCGTGAAGTTGGCGGATCGAACCCGAAACAAGCCTAAAATTTGACATGAATCCGAACACGAAAAGAGGCTCCTTTTTCTTCCATAATCCATCAGACTACTATCATATCAAGCTCAAAAACTTACCAAGTTCAGATTACCAAGTAGTCCTTCAGCAAAGTTGAATGTGAATTAAAAAAATGGCATGCAACAACATGTCCATGGATCTTTACCAGTGCCTACAGACAGCATGCCCCAGCCTTCTTGTCTAGACCAGCAGCCTAGAATGTTGGATATCAAGCCTTCAAAATTAAGAACAAAACACTACACTTGATTCAGATTTGTATGTAAACCGAGAAAAGAAATAGTTGCAGAGAATAATATTCGATGCAAAGCAAAAAAACATGTGCCTAAAATAAAACCCAATTGACCCTTTTAGTTATTCGACCCGAACCGACCCGGAAACAAACCGATTAACCCAACAATCACCCCCTTAATCGGTTTTTGGTTGCATTCGTTCTCTCTTCTTGCTATCCGAATCACAAAGATTCGATCTTTTCTAATTACTTTAAGAACACAAAGTTCTTATCTATTCCACTTGCTAAACTTGCTACTTTCTTACTGATTTTTCTTTGTGTTTTTTTTCTTCTTTCTTCTTTCTCACGCAGGTTGCAACTATCTTTCTTCTTTCTTTGCTGACCTAAATCAGCTTCTTTCTTTCTTTATTGCGAGAACCTTACATAAACTCCCTTATCTTTCTACCGCTATCTCCCAACTTAGGGCCTTCAATTGCAGTGTAAAGGGCCAGTTACAGGCCTTGTACAGCAGCACGATAACAAAACTATCAAAATATTTATAAACAAATTAGGTATTTTTAAATAAATATACTAAAAACAGCTAACATACATTCCTGTCATGGCAGAATCGTAACTAAATCCGCCAAATGTGGAAATTGACCCATGCTAAGCTTGAAAGACAGAACCTGCAAATCAATTCAAAAAACACTTAATATCGAGTCATCAATACTCAGAAGCAAAAGATGGATGCATGGATGGATCGATACCCTGGGGAGGAACGCCATGCAGTCATCAAATTGTTTGTCGATGCGATCAACTTCCTTGTGACATCTAGCTTTGATTGCAGCAACTGTTCCGCCACTACTTAACGTCTGCTGCACTGAATACAAGTCCAAATCCAGTCCAAGTATGCTGTTGATCCGGCTCGCTATAAATGCCCATGTTGGACCGTTTACGTGACCCGAAAAGTCAATCCGAGCAGCTCATCCTCACGTACGAAGGCGGAATCAACGTAAATGAAGTTACAACAGCTATTCCTTTCTAATTTCTATCTTTTTATTGCTTTCTGATTTCAAATTGACAGCGTATCGTCCCACAAGCAATGACCTAGGTTCGCTCCAAACCTTACAAATGAATACAACATCAGGCTATATATAGAGTGTGAGGATCGCTTATGTGAACTGCCACAAAAGCGAACCAGCCACATTGACACAAAAGCGAACCAGCTATGTACCTAGGAGCGAACCAGACCTAACATGGTCACATAAGCGAACCTGTCAACATTTTTCATGATTTCTACATTCTAAACCCATGGTCACATAAGCGAACCTGTCAACATTTTTCATGATTTCTACATTCTAAACCCTATGTTGACCCATATTGACCTAAGACTTAATGTAGACGAAGTCAACAGACATTCCGTGCACTAACAGACTCCCCCTTGGATGTTGACGTAGTCTTCAGCAATCTTCAGCACCTGAGTCTTCAGTCTTGGTCTTTTCTTCAACTCTTTATCTACTCATATTAAGCACTCTATCTTTATAAGTTTCAGGATTATATCCTGGCTCCAACTTCAGTCTTCCCATTAACTATTGATCCAGACTCCCCCTTTCACAAACTCCCCCTCTCAATATGCTAGAATCTGAGGTATCTGGTTCAAGCTTTAACATTTAGCTTCCGTGGAAATGATGAAGTCCAAAACCTGTTACCCTGCACATCCTCTACCTCACCATAAGTTTCACAAATTTATAACATTTGAATTTAAGAAACTTACTGGTAGACATCATTAATTCAACAAACATACTGGTTACATCAAGTTCAAATGAATGACCCTGATAAACTAACCACACAGTCTTTTAAAACATTTGTATATGACATTCAAAGTTTTCAACATATTCTCCCAAACCAATTCATCATGTTTAGCACTTGGAATTTTGAATATCAGTCCTTCAACATCAGTTGTCGAAAATCTTTTTGGATTTTTGATCTTGACTGAAATGCAGTAAAGAAATATATACAAACAATATTTTTGTGAGTTTGTGTAAGAGGATCATATCAGTTTATGAAACAAATCACAAGCACCGTTAAGCTTTAATCATTTTAAGTTCTAAACGATTCACTTAGATTGTCAATATACTGGTCCACTTAAATTTTCACACAAAGTTCAACTGCTTCGAGATACGAATTTAATGTCTTAGATACTTAAACTTAATCGCGTATCCCACCTCAGAATATACTCCTGTATCCAGATCCCAATATTCAGTCTTACAGGTAATTATAACACAAATGATATCTGTAAGGGGTTAATAATTTATGAAGAATCATGAGAGCTCAGGTCAGAACCATCGTTCAGCAGAGAGATCATGACTCGACTTTTGGGTGTGTCCCCTTTAGAGGATCTTTTTTACAACAGCATTGCTAAGCAATTTTATTGTCTTATCATATATGCTGAGGGTGATGCTTATGTTTCAAAGCATTTGCAGAAAGTATTATTCGAGGACTAGGTCAGAACGACCGTTCAGCAGAAGTCCCGGAATAATACCCCAGATATCACTGAGTATAAAAACCTAGTATATCAGAATACGAGACCTTTCAAACAAGATTTCGGGGGTTACCCATATATCCGAGAGATGTTACCCACGATATAAGCAAGTTTGAAATTTAGGTTTATATCTCGTCACAATCTACTAAATTTGCAAAAACCTACTGACACATCATCAGTGAGACCGTTTATCACATTTGACATTTCATATCCTTAGCATGCTGTGATAGTTCACTGATTTACTATCATTTCCTCTTTTTCACAACAAAACTCATTTTTACTTTTTCAATGTTTTTGACATTTTCAAATTTTCTAATTTTTTTTAAAATTTTTCTCCCCCTAAAATCAAAATATGTTTCAATTTTGATTTTCTGAGAAAATTTGAAACAAACTTGTACAAATAAAATGACAAACTGATCTCAAATCGCTTCAATTCGCCATTCACTCGGCTTAACAATCAGAACTCCCCCTGACAACAAACTATTTTCCCATTTAGATTTCAAAACACTTAAGTTTGTTTTAATCAAATGGTTTTTCCGGAAAATTAGTTTTGTTTGACTTTTTACAAACTCGGGGTTTCATCACATTGTTCTATTTCAACCATTTTAAAGAATTGACAATTAAGACCCTTGTCAACAACAAACACTAGTAGAAAATCAAGTACAACTTAATGTCCCTGATTTACCACTTGTAAACGAAATATCACAGTTACCATCCTGTGAATTTCTCAAGAATGATGCCGATACCTGCTTCACACTTACCAACCTGGAAGCTCCGGCAAGTCAGGTTTTTCTATTTGAAAAGATTCACCCAAGCCTGACCAGCCTTGGGTTTAACAGTTTTTACCTCAACAGATGGCTCTTCTAGTTTCGACAAACCAGAATCATTGCCTGAATGTGGCTCTTTTGACTTTGACAAGTCAAATTCATCGCCTGATGGTGGCTTGTCTGACTTTGAGACGTCAGATTCATCGCCAACCATTTTCTTCTTCTCCTTTTTCTCTTTTGTCCTCAGATTTGCATCTGAAGAATTCAATTTACTTGGCTTTGTAGTCGAGTGAGTTGATTCATCAGAACTCTTATTCAATCTGTCCGGTGAACCCGAAGACAAAATTTTCTCGAGATACTCTCTCGCCTTCTTCCTTTTCTTTCGCAGTCTGTCTTTCTTTCCCTGTGAAAGTTTAACTTTCTTTTCTTGAATTGTCTGATCCTGAACTTTAGGTTTTAGAACCTTTTGCTCATGGGACTTGACGTTGACTGGCTTCTTTGCCATTCTTTGAGAATTAACCCTCAATCTTTCATTTGATCTCCTTGGGCAATCTCTGGCAATATGACCTCTGATTTGACAATTATAGCATCTTCTTGTCTCATAACTCCAATTCTGGCAGTTAACAGCAATGTGTCCTCTCACACCACAGGTGTAGCATACTCTGTTATCGTACCATTCACCACTATCACACCAAACACTTAAATCATAGCATTGTCTGGCTTTGTAGTGATTATCACTCCTCCTGAAAACTGGATTTGGCTTTGAAGCACTGTGGTCAAACCTGTACCACTTATTACCAACATTTTGTGAGTTTTCATTTTTAGATTTTTGTGATTTTTGATAATGATTGGATAACTTATCTGATGAGCTTTTATTTTCATTTTTAGGATTTTTCAAATTTTTAACTTTTTGTTTCTGTTCTACACTCTTCTTAACAGGTTTTTGTTTAGAACATTCACCTGTTTCAGTAGATTGCAAAACAGTATTTTTAAATTTTTCTTGTAAATCTAAAAATATTTTTCTTTTCTTTTCTTTTTCATCATCAGATATTTCATCACAATCTTCAATTTTGACTTTGACTTTGTCAAAATTTGTGACATTGTCACTTATTGGAACAGAATTGATCGGTTTTGGACACTCATATGGTGTCGAAGTCACAAAACCTTTCAATTTATTCTCTAATTCAGCAATTTTGTTCCGAGCAATTTCAGCTTCTTTTTCAAGCTGAATGATTTTAGCAAGATGAGAATTGATTTCAATTTGTTTTTCAAGATTATCTTTACCAAAAATATCTCTCTCATCTTCTAAAATCTTGATTTGATTTTGAAAATCTTTTTCTTTTTCTTTTAACGTTTCATTTTCCAATTTTATCCAAAAAACGTTTTCATTTTCAATTTTGATTTTTCCAAAATCTTTTTCTTTTTCTTTTAAATCGTTAATTTCCAATGTCAAACTGTCCAAACTACTCAACAGTTTGTCATTTTGTGACTTCAATTTCTCACAATTTTCTCTCATTTCAAGAATCTGTTTATTATCAGATTCTTTCTCATCCTTCAAACTTTTGATTTCCAATGCTAAACTCTCTACATTCTTCAGAAGTTTAACATTGTCTGTTTCTGATTTTTCGCATTTCGAGCATTTTCCATTCATCTCTCCATCATCAGCTTCTTTCTTTGTTTCCATCTTGTATGTTCCTGCACAGAAAATTTTAACAAAATCAAGAGGATTCATATTTTCATCAATATAACAACCCCTCTTAATATCGTATCTCATAACATTTTTTGCTGCAAGACACACAGTGATTCGTTTCCTTATTTCAATGATTACATCCAAATCTATCTTTCCTGATTCTCCTTTTATTTCATCTAATAACTCCCTTTTTCTTGAATCTTTATGACTCCTATGATTTGTTATTGTATTGATGAAACTTCTTAAATCAAAGCGTGACAAACTAGAATCCCGTTTCAGTTCATTCACAAATTTATCCCATTCCAAAGGTAAAGCATTAACAAATCTCGAAATTTTTTCATCCTTTGAAAAATATATCCCATGTCTTTCTAACTTGTAAACTAACTCATCAAACCGTTTTACCAACTTCTCCACTGGTTCATTCTTCATACACAACAAATTTTCGAATCTTTTAACATAAACATCTTTATCACCTAATCTCCCACACCAAGATTCACAATGCCAATCATTTAAATTTTCAAGATTCTTGTTTTCCTTTTCGTCAAACATTTTGAATTCTTGGTATTTGTGCCTTGTAAATCACCTCGAATCACCTGCAAACAAAAACAAACAAGCTATCAGTTCAAACAAACTGAATATGTAACAGTTGTGTTTGATGAAACCAATCTAAGACTCGTGTCAAAGATTCGCAGATTTGTTTCAATGTTGATGTCGTGAGAACACTTAATGAATGAACCTGAACAAAAACAATTCACAAGATACGGATAAAAGATGAATCAATTTGTGCAAGTGACAGATACGCGGACCAAACAGGTTCAGATAAGCGAACCAATAAGCAAAAATCAGTTCGAGCGAACCAGACAATGTACTAATGAGCGAACCAGACAATGTCTGTTCGAGCGGACCAGACTTGTTCGTTCGAGCGAACCAAGTAATGATCGTTCGAGCGGACCAGATAGTGTCCGTTTGAGCGGACCAGTCAAATGTCAGATAAGCGAACCAACTGTGTCCGTTCAAGCGAACCTGACAGTAAGATTGTCTGAAAGAGCGAACCAAAACAGGTGTTTCGAGCGAACCAGAAAAGCGGACCTGTTTGTTCGAAAACGCGAACCACAGTTTTTAACCTGTTTTTACCATTTTTAGTCCAAATTACAATCTGATACTTTCAAGGAATGATCTACACTGAATTCCGAACACAATGATATGATTATTGTTCAATTTCGACCGCAAAATCGTTCCAGATCTGATAATGAATTTTCTGTTCGAAAACTGATCGAATTTTCTTAAAATTGATTGAGTTTTACTATGTTTTAAGGTCTGATACTGTTACGGATTGTTTAAAAAACAAATTCGTTCAATATGCTCGAACTTCAGATCATTCTGACCGTAGGAACTACTGAAAACCGAAAAAATATGCAAGAAAAAGAGTAGAAATCAGAGATTTTTGTAGATCTAAGCTGTAGTAGTATGAACTCCTCGTCCTGAGCTCTGATACCACTTGTTGGACCGTTTACGTGACCCGAAAAGTCAATCCGAGCAGCTCATCTTCACGTACGAAGGCGGAATCAACGTAAATGAAGTTACAACAGCTATTCCTTTCTAATTTCTATCTTTTTATTGCTTTCTGATTTCAAATTGACAGCGTATCGTCCCACAAGCAATGACCTAGGTTCGCTCCAAACCTTACAAATGAATACAACATCAGGCTATATATAGAGTGTGTGGATCGCTTATGTGAACTGCCACAAAAGCGAACCAGCCACATTGACACAAAAGCGAACCAGCTATGTACCTAGGAGCGAACCAGACCTAACATGGTCACATAAGCGAACCTGTCAACATTTTTCATGATTTCTACATTCTAAACCCTATGTTGACCCATATTGACCTAAGACTTAATGTAGACGAAGTCAACAGACATTCCGTGCACTAACAGCCCACTATCAAAAAAGAAACAAAACGATAACTTGTTCTATCTTAACATGGATCATTGTAACTTGCAAAAGAAAGAAAGATGTTACTGACAAGTTTGTCCGGAACTACAAAGCACCGACGCTGAATTGAGAGTAAGTAGGCCTCATGCACTTGAATCACTTCATCAAGAGATCCAGCTGCTGCCATACCTTCACATAACTCGCTCCATGCACTGTGGTACACCTACATATACAGTACACCAACGGTAAATGAACATCACCAAGGAAAGATAATAACATTTTCTTTTGCAAACGTGTAAGGCGGTTAGTACTCTGTCCATAACGTACTAATGAAACGTGTCAACAAAATGAAGAAGTTTTTGCTCCACCAACCACCTATACTTTCGGTTAACTGTCGTCGTGCCTCGTTCCTGGAACATAGTCGTCTTTCACTTACAAAAAACAAATACAATTGAAAAAACATAACATATTCCGTTACTACCCCACCTTCCACATCCATCTTCGAGCTTTATCAAGGACAAATTTGGCATGCTTGACCCTTAATAAGAAATTCATCACCCACCAACCATGAAACGGACAGAAATTAGTTCCAATACGCACCACACACGTCAAAAAAGTAAAAATATACGAAAAGCTACAGCTACCTGGTTGTACTTGTTTAAAGCTTCAGCATTTGCAATGAGTTCAAGTGGCCAAGACTCCTACAAAGATAAATTATGCGTGATGAACTGATGATGTGTATGAAGGTAGGAAGCTAATTACTATATGCATAAGCACCATGATATTACCTAAGACATAGATCGTGTCATTAACTCACAACATAAGTTTCATGTTTGTATTCATAACCACCACGAATTACTTAATACTCCCTCTACTACAAAATAATTGCAATGTCGATCTGACATGTTCGCTTTTCAAGAGACAACAAATGACTAAATCCACAAGAGAAAAACAAACATGGCAGAAAAGGGCTGGTGAGACACGTTGGGTAATGCGTCAAAAGAGGTCAAGTGGGGTTGAGATGAGTCAAAACACTTTTTCGTCCAACTTTTATATATATTTATATAAACAATTAGTGTGTTAAATACAACCATACCCAGTAAATCCCACAAATAGCAAAGCTACTCATAGGGTCTGGGGAGGGTGAGATGTAAACAGACATTGCCTCTATCCCTAGGGATAGAGAGGCTGCTTCCAGAAGAGACCCTAGGCTCCAAAATCATCTGAAATGATTACTAATAGCAAAATATTTACCAGTTCGCCATCAAAATCATCTGAAATGAATACACGTTTCACGTAAAGACGGACATTCTTTGTTTTGGGATTTACTACATGTTCATTGTTCATTGGGGCCATTCCAGGGATGTAAATAACACTTCTAAATTCTACTTCACCCTGCACCAATTATAAAAATTAAAACACAAGATATTTATGTAATATGCAATTTGTTAAAAATAAACTAAAATGGTAAATACCTCGGTGGTGAAGTGAGTGTACGCAAGAGGATCAAGAAAGTCGTTGAACGTCTTCTTGTAAAACTCGTTGTATTGATCTTTTTCAATTTCCTTTGGATTCCTCGTCTGCATTTAAATCGTGTAATTAACAAATTAAACAAATAAACGGCTAAAGTGTTGTTTAAAGTGTTTTAAGTTTTTAACGTACCCATATGGGTTTGGTCTCGTTGGCCAACTCCCAATCACAGTGTTTTGGGTTTTTAACGTAGACATGGCATAAAATCATAATGAAGACAAAAAAGCAAGGCATGTGGCAATGTAATTACCGTCATAGAGCAAATGTCAACCACCCTTGTAAGATTAATATGGTAGCGTTTTAACCTGCTAGCCATCACCTGACCGCGCTCTGTTGAACTACTGTTAGCAACTCCATTGTTAGCTAATTAGTCTTCAAATCATTAAAACTAAACTCACCTTAGCTTTAGAGCCACATGCCAATCAGAGATGTAATCTGGTTCATTCATGATGAGCACTTTCTTTGATTAAATTCAGTTACCTCCAATATTCATCAGCTTGCTACTACAGTTTCAGGTGGGTATCCTAACCCCCATATAGCAGATACCCACTTCTCTATTAAGGTAGATATTATAATAAATTAATACTTGAAAAAAACGAAAAACCTATCTACATTGAGGTTTACTAAACATAAAAAAAAACATCTTCAAAACAAAAGAGCAGGCACCAAGTTCTTTGATTTCGAATACCCAGATGCTGTTAAAAAATTTATTAAGCAAATCTGACAACGTAGTAAACAAAACAAGATGGTCACAATCAGATAGGTATTTAAAAAAAAAAAAAACAAACCCGGTTTCCATAATCTGAACCTGGTTTCCATAATCTGAAGATGTTACATTCAAACCCTATGAAATTAGGGTTTAGATCTATTTGTATCAGCGAAGTTGAAGAAGATAACCATAGCAATCATATAAAAATAACGAAGAGATTGTGGTTTTCAGAGCAGAGGTGAAAAATTTACTTACCTCGAAACCCGATTCGAAGAGGTAATCTTCTCGCTAGACCAAGAGAACTTCAAAACGACCATCGTTGTTTTCAGGGGTGAGATAGAAACGGACGGGGGATTGAGACGAGGATTTGAAGGGGGAGACGCTTCAATTGCAGCATGAGAGAAGGGTCTGCTATTGTCGAATTTTAGGGATGAGAACTAAAAGCAAGGAAGCTGAAACGCACGAGAGAATCCCATGAAATTACCAGAGGAGTTAATTGTAGCCATGGATGAAATCCCTAAAAACACCCTTAAGTGTCTTAAAAGTTTGGAAAAGGTGCAATTCTACCCCCTCTAAAATCCCTTGCGTCTCTTGTACATGTTGCTTTAAAATGTATACACAGTGTAAAATTACCAAAAGGGTAGAAAACCCAGTTTTCTTAATAAAGGTATATATAGATTATAGATAGGTTGCATTATAAACGGTGGCTATCAAAAGTTGCGACGGTTAATAAGTTTGTGTGGTGACCTAAGTTGCTTTTTGTATGTTATATACAATGTTTTAAAAACCGGTTTTTAAGTCATACCGGGTTGGGCTCTAAAATTGTTCAACCGGTTGAACCAGGTTGTATCAGGCGGTTGAACCGGGTTACTAGTTAACCCTATAAATTCCATAAAATACAAATTCATCTAAAAAACAATTTAATCTCAACTAGAATTTATGTAACTTATCATAGTTTTATCTAAAAACAACTATTTTTATTGTAAACTATTAAGCATTTTAAGAATATTTTTATTAGTTATAAACAATATTGCATTGTACGAGTTGAGTAACAATTTCAACAATGATGAAATATTGGAATAGAAGGCACTATGTTAATTACCGGAAATATGGAAGATCAATATTACGTTAATATTGTATTTTATTAAAATTAAGAAATCAAATCTTAAGATAACGCAAATCGGTACAACGGTTTGAACCGGTAGAACCGGATTTACCACCGGTACATAAGAAATACTGTATTCGGGTTTTACCGGCCTTTATCGTACCGGACTCGTGTCCGATATCCGGTTTAACCGATATAACCAGCCGGGTCATACCGATATTTAAAATATTGGTTATATAATCTGCACACAAATATCTTTAACCATTATGATACTGAAATTGAAGAGGAGCTTATGACCAAATACATATTTACCAAGACTTTGTTTATTCATTTAAGTGGAAAATAGAAAAGGTGTCCGTTTGTCATTTCATCTAAAAAGGATTGATTGTTTGGTCAAGGAGAATAAACGACACTTTATGTAAAAGCGTGTAACACCAAATACTCAGCGAAGGTAGTGTATGAGGTACAAGTAATTTGAGGTCATGCCTTACGTAACTATGATGTGCACAAAATGCAACATATAAATTACATCAATTGTGGCATAAAACTAACCCTTTTTAGTACTAATGTTGGAAAAAGTGTGTTTTTGTCTTCCTTTTGTATTTTCACGATTAAATGAGCTCAAATGAACAAAAGAAGCAAAAAGGCAGCTAAATCTAACATAAATACAAGAAAAGGAACAAACGTGGCATGTCCAGCCTCCCCGACAGCATCTTCCCAAGCAAAACAAGAGAACAGAAGGCTGAACACACCCCGTGCTCAATGAGCACGGGGGCGTGCCCAAGTGTCAGCAGAAAAGACAAAGCTATAGAAGCTTCTATCAACCACCACGGGGTCGTGCTCAGCGGACACGCCCCGACAAGATAAGGCTTCTCCACCAGTTCAAGAGCCTACTAAGACTCCTCCGGTTCCATACCCCGGTCGGTTAATTCGTTAAAAGACCGATGAGCAATTCGCAAAGTTCGAAAATTTACTAAAACAATTACATGTTAATATTCCATTTATCGAAGTCCTAACTCAAATGCCTAAATATTCAAAATTTATGAGGGACTTCCTCACTCATAAGAGGAAAATTGAATCATTGCAATTAGTTAACTTAGGCGAAGAATGCTCCGCCTTACTACTCAACAAACTTCCGTAAAAGAAGCTTGACCCCGGAAGCTTCACAATTCCTTGCTCGATTGGGGAATCCCCCATTCGTAATGCACTAGCAGATCTCGGGACAAGCATCAACCTCATGCCCTCATCAATGTTTAACCGACTCGGCTTAGGGAAAACAAGCCCTACAAAAATAAGCATACAACTCGCCGATAGATCCGTCAAATATCCACAAGGTGTCGTTGAAAATCTATTGGTCAAAGTTGGCGAATTTGTCTTCCCGGCCGACTTTGTCATACTAGATATGGAGGAAGATACCGAAGTACCACTCATCCTAGGGAGGCCATTCCTAGCTACGGCCCAAGCAGTGGTAGATATGAATGATGGAACACTAACATTGAGGGTTGGGACGAGGAAGTGAAGTTTGGAGTTGGAAAAAGAGTAGAAGACGAAGACCCGGTGAACTACATGAAAGTCATCGACTCAAGTTTGGATGATGCTCTCCGACGGTGTAGCATGGGATGCAAAACATCCCACTTGGGTAACATATGACCAGGCTTTGGGTCTAGCCAAGGACCCTTATAAACGTGGCGCACCACGGAGGCATTCCGCGGAACTATCCTTAATTTAGTTTAGATTAATTTTTATGTTTTCTAGTTTAGTTTTAATTTTCAGGAATAAAACACACTCGGGATGGTGAAGGATACCAAGGGAACGTGAACCAGCACCCCATGCACGAAAACGGGGCCACCCGACAAATTTTTCTTCATTACAGCAAGTTCAGCACGGGCCGTGCCCGCCCAACACGGCCCCGTGCTGCACAATCTGCAGGAAATGCCCAGTTCAGGTAACTGGACACGGGGCGTGCTCACTAAACACGCCCCCGTGCCCAGGCTTCTGTTTCTTTTTAACAATTTCTGTTACTGACGATCTGAACACGGGGCCGTGTCCAGACGCCCAGTAACATTAATTTTTGCTTTTTCACACCTTTTTACACATTCATTACAGCAAGTTCAGCACGGGCCGTGCCCGCCCAACACGGCCCCGTGCTGCACAATCTGCAGGAAATGCCCAGTTCAGGTAACTGGACACGGGGCATGCTCACTAAACACGCCCCCGTGCCCAGGCTTCTGTTTCTTTTTGACAATTTCTGTTACTGGCGATCTGAACACGGGGCCGTGCCCGGACACCACGGGCCGTGTCCAGACGCCCAGTAACATTAATTTTTGCTTTTTCACACCTTTTTACACATTCAATCAACCTAAAAACTTATTTTTGGGACACATTGAGGACAATGTGTAATTTAAGTGTGGGGGGGATGCTAAAACCTTGAATCTTGCAAGTCCTAAATACAAGCCTTACACAAAACTCTATTGGAACCGCTAATCACCTCAATTTTTTTCAAAAATTTTCATTTTTTTTACTTGTCCAGGTTTAATTTGGGAATTTCAAGTTCTAAAAAGGTTATATTTTTACAAATTTACAACCGATAGCGTCGTGATAAAAAGAACCAACATAAGAAAATTATGAAACGGCATGACAAGCATAATTAAAATTTGATTATATATACTTGATCACATAAAAACCCATTCCTACAAAAAAGTGAGTTTTGAGCCTTTATTGAGCATACGAATATATATCTTTAAACTAAATGCTCATTTTTCGTTTCTTGTGTGAATAGCCGCTTGGTTCTTACGACTCTAGAACTTGCCACGACGATACATTCCCGGTCCTTACCAACTTAAACCCGAGTAAGTAAATGACGGAGGCATTAGGACTAACCTCTTTTTTTTTCTACACCATTATTTTTTTTACCACCTACCCAAAATCCCACTAGTTAACCCCTCTGAGCCTAAACCTTTTCATTTCATAACCCAAAACAAACACCCTTTCACCCACCAAAACCTTTTTATTTTTATTTTTTAAACCCTTTGTTTTAATAACAAGCTCGGTTTTTCTTTTGACTTGAAAAAAAAAATTGATAATGATGAAGCAAAAGAGAAATAAACAAACAAGTTTATCAAAAATAACTTTGTTTGAATAATGGCTTCATCAAAATAAAAACTTCAAAAATAAAAAAGTCTTACGAAAACCGACGCTTTTTACGCCTTTCGCCCTTTTACTAACCACTAACCCAACCACCTACCTTTAACCCAAGCCTAACCATTCACCCCAAAAGTCCTCTTGATATTTACAAAGGTGTATAGTTAAAAAAGAGGAGGATTGATTGCTTGGAAAGCTTATGGAAGGAGTAAGTTCCATGCCGCTCTCGAGTGATCCACTAAAATACATCTTCGGCCGAGTGTTGAGTGATCCCCCGTGAGGTATGTGAACTTGTATACAAGTGGAATTTTAAAAAGGCATGTTATGCTCTAATAAGTAATTTATCTTATGAAATGTTTTAAATAAATCATGACGAATAGGATTGTAAATAAATAAAAATAAAACTTAATAAAGAATCTTGGAAATCCCGACACTCTACGACAAGCCCAAAAACCTTCTCTTCTACCAATTACATTTGGGAGTGTAAAGCCATATTATAAAGAGTTTTGCTTGAGGACAAGCAAATATTCAAGTGTGGGGGTATTTGATGTGCACAAAATGCAACATATAAATTACATCAATTGTGGCATAAAACTAACCTTTTTTAGTACTAATGTTGGAAAAAGTGTGTTTTTGTCTTCCTTTTGTATTTTCAGGATTAAATGAGCTCAAATGAACAAAAGAAGCAAAAAGGCAGCTAAATCTAACATAAATACAAGAAAAGGAACAAACGTGGCATGCCCAGCCTCCCCGACAGCATCTTCCCAAGCAAAACAAGAGAACAGAAGGCTGAACACGCCCCGTGCTCAATGAGCACGGGGGCGTACCCAAGTGTCAGCAGAAAAGACAAAGCTATAGAAGCTTCTATCAACCACCACGGGGTCGTGCTCAGCGGACACGGGGCCGTGGTCAACTATAAGATTCGCAGAATCTGGGGAAATCTTGATAGTACAGATACGATTCTGCACACGGGGGCGTGCCCAGCGGACACGGGGGCGTGCCCAGCGAACACGGGGGCGTGGTCAACTAATGCAGACAAACTGCAATTAATGAAGACAGAGAAGAAGGTGGACACGGGGCCGTGCCCTGGCTGCTGTTCAGGCTATAAATAGGGGTGCTTGGCTCATTTGCAAACCATCCCTTGGCACACCACCTCTCTCACACTTCACCCACCACCCACCACCATCACAACACCATCATCCACCACCATCATCCATTGTCCATCGTAGAGTGTGTGAGTCGTCTCGGGATCCAAGATTGATCGTAAGAGTTCTTGACAATCAAAGGCCATGTTTTCCTAAGTCTCTTACATCACCTGGTGAAGACAAGTGTCTAGTGTAATACTTTTTATTTTTAATCTTTTCGCACTTTTTACTTGGTTATGTATTAATGACTTTAATAACTAGTTTCTTACGTTGAAGGTGATTCTTCCTTATCGTTTGTCCGTGGTGTCTTGGCATTATTTTACTGTCTATATAAAATAAAAGATTTTTACCATTCATATCTTCACGGTCTATATGGAGATATGTTGGCTACCTGGTCGGGGGTTAAGGGAACGGTTTGGTAAGAGTCTTGCCTTGTTCAGTGTATAGATCCTGCAAGGACCTGGGTCAAATTTAGTAAGACCTCCTTCAATACCCACCGGTATTGGATGGCGGGGGTCCAAACTCTTTGATCCCCTCATATGTAAGCTACTATTAATACTTTAACCCGGTTACTTAGGACCGTATCCCTGCTGACTCAGACTACTTAGCCGAGGGTAACGTCACCTCCAAAAGAGGGGCCTACCATAATATGCATTAATAACTTAATTAATTATCTTTCAATAATCCGACCCTTTAGGATTGTATCCTTGCTGACTCAAACTACTGGGTTGAGGGTAACGTCACCTTCAAAAGAGGGCCCTATTACAATAACTAAGATAATCTCTTAAAAAGTGCAAAAGTGCGGAAATAATCAAAGGTTACACTAAACACGAGTCGGAGCCAAGTGATTCATCTTGTCTATCTGTTTTTATTTTTATTTTATTTTTCAGCATTTTAGTTAGTTTTTATTTTTCTAGTTTAAAACATTTTTCTAACTTTTGATTTGATTAGACGTTGAGCATAAACCGGTACTAAAAGCTCTTGTGTCCTTGGACGACCTTGGTATCTTGCCAACACTATACTACGCTCACGATGGGTGCAGTTGCCCATATGTGTGTTTGGTGTTAGTAAAATATCATGTTTTATAAATTTAAAACTTGACTAACGTGTAAAAAGGGCTTAAAATATATATAAAAACCTATAACACACCACACGCATCAAGTTTTTGGCGCCGTTGCCGGGGACACAAGGATTTTAAGAAAGTTAGGAATCAACGGCCTAATCGTTTTTTTTTCTAATTTTTCTGTTTTTTTTTAGGATTCTCTTAGTTTTTCAGTTTCTGCAGAGCTCAGCACGGGTCGTGCCTGGTCGGACAAGGGCTGTGCCCAGCATTATTACTGGCAGTTTTTATTTTCGAGTTACAGGGAGTTGAGCATGGGGTCGTGTCGGTGCAACACGGGGCCGTGTCGAACTCCCCAGTAACAGGGATCCGGAAAACAATCACTGTATCTCCGACCACGGGCCGTGTTCATCTGAGCACGGGGCCGTGGTGAAGCTTCTGACCAACGTTCTTTTCTGTTTTTATTGCAGGACTTGGAACACAGGCGCTACATCTGAACTTTCTACGTAGTGTATGAGCTCCAGTTCTAGTAGAGACATAAAAGAACCTCTTGAAGAACCCGAACGTTTTCTCAGAAAAAGACTTAAAGCCAAAAACCAAGAGAAAGTTTCGGGGGACCCACTTCCAATGGCGGACCAACGTACCCTAATGGATTACCTACGACCCACCGTAGGTAATCTCGGCGCCGCTATCAATGCACCGAATGTCGAAGCCAACAACTTCGAACTTCGACCACATTTGATACAAATGTTTCAAAACTCCGCAACCTTTCATGGGCTTGCGGACGAGGATCCCCATCTACATATTACTAATTTTTTAGAAATATGTGATACGTTTCGGATCAATGGAGCATCAAACGATGCCATCCGCCTTCGAATGTTTCCATTTTCACTAAAAGACCGAGCTAAGGCTTGGCTTAACACCCTCCCAGTTGGTTCGGTAAACACCTGGGATGAACTAGCCCAAAAGTTTCTATATAAGTATTTCCCTCCAGCTAAAACGGCTAAACTAATGACTGAAATTAATACATATTCACAAGAGGATGGGGAATCCTTATATGAAACTTGGAAAAGGTTCAAGGAGCTACTAAGAAAGTGTCCTCATCACGGTCTTGCGGTATGGCAACAAGTATCCACTTTCTACAATGGGTTGTTGCCACACATAAGACAAACACTTGATTCTAGCTCCGGGGGACTTTTAGGTAATCGTCACCCAAATGAAATATATAATCAAATTGAGGAAATTGCTCAAACCAATTTTCAGTGGCACACTCCCCGAGGCAATAAATCCATTGCCCCGGGCGCTCATAAGGTTGATGAAAGCACTTCTTTACGAGCTCAAATCGAGGCCCTTTCTTCAAAAATAAAAAAGTTAGAAATGGCAAAAACGGTCTTCGGGACACCACCTCTCTCACACTTCACACGGGGCCATGCCCAATGGACACGGGGCCGTGCCCGGGCTGCTGTTCAGGCTATAAATAGGGGTGCTTGGCTCATTTGCAAACCATCCCTTGGCACACCACCTCTCTCACACTTCACCCACCACCCACCACCATCACAACACCATCATCCATTGTCCATCGTAGAGTGTGTGAGTCGTCTCGGGATCCAAGATTGATCGTAAGAGTTCTTGACAATCAAAGGCCATGTTTGCCTAAGTCTCTTACATCACTTGGTGAAGACAAGTGTCTAGTGTAATACCTTTTATTTTTAATCTTTTCGCACTTTTTACTTGGTTATGTATTAATGACTTTAATAACTAGTTTCTTACGTTGAAGGTGATTCTTCCTTATCGTTTGTCCGTGATGTCTTGGCATTATTTTACTGTCTATATAAAATAAAAGATTTTCACCATTCATATCTCCACGGTCTATATGGAAATATGTTGGCTACCTGGTCGGGGGTTAAGGGAACAGTTTGGTAAGAGTCTTGCCTTGTTCAGTGTATAGATCCTGCAAGGACCTGGGTCAAATTTAGTAGGACCTCCTTAAATACCCACCGGTATTGGATGGCGGGGGTCCAAACTCTTTGATCCCCTCATATGTAAGCTACTATTAATACTTTAACCCGGCTACTTAGGACTGTATCCCTGCTGACTCAGACTACTTAGCCGAGGGTAACGTCACCTCCAAAAGAGGGGCCTACCATAATATGCATTAATAACTTAATTAATTATCTTTCAATAATCCGACCCTTTAGGATTGTATCCTTGCTGACTCAAACTACTGGGTTGAGGGTAAAAGAGGGGCCTACTACAATAACTAAGATAATCTCTTAAAAAGTGCAAAAGTGCGGAAATAATCAAAGGTTACACTAAACACGAGTTGGAGCCAAGTGATTCATCTTGTCTATCTATTTTTATTTTTATTTTATTTTTCAGCATTTTAGTTAGTTTTTATTTTTCTAGTTTAAAACCTTTTTCTAACTTTTGATTTGATTAGACGTTGAGGATAAACCGGTACTAAAAGCTCTTGTGTCCTTGGACGACCTCGGTATCTTGCCAACACTATACTACGCTCACGATGGGTGCACTTGCCCATATGTGTGTTTGGTATTAGTAAAATATCGTGTTTTATAAATTTAAAACTTGACTAACGTGTAAAAAGGGCTTAAAATATATATAAAAACCTATAACACACCACACGCATCAAACTATCTCTCTTGCTTTCAAATGTTATAGAATCTTATAGGAGTTTGTAAGAAAAAACAAAAAAAACTCATATATACCTATCAATCATTGATAATTATTAATGATAGTTTTAAAGGCACGAGTAGTGCATCTTTCACCGTTTTTCATATTCTCTCACTAACAACCAATTATAGTTTGACACCTTAGTTTTTTCTTAGTGTTTTGGAGTGTTGCCGGATAAACACTCTAGTGTCACCGAGGGGTATTTAACCAATGTTTTCAGAACCAGACCAGACGTCAAACCGGTTTGGTCACTGGTCCACTTATCCGACCGGTTCAACCGGTCCGACCAGATGTAAGAACCGGCAGGTGTCTTAAAATTAAGAGTAACCTAGTTCTATAGTTGAATTGGTTCACTCCTTGGGCATCTAGGTAAAGTTCGGAGGCTTAGGGATTTGTACGGCCAAGGATGCCTCTTCATATGCTTTCGTGGCTTCAAGGGCCCAATCTTGGGGTTTACAAGACCACATACTTCGAGAATGTGGTGGGGATGTTTTAGACTCCGATTACAGGAGTGCGTTGGACCTTTTGCATAGTTCTCTTCCCGACCTTGATATTGGCGGTTTCTACATTAAAGACACCGCCCCTCCTAAATCCCAGAAAATTCTGGCGAATTCCTTATATGGCGAAATTGTCAAGAGGTTTGAAGAGAAGTTTGTTTTATCCCCTCGGCAAAGAGCTGTGTTTGAATGTCTACGTGCCCCACATGCTCAGGATTTTCTGTCTGTCGCACCTATTGAAGGCTTGGGGCAACACATGTCGGCTGTGGAATACCATGCTATCCTTAGATACCGACTGATGATTCCTTTGTTCCCAGTTGACGAGCCATGTCCGGTATGCCGCAAAGCGTGTTTGGATTCTTTCGGCGAGCACGCGATCCACTGTAAAGAGCTACCGGGGTTTAAATATCGGCATGATTGGGTGAGAGATGTGTTATGTGATGTTCTTAAGCGGGCCGGGATCTCTGCCAAAAAGGAGGCTCCAGTAAATTTCCTGGCTGACCCCTTAGAGGGGAGGTCCACTTTACGCCCGGCGGACATCCTTGTGTTTGGATGGGAAGGGGGAAACACGCTTGTGTAGATCTAACTGGAGTCTCCCCCCATGTCGGGCTCAAGGACAAGGGCTTTGTCGTAGGGCAAGCGGTGCTCAAGGCAGAGGCAAGCAAAGTGGCAAAACATGAGAAAGCATGCCTGGAGAATCAACATGTGTTTGTCCCGTTTGCGTTTGATACCTTTGGTGGTCTCGTTCCCGACGCTGTGCGACTTTTGAATCGGGTTCAAAAAGTCGTTAATTGTAATTCTTCGTCGCTAAAGGTTTCAAACTTTGTATTTAGTAGAATTGGTTTTTCTATTCAAAGGGGGTGGCGGCGCAACTTGTTGCCCGACTACCTGCCATTGCTTTGTAATTGCCTTTTTTCGGTTTTTAATATATATACTTTTTGTTAGGAATCATTAACCAGGTAGTGTCAGATGTAATTTGATAGTATATTCATTCTTCTTGTATGACAAATAATGAAATGATATATGTTATCAAATGCATAATGAGATATGGTCATAAGTTGATGTGAAATATAAGTTACTTATATATGCTGAGCAATTCCATGCGTAATTGTGGCACACAAAGCCTTTGTATGCTTTGTATTAAATCAATACTAAAATGACGACTTTTAAGAAACTAATCACACCTTAAAACTACAGCCCATCTTGTTTACATCACAAAATATTAAATTAGCCCATCTAGAATGCGTTGAAAAACAAAATGGAAAGGGCGTGGTTGTATCTAATTAGCAATTGGATATTGTTCCAAATAAAAGAAGAAACAAAGACATAAAGCAGCAACATTAGGAAAAAAATGAATAAGATGTTGTTTACTAGATCGTTGTTTTCGGAAGAGGAATTAAAGAAAGAGGTGTGGGATTGTGGGGAAGATAAGACGCCGGGCCCGGATAGATTTACTTTCAAGTTTGTGAAGAGGTTTTGGCAGGAGTTGAAACCACAGTTCATGGAGCTTATGTATCAATTTTATGTAACAGGAAAAATTAACTACGGTTGTAATTCGTCATTCTTTACGCTTATTCCTAAAGTCCAAGACCCGCAAGCATTGACAGATATAGACCGATATCCTTAATTGGGGTTGTATACAAAGTGATTGTTAAAACACTTACAAACTGGTTAAAGAAGGTGATGACCACGGTATCTTCACCCACACAATCAATGTTCGTTGAGAATAGAAATATCTTCGATGGCCCACTTATTGTTAGTGAGGTGGTTTCATGGGCGAAGGTGAAAAAGAAGAAGGTAATGTTATTTAAAGTAGATTTTGACAAGGCTTACGATTCGCTGAAATGGAGTTTTCTCTTGAATAACTTGAAAATGACGGGTTTCCCGAAGAGATGGAGAAAATGGATAAATGCTTGCCTCTTCTCTAGCAAAGCGTCTATTTTGGTGAACGGCTCTCCGACTAAAGAGTTTTTTTTTTCTAAAGAGAGGGCTCCGCCAAGGCGACCCACTTTCGCTTTTCCTCTTTATTCTTGTCTTGGAAGTGCTTGATGTGTTCATGAATCGCGCCATGAGAGTGGGGATGTTTGATGGAATCCAACTTCCAAACGAGGGGCCGGTGTTATCACATCTATGCTATGCCAATGATGTGATTTTCATGGGCGAGTGGTCTGAAAAAAACTTTTACAACCTTAAGAGGATTTTGAGATGCCTACAACTTGTGTCCGGATTAAAGGTAAATTTAAATAAAAGTTGTTTAATGGGCATAGGTGTGGACGGGGAGATGACTAGTAGGATGACTCAGATTCTTAATTGCAAGGAAGGGTCTCTACTATTTACTTTTCTTAGGTTTCCTATTGAAGAAAATATGAAACGAGTCAAACCGTGGCGGTTGATTATGGATAAATTTACAAAAAAAAATTATCTTCTTGGAAGGCGAAATATTTATCCAAGGGAGGTAGAATCACCCTAGCCAAAACGGTTCTTGGGAATTTGCCATCTTACTTGTAACACCTTGTAAAATCACGACTAATATAATAAAGACACGTGTCATGGATTTTAAACGTATAATGGATTGATCTGGAGGGACTAAAATTGTTAAACAATGTAAATATGTAACTAAAAGGATCCAAAGTGTCAACATGCCATTCTTGTGCCTCTGATTGACCTCATACGACGTTCGTATTCTTTAGCGAATAAATTACCGAACATAGAAAGTCGTTTGTGTTTAAAATAAAGATCTTGCGAAACATAGGGGTTAAAAGTGCTAACATGTTAAAAGTTACCTCTGAGTGGCCTTTTAATGATCCCAAAAACATTGTAATAATTGTATATTTCGCTCTCAAGAATATTGGATATTAATTTTGTGGAGTTTCGATGAAAACAAGACTTTTCGGGTGATCGTACAACTAATCGGGAGCTTAACGGAGTTAAATAATGACCCAAGGCCCTTAAAAGTTAACTATGGGGGTCATAAGTGCAATAAACGAAAGTTAAATAAACTTATATTGGATCAGGGAGTGAAATTGCAATATTTGAAAGATGTTATCCGGTCAAGAGGGAGTGTCGCGGCCCGCGTAGACTCTCTCTGAGTCTTACGCGGCCCGCGTGAGCAGTGCCAGCAACAGCAAATAAGGACAACTGCATGTTCAGCCAGTTCCACCGCCTTTGCATGCTAAATTTCGATACCAGGGACTGTGCCAATGGTTTTTCATGCACTAGGGACACCTGGTAACATCTGGGATCAATGTAGGGACATGTGGATTGATCATATGAACTAGAAAATCCTATATAAGGCCTTGTTTTTCACTTGTTCAATTGCACACTTGAAAAATTAACTCAAAACTCATTCTCTGGAGCCTCCTGCTGATTTAGGAAGCTTTCTCAAGTTCCAAATTCGTGCTAAGGACCATAGTAACTGTTCTTAGCTCCCTAAGTTCAAGTTTTATTAGCTTAATGACCGAAAGTCAAAGTTGTCGTAATTAAGCTTTGACTTAGTGATTAACCACTAACGGTCCAGCCATTATTCGAATTGAAAGTGGCTATGAGTTGGTAATTATGTACGTAATAAACCCTTAAAAGGGCACCTACTGATTATCACTCTTACTTGGTCAATTGTCGGGTCAAACTTATTAATAAAAAGTCAACAAAATCATTTTTTGCAAATAAATTCATAACTGATAATGTAGAAGTTATGGAACATGTTTTAACACTAAAATAACTTGGTAAATAATATATGAACATGTTTAGGCATGTTCAACCCGACAATTCTGAGTTTAGGCTCGGTTCGCAACCGAAAGTCGCAAAAGTAGACTTTTGCTTTGACTTTCCGTTCTGACCCGATTTAGCTTAGTTTAGATATGCCTTAGGGTTCCCTTAGGACCATATTACATGTTAGTATAACCCTCTGAGATTATACTATATGGTTCCAATTAAATCCGAATCATTTGCATGTTTCCTTTATTTGCTTAAAAGTTGACCATTATGCCCTTTTGATATAAAAACAAGATTTTTGAAAATGTGAGAGGACAAAAACCTTTATTACTGATTTATAAACATGTCCTAAAAATTTGACATCAGTTTATGGTCTAAATTAGGAGTTATGCTCGATATCGTAAATTGAAGTCTTTTTATTAATTAAATGACATTTTTAGTATAAATAACATTCAAACCCAATTTTTGTCACCAAACTTTATACCTACTGATATAATATAATATTTAGGGATTTTTGGAAATTTTTTCCAATTTTTAAACTGATTATATTATAGAGTTTTAATATAAATTCGGTATTGACGAAATTACCCTTTTCTTTGATAAAATGAGTTTTACATAACATTTTGATGCCAAACCTTTTCTACTGATTTCATATGTTAAATAAAATATTTTAAGCTTTATAAACTGATCAAAAACTCAGATTTCCTTAAATAACCCTAAAATCGCCAAATACCGACTTTTACGCTTTTTAAACGCATAGTATGGGTTAAAACCATATTTGACACTTAGGACTCATTACCTACTGATATTTTAAGTAAAATTTTATACTTTAACAGTAGGTAAAAGTTTTGAAATCAGATTTCCAAATTTAACCCTTAAAGCTTATGTGAAATGACCAAAATGCCCATACGGTGCATAGTTTGGCCATAAATGATAAATTTCACATATATACAATATCTTACTGATATAACTTGAAAAAATAAATATTTTTACTGATCATTTTAGACCAGAACCTCAGATTGTTATTTAACCTCTTTTATAATCTTTAAAATGACCAAAATACCCCTACGGGGCTTAAATTGATTTTAAATTCGTTTTGGGCATAATGGAAGGTATCGTACTGATATCACAACATATTAAAAGCATATTCACTTGTGGAACTTGTTCATGACTCATTTGGTTACCCGTTATGCATTTTTCGCGTTCGGTGCGGTTTTGGTAGCTAGTTTGCATAAATTAACCGAAACGGGTCAAACCTTATCATTTTTACTTCAAAATCCAGAATGTGTTTAGTTTACCCATTTTATACAAGTCCTCATACTTGTTGGGTCAAAATCACATTCTAATCCGGTTTTCGCTTAATCTTGCGTTTTGAACTGTTGGTGCATACATCTGTCGACTTCGTCTTATATCGAGTCTTGGTTACGATACGGATCTGATCAAGACATAATGTCATCTTATTCATTGATGACATCATAAATATGGCATCATCATTACAACATGCACACATGAAGATAAAGTAGAAGGTTCCGTTTGAAAGTCAAATTAGGTGATCCGTTTGAAGTAAATTAGTTATGTTTCGTTTGAGAGGTCACGTTTGAAAGGTCTCGTTTGAAGCTTGCATTTCGTTTGAAGCATGTCATGTCATCTTCAAATGAAATGGCTTGGCCTATAAATACTCTTCAAACGAATTCATTTGTAACATTCAGATTTCCGACAGCGAAGCTCTGTCGAAGTGTCTCTTTGCTGTAAATCCTTTCAAGATCAATAAACAAGACATTTAATAGTGAATACAAGCTAAACAAAGACAAAATCAATGAATTCCGCCTCTGATTCTGTCGGAGCACTCTTCTGATCGACTCGTTAGGTCGTTTCACGATCCTACATGTGGTATCAGAGCTCAGGAGGAAGAGTTCTTACCGTTTAGCTCGTTTTCACTGGAATATTCTGACTTCTACACCTTTTTTTCAAATTTAATCAAGTTTCAACGGTCAAAATGGACTAAATTTTGGACAATGTGTGTAAACTGAGTTTTAACAAACCCTTGAGAATATCAGTTCAAAATTCGAAGTAAAAGTGGTAAATATGGCCTGAAAACATAGTTCCGTTTGAACGAAACCTGGCATTTCCGTTTGAAAATTGACATATCGTTTGAAAATCATGGGTTATCCCGTTTGAATTCGACATTCCGTTTGAAAATGCATGGTTATTACGTTTGAAACATGTGTTCCGTTTGAAACAGTGGGTTGATTATGTTTGGGGAATGTATTTCGTTTGAGAGTACCGTTTGAAATACGATTTCCGTTTGAAAGTGAGTCAGTAGTTCACATGATACCTGTCTTGATCTGATCAATTGTCATCAGACCCATGTGCTTTCATTTAAAACAAAGTTAAGTTTGCATGTGATCTGCATTTTAGCAGTCCACTAAATATAGCGGCCCAATCAGAATTGAATTTGTGAGTTGATTCATTCAATAGAATTGTCGGCCACTAACTGATTGTTTGCATGTGATTATTAAGTGAATTGCCGGCTACATGTGATCTGGTAAATAACAAAATATTAAAAATTGCAGGTGTTGGGTTTATAAATAATTGCATGTTGTCTTGGGTCATGTTATGAATTGTCGGAAACATGTGAATTTGTATAATTGCTGCCCAATCAATTGTTCACAGTTTCGAAAGGCCTAATTAAGTGTTGTGTGATTAAAGTTCTCGGCCCAATCAGATTTAAGTGTTTAAACAGATTGTTTGGGATATGGACAAGATGTTTGATGATAATGAAAATTATTATTTTGAAAGATTTAACAATTGGAATCGAGGGTTTATAGATGATAGTTATAGAGATGTGAAAAAGGATGGTTGGGTCAAAAGGTTTAAATATTTTGTGTGTTTGAAAAATGAAACCTTGGATGATCTAGTAAACCGATATAATGTTTTACTTGGTTATCTAAAAGATCATGAGATATTCTTGACAGATGCTGAAAAAATAGCAGAGTTTGCAGATGCATTACCTATTGAATGGAGTGAATGTTTGAAAAATTTAAGAAAGGATTCAAATTTTCAAAATTACATCTAAAAGGATTCATCAGCAAACTTAAAACTCATGATTATGAAAGTGAAAAGAAAAGGAAAGAATTGATAAGTCTTGGAAACACATTTGGTGGATATGAGTTTAGATGTGATTGACGAAATGAACAAAAGGATTGTTGAATGTGTTAGGGCAAAATATGTTATGAAATACGATAACAAGAGGGGTTGTTATATTGATGAGAATGCGAATCCTCTTAATTTCGTTAAAATATTTTGTGCAGGATCATTCAAGACAAGAACAAAGGAAGTTCCAAAAAATGAAGAATTTGTGAAGAATGAATCTTCAAGTTCTGCATCAGTGTGCTCTAAATGTGATAAACTTGATGCTGACAATGGCAAACTCTTGAAAGATGCGGAAAGTTTGACATTGGAAGTCAAAAAGTTGAAGGATGAGAAGCAAGCTGATGTTAAACAGATTCTTATTTTGCAGGAAATTTGTGAGAAGCAAAAATCTGAAAATGTTAAACTGTTAAATGACTTGAACAGTTTGATATCAGAAAACAAGAAGTTGATAGAAAATGGAAAATTTATTGAAGATAAAATTAAAAGTTTTGGAAATGAAAAATTAAAAATTGAAAAAGAATTTCAAAGTCAAATAAAAATTCTTGAAGATGGGAGATCTGTTTTTTAGCAAGAATAACATTGAAAAGTAAAAAATGATAAATTCTCATCTTCAGACGATTATTCGACTTGAAAAAGAAGCTGAATGTGCTCGAAAGAAAATCAAAGAGTTAGAAGGTAAAATCAGAGAATGGGAAGAAAAGTTGAAGGTTTTTGTGAATACTTCAGCTATTCCCTGTCCTAAACCGGTTAATTCAGTTCCAATAAGTGACAATGTCACAAACTTTGACAAAGTCAAAGTTGAAGATTGTGATGAGAAAACTGATGATGAAAATGAAAAAAGAAAAATATTTTTGAAATTGAATGAAATGTTTCAAGAAACTGTTCTACATTCTACTGAAAAAGGTGAATGCTCAACGCAAAAACCTGTAAAGAAGAATGTGGAACAAAAACAAAAAGATAAAAAGCTGAAAATTGTTCAAAAAGAAAATAAAAGCTCATCAGTTCAATCATCCAATCGCAACAAAAATCCACAAAAATTGAAAAATGAAAACTCAAAAATAGTTGGTAATGAGTGGTGCAGGTTTGACCACAGTGCTTCAAAGCCAAATTCAGTTTTCAGGAAGAGTGATGATTACCACAAAGCCAAACAGTGCTATGATCTGAATGTTTGGACTAAAGGTGGTAATTGGTACGATAACAGAGTGTGTTACACTTGTGGTGTTCAAGGACACATTGCTGTTAACTGCCAAAATCAGTGGTTTGAGACGAGGAGATGCTATAATTGCCATATCAAAGGTCACATTGCCAGAGATTGCCCAATGAGATCAAAGGGAAGATCGAGGGCTGATTCTCAGAAAATGGCAAAGAAACCAGTCAATGTCAAGCCCAAAGAACAGAAAGTTCAAGAACCTAAAGTTCAAGAACAGAAAGTTCTCGAAAAGAAAGTTAAGCTTTCACAGGGACAGAAAGACAGACTGAGGAAAAAGAGGAAGAAAGCACGAGAGTATCTCGAAAGGATTTTGTCCTCGGATACAACTGGTAAAACAGATAAAAGTTCTGATAAATCGTCTTGCTTGCCAAAGAATGACAAATCAAGCAAAACGAATTCATCAGATACAAATATGAGGACATAGGAGAGTTTAAAGAAGGAAAAAGAGATTAATCAAGTGATTAACAAACAAAAGAAAGTGGAATCTTCACTTGCTGGTGATGAATTTGTTTCTCCGGAAACAAAGGAGCCAGTTGTTAGCGATGAATCTGACTCATCAAAGTCAGACAAGCCACGATCAGGCGATGAATCTGGTGTGGTAAAGCCAGAAGAGCCGTGTGTTGAGGTAAAAGTTGAGAATTCTAGTCTAACAATGGATGATGTAAATTTTCCACCATTGTTGAACAAGAATTCAAAATCACCCAAGGACAGTCAGGCTTGGGTGAATCTGTTTAAATGAAAAACCTGACTTGCTGGAGTTCCCAGGTTGGTAAGTGTGGAACATGAATCGGCATCTTTCTTGAGAAATTCACAAATTTGATATTTCGACTTAAAAGTGGTAAATCAGGGACATTAAGTTGTACTTGATTTTCTACAAATGGTTTTTGTGATTTGATCTTAATTGTTATATTGTTTACAAGTGGTTGAAGAAAACAAGGTGATGAATGATCCCCATATTTGAAAAATGACTCACAAAACTTATTTTTCGGAAAAACCATTTTGATTAAAACAAACTTAAGTGTTTTGAAATCACTATGGGAAAATGTTTTGTTGTCAGGGGGAGTTCTGATTATTTATGCCAAGTGAATGGAGAATTGAAGTAATTCTCATCATGTTGTCAGTTTTCTTTGTATAGTTTGGTTTCAAATTTTCCCAGAAAATCAAAATTGAGACATATTTTGATTTTAGGGGGAGTAAAAATTTTAAAAAAAATTTGAAAATACAAAAACATTGAAAAATGCAAAAAAGAGTTTTGTTGTGAAAAAGATGAAATGATAGTAGATCAGTGAGACTGTCACAGCATGCTAAAGAAATGGAGAGATAAAATGTGATAAACGATCTTACTAAAGATGTGACGGTAGGCTCAGCTAGACTAGTAGATTTGCGAGAACGATACAAACCTAAATGAAAACGCCTAGTTCAAGTGGGAAACATGATTGAAAGCATAGTACTTAGTTTTGTCCTTCTTGACTATGTACCTACTCAGTAATCGCTGATTGTCGAAAGACATAAAACTGGTTAAGTTTGTGAACTTTCACAACTTTGCTGAAAAGTCGCTGTGATTGTGCATTTTATTTTGCAAAGATTTAAACTTGTTTTATTTCTTTATTTTGTTTAAGCATTGGACATCCTCTGCGTATACGTGAGTATCGACCTGGATGTTATTGCCTAAACGTTCTGCTTTATTTTCTTTGGTGTTTCGTTTAAGCTTTGGATCACCTCTGCGTATACGGGAGTATCGACCTGGTGGTTAAAACCTAAACAACTTCAACTTGTTTTTTTATTTCTTATTTTGTTTAAACATTGGACTTTCTCTGCGTATACGGAAGTATCGACCTGATTGTTAATGTTTAAACATTCTGCTTTGTTTTCGCACAAATCACAGTTGATAAAAGTTTAAAGGCATTACTTGAGTCAGTGTATTGCATGATGAGGGGATATGCTGAGATCGTGGGGTCCATAAGAATTTAGTGCTATCTAAATATACCTTAAACATATCGGTAAGCATTTCGAAAGTTTTTAGATTGTGTTTAAGTGGACAACAATATCGTCAATCAATGTGAATCGTTTAGAACTGAAAATGTTTAAAGCTTAACGGTGCTAGTGATTGGTCACATAAACTGATATGATCCTCTTACACAAACTCACAAAAATATTGTCTGTAAATATTTCTTTACTGCATTCCTTTGTTATTAAAAATCCAAAAAGATTTTATTGTGTTTTGGCATAAAATTTTGAAAAAATACAAAAAGATTTTCGACAAATGATGTTGAAGAGCTGATTTTCAAAATTTCAAGTGCTGAACATGATGAACAGGGTTGGGAATGTACGTTTTAATAGAAGAAATTTGTTTTGAGAAATAAAAGTTTGGTTAGTTAATCAAGGTCATTAATTTGAACTTGATGTAACTATTATGATTGAATGATTTCTATCAGTAAGTTTTTCTTATTGATTTAAGTAAAAACTTATGTGGTAGTGAGAAAATTTGTGCAGAAGATGAGCTGATCAGAGATAAAGCCAGGAGTTGATCTCAAGGTGATAGCTAATTCCAGACGGCGATCCCATCATGATGAAAGAGAGAGTCTGACGAGGCTAGAGCCAAAGAGAAGATCCTGGTATATGCTAAGAAAGAAAAGAGACTGATAAAGACTGAAGATGCGAAGACTCGACACTTAAGACTTGTCAACATCTGAGGGGGAGTCTGTTGGTGCATACATCTGTCGAATTCGTCTTATATCGAGTCTTGGTTACGATACGGATCTGATCAAGACATAATGTCATCTTATTCATTGATGACATCATAAATATGGCATCATCATTACAACATGCACACATGAAGACAAAGTAGAAGGTTCCGTTTGAAAGTCAAATTAGGTGATCCGTTTGAAGTAAATTAGTTATGTTTCGTTTGAGAGGTCACGTTTGAAGCATGCATTTCGTTTGAAGCATGTCATGTCATCTTCAAACAAAATGGCTTGGCCTATAAATACTCTTCAAACGAATTCATTTGTAACATTCCGATTTCCGACAGCGAAGCTCTGTCGAAGTGTCTCTTTGCTGTAAATCATTTCAAGATCAATAAACAAGACATTTAATAGTGAATACAAGCTAAACAAAGACAGAATCAATGAATTCCGCCTCTGATTCTGTCTGAGCACTCTTCTGATCGACTCGTTAGGTCGTTTCACGATCCTACATGAACCGTAAACCTTTCATTAAAACTAACCGGTCTAAGTTATAACTTAAATAAGACCCGTTAGGAATCTAATAGGTTATTAAAACCTTCGTTCCAGATTTAGGAGCCCAGTAAAAGCTATTTGCACTTGCTGATTGTTATACGGCTGGGATAAAAATTATATTTTTGCTCAGGTAAATACTTTTAACTTATTTTCCGTTATACGGGCTTGGGATACGGTATTATAATAATACCGCTTGGTCGGGTATGTAGTTATTTAAATCGGATTGTGATTATTACATAACCCGTTTTAATATGTTTTGTTTGATGCAATGCCTTTGGGGGGTTAATGACCATGTCCTGGATATCCTCGGCACATTTATTAGAAATGGCCACGGCTTAAGCACGGGGTGTAGGCATACACCTGACAGTTGCGTTATATAAACGGTATCTCACTCTCTTGTGGGCATATACTTGTGGTGTGTCAATTAATCTAATCCGGCTCTTCTAACCGGGTCCTGAATGGACGACAAACATATAAATCTGTATACACGATTATTTTTAAATAATTGTCCCAAGTTATAAAAGATTTTATGCCTTGTGCATTCAAACCAATTTTATAAACACTTTTCAAAAGAGTCAGTTAATTGTATTTACCAGTGTAAACTGACGTATTTTCAAAAAGGTCAAGTGCAGGTACTAAGCGTAATGGGCTGGAACTCCTGAGTGAATAAATAAAGAATCTTGCAAGCTTTTATCACTTTAAGTCTGTTGAACAATACTTCTTTTGTTTTGATCCGCCTGTGGATCTTTTTACAGCCCGTTGTGTAATACTTTATGTTACTTTCGAATCAGTTTGTAATATTTTTACTTTAGACTTCCGCTGTGCATTGAACTGTGATTATTTGACTATGATGATATCAACTACGTCACGATACTCCCCACCGGGCCCACCGGTAATGCGTGGAAATATCGGGGTGTGACATTACTATCTCTCGATTTTTAAAGCACCGGTTAAAGATTTAAATACCCTTGAAGGCATTAGGAGGGCATTCGTATGGGGCAAGTCGGGGACTAGAAACAAACTAAGGTGGGTCGCTTGGAATAAAATATAAGTTTCTAAAAGCTTTGGGGGTATGGGTTTGGGAGAGATAAGAAGCCTGAATTGGGCTTTCATTATGAAATAGAAATGGAGGTACATGAACCAAGCTTCTCAACTGTGGGCTTTGACTATTTGGGCAATTCATGGTAACGGCGAAACGAGTGAAGATATTCCGCTGTGTGGTAGCATTGGGGATACTTGGAAAGACATCCTTGCGGTTGAAAAAGACATACAAAAAGCTAGCATTAATAATATAAGTGGGATGGGCATAGAAACGGGAGGCGGGCAGGTTAATATTTTTTCTGTGGCGAAATTTCGAGACGAGGTAATTGAAAGAATATGCAAAAAAATTAATATTGGTGGCTTTAAATGGCTTGCATGGGTCCCCAAGAAGACTTTGTGCTTTGTTTGGAAACTTTTCCAACGCGGTATACATGTGGTAGAAGCTTTACAACATAGGGGTATTTTTATTCAAGATGTGCAATGCAAATTATGTGGGTGTGATTTAGAAACAATGAACCATCTTTCTGTGGAGTGTGTCATGGTCAAAGATGTGTGGTGGCATTTATGCATTTGGCTAAATATCCCTGTCATAATGCAAGTGAACTCCTTCCTTAACTTGATGGAAGCAATTAACAGTCTAAAAGGCTCGAAAAAGTGGAAGAAAGTAATAGAAGTAGTTTTCTATGCGACTATATGGAGAGTTTGGAAGGCAAGAAACGCAAAGGTCTTTGATAATATCGTGTTCCGGGTGGGAAAGGTGGTGGCCAATATTAAAGAGGACTCGTTCATGTGGATCAAGAACAGGTCGAAGTTCACAAATTTGAATTGGGAGAGGTGGCAGGACTTTAATGTGAGAGACGTAATCGGTTAGAGTTTGTTTATTTTGTTTTATATGTTTTGTTTCGTCTTGCTTTTCGGGATTCCTAGCTTCTTGTTGGCCCCTTTGTTTTCATTTTTATGATTTTATAAAAATGCAATCGTTAAAAAAAAAGTTTACTAGATACAAATAATAACTGACCGATAGTAGCTCAACCCTATTTTGTAGAATTTTTTTTCCGTGGAGAAAATGCACTTACATGATGTTGAGGGTTCGAGTCCCATCGGTAAGGCTTACTAATAAAGAAAAGAGTTAAATGTCATTTAGTCGATGTGGTTTGGGCAATTTTGGCAGTTTAGTCCAAAGGTTTAGTTTTTCACCTGTGGGTACAAAAAGGTTTCGCTGTTGCCATTTTAGTCAACTGGGTTAATTTCATCAATTTTTTCTGTTAACGAGAAGGGCTATTTGGCCGTTTTATATGGCCGAATTCCCCTTTTAGTTAACAGAATTACATATAAAATGACCGAATTGCGATTCTCGTTAATAGAAAAAATGATAAAATTAACCCAGTGGACTAAAATGACATCGGTGAAACATTTATAATTGTAAAAAAAGGGTAAATTACATTTTTCGTTCTTTATGTTTGTATCGCATTGCAATGGATAGCTTTTAACTTTAATAATTACAGTCACAGTCCTTTATTTGTAAAATCATTACACGCTACGTCCTTTGACCATAACCTAGTTAAAATTTTCAGTTAACTATGGCATTTGCAAGACACACGAGGGTACATTTGTAATTTTACCAGTATATTTAATAATATATTTAAACAAATAAACACCTCTATCTCCCTTTCTCAAATCTTAGTTTTGTCTTTCTCCAACCAACCCCCACCACCACCACCACCACCACCACCACCACCATCAAATCCGCTGCCACCGCTATGACAGCCACCACCACCAAATCCGCTGCCGCTACCACCAAAATGTTAGTTAATCAGTAATCACAGTAGCATTATTCACTTGTTTTCTGAACTTTTGAATAATTTTGTTGCTTCATTGGCAGTTAGGGTTTGATATTGATGATAATCGTCACTCTCTAACGCCTCAAAAGCGACCAAATAACGATTACATACGGCAATCTAACAAGCGAACGCCGGATTCCGGCGGAGGAAGTAGCCGGGTTTCCGGTGGTTCACAGAGGGTTTACAAGTTCAAAATCATGTTGCCGAACGGGATGACGGTATCGGTGAAGAGCAGTGTCATAGAGCTATACAAGCTAAAAAGACATCTAAGAAAAGTGTAAAGTGGGATGCTGATTTGTGCTTTATAGATGATTATGATCGTGTTTTTAGAAATTTTCTTAAGTTAACAAAATTAGAGATGAACAGTTTATAATCTCAGGCTTGATGTGAGTCCCTGTTTTCGGTTTTTTATTTTGGATTTTGCTTCATTGATGTGTTAAAATTTGTTTCTGATTACTTAATGTGTCATGATCTTGTAATCAACAGGATGGGTCCCCGCTAGCAACAATCTATGAGTTTTGTTAGGGCTGATTTTATATATATATATATATATATATATATATATATATATATATATATATATATATATATATATATATATATATATATATATATATATGTCTTGGTTTTCTTACAGTGATGAAGTTTATTGAACTGTAATGTTTTATTTTTGTTTGTAGAATATGTGGGATTTAACACCTGATACAGAGTTGCTAATAGAATTGCCTGAAGAGTACACTTTCGAAACTGTGTTGGCTGATTTAATTGTCCCTCTTGTTGATTCAGTTCTGTTTAAACATAAAGGAAAACCTGAAAACATACCTGTTACAGCAGACAGTGCAGTGGAGAATCCAGTCAGAGAAGATGACATCGAGTTTGACATAGTTGTCAGTGTGATCTGGTTCCTCCTTAGGGTGCTAACTGATGATGGTGATGATGAGAACCGAATAGGGGATTCGGTTATGGAGAAGAGGTTTCGATGATGTTATGCTTATGGGGTTTTTTGTCTAACTGTGTAACCCTTTAACCTCTACATAAGTCTCCTTATATAAGCACCCAGGAGGAAACCTAATTAGTTAATAAGGGTAATATGGTCCATCAACAATTACCAACTAATTATTAATAGGTTGTTATATATTTTGATCCATATAATGTAAATGATTATAATGGCTACTAGATTAAATATTAAATCATAATATATTTAATCTTACATTCTCCCACTTAGCCGAGTAATCATTTACTATGAGTATTAGATAAGCCTGATCAGGAGTTAACACTCATTTTAGCCTTAAACAAGTACTATAGCAGAGAAATACAGCCGTTGAATCATTATGCGACTCAGGACCCCCATTAATCATACTATAGCCTTAATTTAAAACCTAATCGTTATGATCAAAATACGCATAAGCCCTTTGTTTGATTTGTAACTTCATTTGTCTATATGCCATTATGCTAGCTTGACATATTCTTAGAGACATACAAAATCAAACTGATGAGGAAAATTAACTAATAGTTAATCATTCATAGTACGATATGCAATTGCGCATGACCATCAATTAATACCCGTCTATGAGCTCTCTAAATAAGACTTATGGGTAATAGCCCTTCAGTTATAGGATCCTTAAGCATATCATGAATGTATTCGATATAAAACTTAGTTTCCTCAATTCGTTCATAAACGAATAATTAATTGCGTATCGAAACTTAATGCAGCACCTCTGGAACTGTTACTGTTCAAGGAGTCATGGTAGCTGACTTTATCACACTAAGTCTTCAAAACATCAGTTATATGGAGTCAATAAACTTATGAGTCCACTGATAAATTTCTAACAACATTTAGTGACTATATTATGTCGTTATAACTTAGGTTGTTAATATCAGTGCATTATGACTCCTCCATGAAATAGGTTTTGTCTGCTGACATAAAGATATACCCGAAATTACATTTTGTCATCTTTGAATATCTCAAAGTTAAAGTAATAAACCGGTTTTAATTCTCACTTCTTCTTTAAATTGTAGCCTCTCGTTTCTTTTAAAGATATTGTAATACTCCATTAGATGCTTCACATTAATCTAGACATATCTAGTGTGTTGCAATGTGAGTAATATCTAAACGAGTATAGACTTGAACTTACATAAGGCTTCTAATTAATGAAGCGTAAATAAATAATCTCATTTATCCTATTATCCTCTAAAGGAGAGCAGTATTGTTTGTTACACATGTAAGGACCCATTTAAAGTTAAACTTATGGAACGGAACTAATATCCTATTGGGTCTATCTCAGTATGTTATGATATCAATCACGTAAGAGATATCTCTGAGATCTATTATATCAAAGTTTGTGTTAACAATGCTTTGACTTATGTAACATATACTTGTCAAAAGAATATCATCTATATAGACAAGTTTATTTTAGTTGCTCCCACTCATTTTGAGGTAGGTACATTAATCCACTTGGTTGTTGATGAAAATAATTACGTTAGCTTTTCATCACATTATGATGTTTGCATTAACCCATACATGGATATTATTGGCTTACAAATAAAGTGTTCTTTAACCTTCAGTTTGAAACTTTAGGTTGTTATCTAATGAACATGTAAATGTGTCAGCCATTTGTTAGGGAAAATTATTTATAATGTTCATCTAATGTAGCTTTAAACTATTATAAGCTACTAGAACAGTGATGATCCTCAAAGAAAACTTTGATAGTTTATCTCTTCCTAAGTATAACCTTTGACAATCAATCATGCTTCTTTGTGTCTTAACGCTTATATTAGGATTTGGTTTTGTTATGAACACTCTTAGGTAATTCAATCAAATCCCAAACGTTATACGAACACATAAAATCAATTTTACTAGAAAACTGTTTTATTCCATTCAGAAGATTGATTGACGCTAATGGCTTAATTTGAAGAGATAGGATCAGTAAACTTTTCCAAAATCCATTTCAAATTCAGTTAGGGAGGTTATGTAATCATCAAAGTTAGTAGGTTTTTAAACCTAGATGACCTCCTAAGTTGATTATTGGGTTTATTAGAAGTTTCAGTTTTATGGATTAGCTCTTGGTTAGGTTTCTATCATTTTCATTCTAAGTTTGTAAGAGTTGGTGCAGTATGGTGTACAAGAGGTGTAATCGGAGTTAAATTCGAAGTGAAATTTAATGACATTCTTCCCCCCGCCTCTTGTATTCCTTGCAAGTCATGATAAGGACTTTGACTGCTCCCACCGACCTTAGAAATCTTTATGAACTCAGCATGCTTAGGGTCAATATTTAACGATCAACAAATTCTAATAGAGAAAACATATTAATGACGTTAGTCATTGTAGTTTCTCTTGTTGAGGATTATGTTAGTTTAGGTAAGAAATCTAAGTGTGCCCACAATTAAGCAACAATGAAACTTTTGTAAGAGTAGCATTAGATTTAAGGAGATAAGTTTTGATAGAACAGTGTCGTGATGGAGCGGTGTCTTGTACAAGAGGTGTAAATTTAGGTAATGTAAAATTTTCACTCCCCCACCTCTTGCAACTATTGCAAGTTATTATTAAGACACTTAATGCTCCCACTGATCTTTAATATCTCTAAAATGCTACAAGAGAAGTTTCAATGAGCTACGTGACATGGGAATTTATCACATATACGTTAGACTTTATTTGATTTCTTTAATGTCCAGATATCATAAGAAACTTTAGGGACATATCTAATAGAAATCTTATTAAGTATATATATATGAATAGATTTCTTCTAAGATCGTGGGCCATATGCGACAAAATTTAGATACAAGTTGATAGTCTTTTAAATGATAAATGAATTATGTCTGAATATTCCATTTGGAATAAGTTCCACGAATGTCAATGACTTATGATGAACCCATACTTATTCCTTAAGCCAAGTTATATTTTAGGGCTTTAACGTCATGATTTGAAATCACTTAGAATGAGATTAGTTGAATAATCATCCTCATTAACCATGTCATGATTTCTCATGAATTTCGGTTATAATGGATGAAATTTATAAGTCTCATTTTCCTTTTGTCAAATTCTCATTTATATGATGACAAAAGTTGTGAAAGTGTAAGATGTCATCCAGTTCCATCTTAGTAATGTTTCTATCCAGATATTTAGAACAAATAAGATGAGAGTTTAAGGTAAGTGTGACTTTATGTTGACTATGCAAACCTAAAAACCTTCATAACATTGCTTAATTATGATACTATGTTCTGATTAATCTTCAGAATATATAAGGTATCGAAAAGCTTTGTTGGAAGACTTCTTATTATGGTTCTTATAGCCTTAACATTTAATTTTGTCACTAACTCTCATGTTAGTTATTTGTCGAGTTCTGGTAAGGAAACGTATGGAACTAGAGTAAACTAATCACGTGTTAATTGGAATATTAAAATTACCAGACTTAAATATCATTAGTAAGTGACTACTTTATTAACTTATCCAACTGTTCTTTTAAATAATGGATAGTCTCGTTGCTTATGCCTAGTCTAATGGCATAATTATGCAGTGAGAGTTTCCCTTGAAGAACCTTAGAGTTGGGATTTTGTACTTGTATTTTGATTATGGACCTTAGAACAATCCTCTTTTAAGGTTTTAGTGGTTGTAAGGTGAATAACAACTTATTTTCTAGCTTCAAACATTTATTTCTTTATACATATGTTGCTTATCAACACACTCATTATACTTTGGTACTTTTGAGTGTTGTAGTTGATTTATAATGCATCAAATTGTACAAGTGAAAATCTTAGTATGTAATGTACTGGAAAAATGTACTTATTTCCATGCGTAAGCCCTTAACTTTATGGGTCATGGTTTTGTACATTATAATGTATTCACATATACCACTTAACTTTATAGTTTAGAATTTCAAATGAAGGCATGCATCTTAGGAATTCGTATGATTATTCCACAATTATAGATTAGTCTTAGGAAAGACTTAATCTGGAATAACTTTAGTGACAGCACTTATTCTTGATTATCATAAGAGACATCATGTTCGATTTATCCTAATCGTCATGCTCTACTTTTCTTCTGTAGTGCTTTATCAGAAGAGAGCAATAGGATTATCGTGTCTTAAGAGATAATCAATGATTTAATTTAAGAGCTAATTCTTATAGAAACTTTAAGCAAAACATATTAGATTTAGGAATTAGAGTGGATGAGATATAGACTTATAGAAGAAAATTATAGTGAGTAAAATTATGGGTACTAAGAATAAGGCAGACGAAATGATCATAAAACTTAATTAAGGATCATTAATATAAGGATCATTATGTGAAGAGGTTGTGATATGTCTATTACTAACATCAAAATAATAGACTTATTTAAAGTTCTACTTAAACGAAGACAAATCAGCTTTGGCCTGAAGTGTAATCATTCAAGCATGTGTGCAAAGTGGTTGTAACAAATCAGCTTTGGCCAGAAATTGAGACAATCATTTTAGTTATGCACTTGTTAAGTATGCCATCTATGAAGGAATTAAATCAGCTTTGGCCAGATATTAAGACATTCATGTTTATGATGCACACTTAACATAGCTTTCGTAATACTTGAACGATAAGTAGACGCATCAAATCAGCTTTGGCCAGAAGTGATACATCAGAAGCTCATTCAAGTTAAGCCATTTTGGTTTTGTAAAACATTATTTGATCCTTATTAATTAACTAAATATTTACAAAAACCAGTTATTTAATAGCAAACCACCTGTTAGTGTGGGGGGTGCAGGGGGACAGCGTGCCCCCGCACGGGGTTCGGAGCGGAGCCCCGAGCTAAATCTTAGTTCACATTAAACAGCCTAAAATAATGAGGTTTCGAGTGAGATCTCGAGTCAAGTCTCGACTTATCTTGCAACATTATGAGGTCTCGACTCATTAAGGTCTCGAGTCGCAATCTCAGTCTCGAGTCACAGCCTCAGTCTCGAGTCGCAACCTCAGTCTCGAGTCGTAATCATGGTCTCGACTAGTATGTTTTGTGAGATCTCGGTTCCTTGATGAGGTCTCGAGTTGCAACCATGGTCTCGAGTTGTGAAGATTGAAGTCCTTAGTCGAAACCTTAGTGGTCTCGAGTCGAGACCTTGTGGTCTCGAGTCGAGACCTTATGGTCTCGAGTCGAAATCGTTTGGTCTCGGGTCATTAAAATTTATCTCGAAACTTCTTGTTTACAGCTGTTAATGTAAAACATAACTGAAAATTCGAATTCTAAGGGATTATGAGATATGGTTTCCTGTTTTAAGATGATCTAATTTTATCAAATATTTCGAAAATTTTATCTGTTGATCTAATAACAGTTTTTTCGAAAATTTTTAATAGTTAAAACAGATCAAAACATGGAAAAAACACTCATTAATCCTAATAACATTCCAAAACATAAGGGAATTTTCGAATTTTCCTAAGAACATGATGAACCCTAAAAAAAAAAATAAAACATAAATTCTGGAACCCGAAACCTGAATTTTAAGGCTTTTCTAAAACAGATTTCGGTTATAAACATAACCCAGTTGATTTCGAGTGATCATATAATTAATCTTTTTCCGAAAACAGAGATCTCGAGTCGTCCTTTATGACTCGAAACTGGCTGTTGGCTTTATTAAGTTATCAAAAATTCCGTTTTCCAGATTTTTATCCCAGAATTGATGGATACGAAAACATAACTGACTAATCAACATATGCTCTGATACCACATGTTGATTCAGTTCTGTTTAAACATAAAGGAAAACCTGAAAACATACCTGTTACAGCAGACAGTGCAGTGGAGAATCCCGTCAGAGAAGATGACATCGAGTTTGACATAGTTGTCAGTGTGATCTGGTTCCTCCTTAGGGTGCTAACTGATGATGAGAACCGAATAGGGGATTCGGTTATGGAGAAGAGGTTTCGATGATGTTATGCTTATGGGGTTTTTTTGTCTAACTGTGTAACCCTTTAACCTCTACATAAGTCTCCTTATATAAGCACCCAGGAGGAAACCTAATTAGTTAATAAGGGTAATATGGTCCATCAACAATTACCAACTAATTATTAATAGGTTGTTATATATTTTGATCCATATAATGTAAATGATTATAATGGCTACTAGATTAAATATTAAATCATAATATATTTAATCTTACACCTCTACCTTTGGTTGGTTTTGGTGGTGGTGGAGATAGGGATTTGGTGGTGGTGGTTGTCACAGCGGTGGCAGCGGATTTGATGGTGGTGGTGGTGGGGGTTAGTTGGAGAAAGATATGAACTGAGATTTGAGATTGAGATTTGAGAAAGGGAGATAGAGGTGTTTATTTGTTTAAATATATTATTAAACATACTGGTAAAATTACAAATGTACCCTTGTATGCCTTGCACATGACATAGTTAACTGAAAATTTTAACCAGGTTTTTGGTCAAATGACGTAGTGTGTAATGAGTTTTACAAATAAAGGACTGTGACTGTAATTATTGAAGTTAAAGGCTAACTATTGCAATCCGATACAAACATAAAGGACGAAAAGTGTAATTTACCCTAAAAAAAAATTATTAATTGGTGATGCTCCATATCATAAGCTGACCCGACCCGGATGAGCAGACTAGGTAGTGTTGGAAGGAAGTTAATTTCACAAACTGCTGCAACGCACCTCTTCTTCTTCTCCTCCAGATGAGCATGAAAATTCCAAATCAAACTATCTGCTAACCCATAATTCGTCGTCTAGTTATCCGATCCGTCATACGGATCTTCACTTTTTTCACCCTAAAAAGTTTCTTCGGAATCATTAATTAAAATCGATCGATGTTTGAATTTTAGGATTATTGTTAATGCGATGGTGGTCTGCAAGTGCCGAAAGGTATGCTGCTGCTAATTTATTTCCTCCTCTTTCAACTTATATTACGTTAGCTAGCTAGCTAGCTAGGTCTTGGTATTAGTTGAAGATAATTAATTAGAGCTTTTAGATCGGATCCATCCATTGATGTGAATCCTTCCTTCCTTCCTTCCTTCCGTCCGGGATCTTATAATAATAAATTGTTTATTGTTATGATCAAGTCTGTCTGTCTGTCTGAGGTGTTTGTTTGTTGCTCACAACAGGCAACTAAGCTGTACTGCTTCGTACACAAGGTCCCCGTTTGTGGAGAATGCGTATGCTTTCCCGACCACCAAATATGTGTGGTACGTCTGTCTGTCTAACACATCTCCATACAATCATTCTTTCATCTCAATTGCTTGATTTCACAGGTTCGTACATACTCCGAGTGGGTCATCGATGGGGACTATGATTGGCCCCCAAAGTGTTGTCATTGTCAAGCCGTGCTTCAAGAAAATGTTGCTTCTCAAACAACGCGCTTGGGCTGCTGCTTGCGTATGTTCTTCTGCATTCGACAAACATGCATCATTTGTTTTTACTAATTTAACCACCTTATATTGTATATCTTCAGATGTCATACACACAAGTTGCTTAGTTTCAAATATTAAAAGTTATCCTTCTCACACCGCTCCTCCTGGATACGTTTGTCCAGCATGTTCAACTCCAGTAAGGTTAACTTGTACGCATATACGTTTGTAAAAGCTTGATGATGTACTTATATGTTGTCTGCAGATATGGCCTCCTAAAAGTGTTAAAGACTCGGGATCCCGTTTACATTCTCAGTTGAAGGAAGCAATTGTTCAGGTTAATTCAATCTTAAACAAGTATATGTTTAGTGTGTTTACATACAAAATGAAGTTGTTCATAGATGCGATGCGATTGTTGTATCGTAATGTTTTTTTTTTTTTGTGGTTATGCAGACTGGAATCGAGAAGAATGTGTTTGGAAACAATCCAGTTTCATTGACAGTCAGGGTTGCCCCAGAGCCTTCGGTAACAAAAGACGATGCAGCAAATGGTTCTGCTAAACGTTCAAGTACAGATAATGTGGAAATAGATGTTCCAAGTTCAATAAATCATTTGAGAAGCCCAACTTCTAGTGCTACGACCAGAAAGAGTGCACCACAAGTTGAAAGGCAAAACTCTGAGGTTTCATACTTTGCAGACGACGAAGATGCTAATCGTAAGAAGTACTCAAGGAGAGGTGAGATTATTATTGTGTTCAAAAGTCAAATTTAAAGTTGCTTTTGTGCCTTTCAAATTTATGTGGCATCCATAATCTCTTGGTAATAAAATGCCCGCATACGTGATGAGCACGCTACGCCATCAGCTTTTGGGATCAAAATGCATCGGAGCACCACACGTTTTTTAAAACCAAGATTCATATTAGACAATGGGATCAGTTTCATCTTATATCCGTAATCTTTCAAAACACAAAGTATCATATTGCCCCTTTCATTGTAAATAAAATAAAATAAAATAAAGACTAAAATGTCATTTTCGTCCCTGAGGTTTCGCCAGTTTTGCGACTTTCGTCCAAAGGTTTGTTTTTCCGCATCTGGATCCAAAAGGTTTGAAATCTTGCCATTTTCATCCGGCTCGTTAACTACATCTATTTTTCCCTGTTAAGTTAGGGGTATTTCCGTCTTTTTTGTTAACTTAAAAGGCAATTTGGTCTTTTTCACTTTATGTAAAAAGACCGAATACTCCTGAAAAAGACCGAAACGCCCTTTAAGTTAACAAAAAAGACGGAAATACCCTTTACTTAACGGAGAAAAATGGATGGAGTTAATAAGCTTGATGAAAATTGCAAGATATCAACCCTTTTGGATCCAGATGCGTAAAAACAAACCTTTGAACGAAAGTCGCAAAACTGGCCAAACCTCAGGGACGGAAATGGAATTTTACTCTAAAATAAAATAAAATCAAGAGCCTATAATAGGAAGACAACTTTATTGATGTGGATCATCTCCGTTCATATGTTCTCTTAATTTACTCGTTGAAACTTGCTATTATAAGTAACTGGTTTTTACAGACTATGAGATAGGTTAAGCAATATGAAGTTTTGGTGTTTTAAAACACTAAATATGAAATTGGCCCTAAAAGATAAACACGGAGAAATGTAGAACATTGATTTATATATATATATATCCACTTTTGCACCTCATATTGGAAGATTGATTTAGTAGGTTAACATTAATTCACAGGAGGTTTTCGCAATCAGTTTTTGAGGAAACTGTTGCCGTTTTGGTCAAGTGCATTGCCAACTTTACCAGTTACCGCACCCCCTAGAAAAGATGCAAATGCAGATGACGTACATGTGCGTCACCATAGACCGTCAAGGATGGATCCAAGAAAAATACTTCTTGTCATAGCAATCATGTAAGACCGTCAATGACTTGGGTATAAGGTGGTGTATGTAGGGCTGTAAAAGAACCGAACGTTCTGCGAACAGTTCATGAACCGTTCGGTGGGACGGTCGTTCGTTTTATAAATGAACGAATACGAACAAGATATTTTGTTCGTGTAGTTAAATGAACAGACATGAACCTATGCCGCGTTCGTTCATTTGTGTTTGTGAACGTTCAGTAATGTGTTTGTTTATGTTCGTTTTATGTTCAATAGTTCATTAGGAGTTTTGATTTATATATTTTATTTAAATACTTCAAAATTCCCACTGATAAAATATTTAATAAATATTAGTGTATTGTATATTACATACCTTTTAATATATGTCCATTTGTGTCCGATTATGTTCTTGAACGCTTGTTTGTGTTCATTACCAATAATTAACGAACAAATACACACGAACACGTTCATTTCCTTAATGAACGAACAAGAACAAAAAATCTTGTTCAGTTAGCGTTAATGAACAGTTTGTGAACACACATTTCCTTAACGAACGAACACGAACAACGGTTCATTTGCAGGTCTAGGTGTATGTGTTTTAGAAAACTGAAACTACACATGATTTTATTTAGCCTCCAAAATTGAAGTATGGAATTTACATATAATGAATGACTTATGTACAATGGTTGCATGCAGGGCGTGTTTAGCGACAATGGGTATTCTGTATTACAGAATCGCACAACGCGGTTTTGGGGAGGAACTACCTCAAGAGGGGGAGGCGTAGTCAATTTAGTCTTTTGATTCTCTGCATTTCTTGTTATAATTTGGATGGATTACAGCCCCATTATGTTTACTTCTGGTAGAAGACCTCTTTTTTTTTTTTTTTTTATAAAATGGTTTGCTGTTATACTTTTTTTTTTAATTTTTTAAATCTGCATGTAAAAGGGCACATATCAGCAGAAAGTTATGAACCATTCTTTTTTATTGATAGATCTTCAATCTTATTTGTTTTTACTTTTATTACAATTTTTGGCTCTAGTCTACCAAGCTAAAACTTCAAGGGATTTTAATTTTAGTCTTTTCTTATTTGTTTCCATGAGTAGATTTTTGTAACTTAGCCCTAGTTGTAGTTTGTTATGAAGTTAAATGAGGGTGTTACAAAGTTGTGATTTGGCGAGTGCATTGGGTTATGGTGTAGGTACGGGTGAGCAAAAGGAAAAACCCGACCCGACCCGACCATTACCCGACCCGACCCGAGAACCGATCAAACATAAAATACAGAACCGAATCACTACCCTAAATATAGGGTCGGTTCCAATCCATAGGTCAAAGTCGGGTTTCACCATGAAAAGAACCGAGAACCGACCCGACCCGACCCTATTTTATATGAAAAATTGGAACCGATCTAAATACCTAGGTACTTGGGTTAGGGTCGGGTTGGGTATATTTTCGGTTCGGTTCTCGGTTATTTTCGGTCCGGACCTAAACTTGCTCACCCCTAGGTGTAGGGTGACCCGGTGAGGGTGGAATTAACTAATTTTGGGGCTGTTTGTTTACCTCTTAATGGAGCTTTTAATAGTTCAGACCTCTTACTGGTTCAACACTTAATGATTCAGCCTGTTTGTTTCACCAGCAGATGTCTGAATGGTTCAGACATTTACCTCTGAATGGTTAAGATTTATACGGAGTCTGAAGACCTCTAATCTGAATTGGTCAGACATTTGCCTCTTAACGGTTAAACATTATACAGGCTCTTAATGGTTCAGACCTCTTAATGGTTCAGACCTCTTACTGGTTCAGCACTTAATAGTTTAGACCTCTTACTGGTTCAGCACTTAATAGTTTAGACCTCTTACTGGTTCAACACTTAACCATTCAGATGTTGCCAAACAGCCCCTTAGGCTATGGGGTATACTTTCACACCCCTTAACTGCACGTAGGCACCACATCACCTACTTGACCCTCTTTCACTTCACCGCACACCAAGGAAATGGTTTAACCCCATTAACGCCCATTAAAATTAATTAAAATAAATATATATAGCATGTTGTGTGTGTGCAAATTTTGGAATGCTTGATTCTCTCCCTCTCTCTCTCCTAGTTAACTTCTTAACATGTGAAGTTTTTAATGCCTCTTAAGACCCTTCAGGAGCGGTTTAACAGGTGTTAACGGATGTCAACTAGGATTAACACCTATGGATGTTAGAGTATACCAGGTGGCCTTAGGCTCTGAGATGAACTTATGACTTATCATTCTTAATTATATACACTTATTATTCTAAGTTTTGGTTTGTGTTTAATATTAATAGACTAAACATTTAAGCAAATTTTTTTCTTGGTATGTGTCACAACAATCGTCTATATATAGAATGATCATATGAAAACCTATAATACTTGTTACTTGACCTTAAGCAACATGTAAAAATACTAAAAGTGTCACTTGGCTATGATGCAACTCCCATGTCTGTCGAGGCAAAGTTTATTTAACTCTTGTATTTCAAAAATATGATGCACTTTAGCTCAGGGCTGGCGCATTGGTATTATCAAATTAGGCTAGACTTGTTTTTGGCCCATTTAAACAATGCTTCTAAGCCCAAGATTTAGGATTTTACTTCAAGAGTCATCACTGTCCACACACGCCTTCATTCTAGAATCCAGATGTATTTCAAAAATATGATGCACTTTAGCTCAGGGCTGGCGCGTTGGTATTATCAAATTAGGCTAGACTTGTTTTTGGCCCATTTAAACAATGTTTCTAAGCCCAAGATCTAGGATTTTACTTCAAAAGTCATCACTGTCCACGCATGCCTTCATTCTAGAATCCAGAAGCAGCGACGCAACACGTCAACACTCGTTACTTGCGGCGGCTTTTGAGTAACCAATGTGAAACTGATTGCCGGCTGGAAGAAATTAGGGGTAATCATGGCTATGGTTATAAAATGTCTCAAATCTGTGGATTCTCAACATGTAACGGCTAATTTTTCATCATCCGCTAATTTGTATGTGTGTGTATATATTGAGCATCCCTAAATAATTACTAAATCACTAATAAGTATTGCAAATTGGATGATTTAATATAATATTTGCGATTTTGATTTGGTATAAGTGATTCTATTGATATTTTTTAGGGTTGTCAAGTATTCCAGAGTCAAAAAATGAATTGGACGATTAGTTTTCGTATTGCTGGCTTGGAAGACACTACTCAGGTTAGTTGTAGAAAAGGGTTAATTTGATGATTTTCTTTGTACAAATTCAATAGGCATCGACTTTGTAGTTTGCTTAGTGCCTCCAAAAACGTTAAACTGACCACTAAATGTTTAATTTATTTTTACAAGGTTAAAAAGAGCATTTTATAAGTTATTTAAATTTTACACGAATTTAAAATTAGACTTCAAACTTGTTATAAAATGAAGACCCCAAGTTGTGGCTAAGGCATTTGTATTTAACTCTATGTATATTATAAGGATAAGTTGGTTATATAATCACTAATTCCATAATGATTAATAATATAAATGAGTAGCTTGTCTCTTATGACCAGCCAGTGGTTAAACGTGCCAACACAACCAACCATGATGTGGAGGAATTCACTTGTGTGCTGCATATAATAATCTATTTATGTTGGGTTTTATAATATCTGGAGATCGTGCAGTGGCCGCCCTACATTCCGTTTGCAAAACTACAACAGCACATACATACATACGCGGTTTCCTTGAGTCTTTTTTTTGTTTTTTTTTTTGTTTTGTTTTTAATAAATAAATATGCTGTAGAAAGAAAATATCTAGAGCTAGCCTGCCTGCTTAGCTCATACAAACAATCTTTGCTTGCAACAGACAGATGCAATCTATCCGTTATTCTTAATGCCCTTTCTACAATTTTATTTTCATAAGCTTAAATGCCACTTCCGCAAAACTAAATATATGCAATCGCTAGTGTGTCACGCCAAGCGGAAGCGAAAAAATAGATATATTATTATTGTATGATGACTAAATTTGATAGATATTGTCAAATTCTGGAAAATAGATATAGGAAAGAAATATTGAAATTCTAGAGGACTTATAAATTGCTTGCGTTGGTGATTTTTTTTATTACATGAAGAAATCTTCAAAATGAATTTGAGATTTATTATCATTTTCTCTCGCGTCTACCACACTCCCCATTTGTATATGTTTTTGGTAATTGGGTTATTTGTCCGTCATCACATATTAACTCTAAAGGTTGATCATGAATATGCTTTAGAATTCACATATTTAATTTCGTTCTATACGTAATTGCATTTATTTAGATATATATAGGAAATTTGCCATCTACGAGAAATTTTGTAAACATGATTACTATTTACTTTTTACATATCTGACAAATTATGAAAATCAATTTCTTAGAGCTCCTACTTTTTCAAGTAACATGTTCATATCAGACTTACAGGGATCATTTGTTAGGCCTCCCAGGCCACTTCAATCTGAAAATCAAATTACATAATTGTCCAATCATTAATCAAACATAGTTCTAGTTACAAGATTTTATCTGGTGACTAACTGGATCATCTTGTTGACATGATAATATCATTAATTAAAAAAAAAAAAAAATCAATGTTTCTGGACAAACAAAGGATGACCCTTAACCACCTTGTCCGTGTGTCAAATAATCTGTTTTAAAACCCATGAAAGGTCATGTTAGCTGTTTTTAACCAAACATTCTAATAATTGTTTTATTAAAGTTTTAATATAATTATCTAGATAGTCAACTTATATGTTTTTGGCCAAGTACTATTTAAACATAGCTTCTCTTGATGACACCTCAACAACACATTTCATTTTTTGCAAGGCAAAAAAAATAAAAATGGAATTCTTTAGTGGAACATGCTCTACTGAAGAGGCTGATTTTATGTCACATTTATTTGGTACTAAATTACCCAATGTTTCCACTTCACAAGAAAATAGCAGTAATGGAATTTTTCCCACTTCAAGCGGTGAAAGCTATCGCTCACTCTCCTTTTCAAGTGGCAGCCAAAATGGTATTTCGGTAACTCCTCCTTTCATCCCCGCAGCAGAATATAACAGTTTGTCGAGGAAATATTATTGTAATGAGGTAGATATGTTCACATGAGTCTTCTTTATTACTAATGCTAATGCTAATGCTAATGATGCAATCATAGTGTATTGAGCTCTGATAAATGTTGCATAGGAGGACCACACGAGTTGGAAAAAACCCAAGAGTCAGAAGCTTGTTTCAAAACTCAACACAGCTGGAGTTGACCATGATGTCACAAATGGCAGGAAGAAGGGCTCCTCCGCAATTGATAGCCAAAGCGTGTATGCTAAGGTAGCTGGTACTTCATATGAAAACATCTTTCATTCTCAAGTTGTTAATCTAATATTTTGATGATGTAAAGCTATGCTAATATGTCTTTTGCAGAAAAGAAGAGAGAGAATTAATGAAAGGTTAAGAATGTTACAGAATCTTGTTCCTAATGGTACAAAGGTAATTGAGTTATATGTTTACAAATTTAAGAAAGAAAATGTTTTCTTTTTTGATAAATTTTTCGGTTATGAAGGTTGACATTAGCACAATGCTTGAAGAAGCTGTTGAGTATGTGAAATTCTTGCAGCTCCAAATCAAGGTAAGGAAACCAAACCAAACACTACTATTGAAATATTTTTTTTACACAAACTGCTTATGGTGTTTAGCTCACTGAATATATATAACTTATCAAGGGTAATTTTTGAAAATAATAATAATCATTTTGTTCATCCAAACTGCTTATGGTGTTTGCAGCTGTTGAGCTCTGATGATTTATGGATGTATGCTCCTATTGCATACAACGGGCTGAACCTCGGGCTCGATGTGAAGCTACCTTCACCAAGATGAGATGACACATATAGCCTTCTTCATTCAATGTTATTATTATTTTTTTATGTTTAAGCCTTTAGCCGCTTAAGGTGGTCTTTTTCTTAAACATGGTTCTTTATGAGCATGAGCCAAGGCCATTTGGGTCCTTTCGGGAGTGTTTTTGGTTGACATCTAGTGTCTAAAATCATATTTAAAGAATTTAGTGCTAATGATAGCGTCGAATTCTTATTCATTCATTGTGTTAACTTTGTTGGCTAAGTCTCATTGTTAATTATCAAACATAAAACAACTAATTCTCATTATTGAACATGACTTAACCAAGGACTTGAAGGTGGACATTTCCGTCCGGTATGCTAACTTTGTCAACCTTAAAAGTGACACTACTAGAAACATTTGTAACGGGGTCTTCCACGGTCACTTCATATCGACCGTTAAATACTGAAACCCGAGAGATCCCCTTCCTATCTGATACAACTTCAATGTTCCCCGTTTTCCATTCTTCCATTAACCTATCGATTAGATCCCCTACCGGTGTATTCTCCAATTTCTCATTGGTCATGCACATCACATCACACCCGTCGATGGACGCACCCGTCCATATAACAATTGCCTTCACCGCAGCATGACAAAACGACTCCCTTAGTATTTCCTCCAAGTAAATAACCTGTAGTTGAGCTTTATTCTCAAGTGTTGGATCCATTTTCACATCCAACTCGGTTAGCCATATAGGCAAACCGGCTTGACTTAACAAAGTCAACGAGTTTCGAACATAATGAAGGTCGATCGGCTCAGCACCATAATGACTTTCCAACCCGATCCCCATTTTCATTCCGCTATTCCCCGGGTAAGCCTGAATTTTCTTAAGCCTTCTCAAGTACTTTTCGGGTGGGGCCCACTCGTCATTCACATGTTCGGTCGTGTTAAACTCGTTCATGTACAATGTCGTGTCCGGATCAATATTATGAACTCTGTTATAAAAGTAAGCCGACGCGTTTTTCCCGAGCCTCTTTTCAAAGAAATTGTGGTGTAAATTCTCGTTCATAACGTCCCAACCAACTAACCTCCCTTTGTATCTTGTAACTACAGAGTCAACTCGTTTGTTTGCTGCTTGTAACAACTTTTCGGGTGAAAGTTTTCTGACCCATTTTTGTTGGTATTTAACATCATCCCATAAAACCGTGTGGCCTCTAACAATGATCCCGTGTTCATCGGCAAATTTTAACATGGCATCCGGGTCAGTATAATTTTCTTGACCCTGTGTGGGTTCGGTGTAATACCATTTTAGCTCGTTATGGAAGTCAGCAGCTGTGAATTTGGAAGCAAACCATTTCTTGTATGCTGAGTTGTTGAGGATCCTATGGGTCATACCGCAGCCCCAGTGGAAATCTGAGGTTAGCTGCTTTATGTAAAGTTTTGCGCCTTTTACTGCTGTTTTGTTCGGGTAAGTTATCATGAATTTTAACTGCGTTTTGCGCCCCTAAAAATGAATGGAATTTAACATTAACATAACTTCAACTACAAATTCATATCAAATTATAATTTAGCAATTCACTTGCAGTTTAGCAACTCTTTATCTTATTGCTGATTATGCAAAAAATCTTTTTGAAATATATATATTTTTTTTTCTAAAAAGGTTTGTGTTTAAGAATAGTTATTATTATTAAATGTCAAATCAGACATAGACAAACAAGATAAAATCAGCAAAAAAGTTCACACTTTGCTACAATTAGTTATAAAATGTAGCTTGGTTTAATGAAATGTATAAGTTGAAATCTATTTTACTTGCAATTGCTAAAACTAAAAGTAAATTTAAAATTAGAATGATTGACATTTGAGATGTTAAAAAAAATTATACCTCAGTAATCTTTTTGTGTTGGTAAGATCTCCATTCTTGTTTGGTGTATGGACTAAATAGTGTGTTTTCATCAAACCCTTTAACCTCCTGCTGCATTGCATTGGTAAAATTATTATTCAAAAAAAAAAAAAAAAAAGATTATTGAAGTAACAGCTAGCTAATAGAAAACAGAAAACTTGAAGTTGCCTTTTCTTCTTCTGTTGCATAGTTATCCTCCTGGGCTCGAGTTATGTCTCCTGGATTGAAAAATGGAAGAAGTAATTAATAGATAGATGATGATAAAACAACAGAAACATACACTAACTAACCTGATTTCAGCAAGAAGAAGAAGCATAGAAGAAGAAGAAGAAAGATATTCATGAGATCTAAGATCCAAAAACAACCAATGGGTTATGGGCTTTGGTTGGTGGAACAATGTCATATCTCAATAACCGCATATGCTACCAAAGAATCTTTTACTTGAATTATTTTATTTTATTTTTTTTAACCTTTTCTTATTCTTTGTCGAGGATGGACGTGGAATATTACATTTTGAGTCCCTCAGACTTGCAAAATGTTACTATAATCGTCCCTAAGCTTGATCAAGAATTACATAGGTGGTTACAAGAAGAACCTCCACCTCTCCTGAGGTGCTTTGTTTTGCAGATCACTCCAGGCTACATTGATCGAAGAAGAGATAACCCCCCTATAGTTCTATCTCAAAAGGATTAAGCAGGCTGGTGTTTCTTTCAAAAGCCGAATTGAACGAAGGCGTCAATGGAAATCAAGATCACTACTAAAGAGCACAAGAATAATCAAATCTCTCTCTCTCTCTCTCTCTCCAACCAACCAACCACCATTCATTTATTCAGTCTTAAAATAGTAAAGTGCAAGCATGTGATAAGAAGTATTTACAAACCATAAGGATGAAAAATGTAAAAGTTTGAAAAAGAAGTATTATTTGTTTTTTTATTCATGTGATCGAATGGGAGGGAAGTATAGAAGAATAGATATATTAATATTACTGCAACAAAATTCACGATGGTTCATAGGCATTGGCTAACTATATATATAATCACAATTAAAATAGCAGCCAGAAAGGTGATGGTCAAATGTAAATAAGTTATGGCAGGAGCAGGAGGAGGTATAACACTAAAGATAAAAGATATATGCAGTGCCAACTGCCAAACATATTAAAATTTCAGAAAGTTCAATTAATTTATCAGTTTATAAACAAACAAGTGCTATTGAATACATAGACAGTCATTTCTTGTAAAATTCGACTTTTAATCTACCGAACCAAAATTTATACATGAACCTAGACAGTCATTTCTTGTAAAATTCGACTTCTAATTTAGTATTTTGAAACCCCAATTTTCTTAACTATTAGTCAAAATTTATTCTTTCTATTGGAACATTAGTTGGGATGGATGACGATTTATTATAATTGTTCAAACATGACACAACTCACTGAAAATAAATTTACACACTTTCAAGTTTCTACATCCTCTTTTTAAATACTTCTTTTTTTTGTTGTTTTAATATCCAACAGTAACTTCTTTATAGGTTTTTCTAAATGTTACAGAGTGAAATCTAATAAACAGCTAATAACTGGATCATTGGCGTAGCATAGTGGGGGCGGCCGACCCCCTGAACTTTTCACTGGATTGAGTCTTTTGATCAAAATTAGAACGCACATGTTTTCCTTTTCTATATTTTCTGCAAACAATATAAACAGACAATGTTTTGCATTTAACCAGCAAGTTAACAATGAAAAATAAAAGTTTACAAAAACTAGACGGGGCATTCCGAGAATTGAACTCGGAACCTCTCGCACCCTAAGCGAGAATCATACCACTAGACCAAATGCCCATTTGTTTTGTAATGTGTATCTAATTTCCTTTGTTATGAAAACTATAAAACAAAAGAACTAAAAAGTGGGGCATTCCGAGAATCGAACTCGGGACCTCTCGCACCCAAAGCGAGAATCATACCACTAGACCAAATGCCCAGCTTGTTATAGTGGAATCAAATTAACATGCTAGACTTTTATGTTTTATATAAATATGTTTTATATAAATCTTATAAGTCATGGACCAGAGACACTTATATCACATGAGGAAAGATATCTGGAAATTAGGTATCCTGAAGCTAAGACAACTAATAGACACCAATCCTCTTTAAGTATCAAGTGACAACTACCGTCATATTCAAGTACAAATAATGAGAGGTGGTCATTTCGTAGCTTATCTGGATTTTCTTATCAACCGTGTTGTTTATTTACATGTTTTATAAATTGGTTATTGAGAGATTGTAAATATCATATAAATGTCTTCCGTATTATAAAAGAAGAAAGAAAGTTATGTTTAACAACCTTACTAAATGAGCCTACAATTATAGTACATTACACTTGTGTAAATAAATAGTCAAATATCAAACAATTTGTTCTTATTCTAAAGTTCCTATCTTTATATTACTAACCATTGGGTTCATACATGTGTTTTGAAAATTAAAGTAGTAACGCGGTGTGTAAGAATCGATCAAGACCAAACTTTTAATTGCACATCAAAAGTCCGTATGCAAAAGCAAATAGAAAACAATCAACCATAAGATTTTTCAGGGAAAAAAAAAAACTTACCTTAAACCGTGGGGTATGGTGGGGCTTGGGTTGACACGTGGCTTGGGGGCAGACATGGGCTAACCCACATTCAACTCGGTATGGTGGGGCGGGGGTTTGGGGCGTGGGTTTGGTGGGTTTCGCTGGGCTGACCCGCTGGGCTATTTGAATATTTTTTAAAACAACAAATTTAATTTTTTTAATATTTTTAAATAAAGAAAATTACATAAAAAAATTCATAACGTTTATATTTCTTTTTTATCTCTTCTCTCATCTCCAATACTAGTTGCAACTCGTCACCCTCTAGGTGATCAATAGGCTGGGATAGAAATTTCAAATCATCCCGTTTTTGTTTCTGGGCATCTCTAGCGGCATCTCTAGCTTCTTTGCTCTTTCGCATTTCGGCCCTTTGTTGTTGGAATACATTGAATGTATCTAACTTGCATGAAATGTCTTCCAACTGATCGCTGTATAATCCCCTACGCGAGCCCGAACTCCCAGCTGAAGGCGATGCCATATCCGATCTTGTTTTTTGAGCGCGCCTTTTTGAGGCATCTCTTCCATATTCAGGCCGGTTTGGCGAATCATCCAAAAGGTCCTCAAACTCTTGATCTCGTGCATCAGATTGTGCTTGGGACGAGGCCCTTGACCTTTTGGAAGACGTGTTCGATTCGCTACCACTGGGGATATTCGCCCACTTTGGATGGAACTTACAAATCTCCCAACAATGCATGAAACGGAAGTCGCTCCCCACATTTGATTTGAATTGAGCCAATGCATTTGTCAGAATGTCGGCTTCGGTTTCACCACTTTTTGGGTTTTGCTTTGCATTATTTAAAAAACCACTATATTTTGTAAGTTGGGTGCTTATCTCGCTCCACTTCGAGGATAGGCTATAGTTTTCACGATAAGCCTCCCTTCCCATTTCTTCATGGAATGCTCTACTAACCGCTTCCCACAAATGACTTCGATGTTAAGAATTTCCTATTTTAATAAAAACAAAATTTAATATATTACAAAGTTATATAAAAAATAACCATTAATATATTACAAAGTTATATACAAAATATTTAAGAATACCTAAAGTTGCATGTTGAGTTTGTTGACACCAAACCCTCGCCAATGCACGTTCTTCATTAACGACCCATTTTTGTTGTTTTCGTTTGACGGTTTCAAGTGCTTTATCCGCCTCGGTTTTTTTCTTATGACTTCTTTTTTTGGGAGCTATTGAGGCGGATGGACCATCGTTGGGTGGTTGAATTTCGGGGACGGTTTCGTTTTGTGAAAGGTCGATGGAGGTTGGTGAAAGGTTGATGGGCGTTTGTGTAAACAGGGTGTTGATGGGCGTTTGTGTAAACAGGGTAGGTATCGAATCATCGGTGTGTGGGAAGTTAGTAAACAAACGATTCCCAAGATACGATGCATAACTCGCTTCTTGGGGCATAGAATAGTGTATGAAAAATGGACGAGGCATTGGACGATTGGGTGGTGGGCTAGGATTATTTTCTTGGAATGCATACGGGTTACTCGGGTCATAAGCACGGTTATGAGAATGCATTTTTTCGTTTTGTAGAAGGAGGAAGATGATTATAGAAGATGTGGTTGATTGTGGTAAAAAATGGAAGAAAAATGTGAGTTTTATAGGGAATTTTTTTTTTTTTTTGAACATAGCCGTTGGCCAACGGCTAGTTTGGTTTGGCCATTGAGAGCCCGCCATGTCAGCTTGTCAATACCGCCCCACGCCTGGCTTGAAACCCAAGCCCCAAGGGCCACGCCCCAACCCAAGCCCACCCGGGGTGGTGGCTTGGGCGTTTTCCCCCAACCCAAGCCCCATACCCCATAGTCTTAACCTGATTGTAGCAGACTATGATTCGCGAATTACCTTGAATCAACAACCCGGTCGCTAATTTTGAAACACGAAAACCTCGCTAAAAGCAAACCCTGACAACTCAAAACACCTTCAAGTTTCACTTGCGAAACGAACCAGACGAAAATTAGTTTATAATTAATTACTTAGAGGATGTTGATATATATGTTGGCTATGTATAATTTATTTGGTTAACAAACTAAAGAAAAAAAACTACATAGAAAAACAAAGCCAAGAAACGCAATTAGAAGAAATATAACATGGAGTGATCCATATCTCATTTTTCCTTATAACAGCACTTCGAATAAACATTAAAAATATATAGAAGTCTTTAGGTGATATAAAAAAGGGGCATACCGAGAATCGAACTCGGGACCTCTCGCACCCGAAGCGAGAATCATACCACTAGACCAAATGCCCGACTTTGTTTTTCCATGTTAGGTTTCCTAAATTATATGTTAAAGGAAACTGGAAAATAATTTTATTGTTCGGGTTGCATCATTTAAGATTGATAGATATAAAATAAAAGTGGCTCTTGATGAGAAAGCCACATAGTTCAAGAATAAGATTCATTTGCTAATTATGATGGGATCAGACGCTTTGTCAATATGAATCTACTTTTTATTTGTTTAGAGTATATTATGATGGTTTAGCCCGATATTTATTTAACTTAATTTATGTTTATATATTCAACTCGAATCTTACATGAAGCTAATCGATACCCTATAATTTCAAAGTTTTTAAGAGAGCCCTTTTCTTGGGTCAGTAGTCCTCATATGCTCCACTCTTTCATTTGAGTATACCTTTTTTTTTTTCTTTCTGGTTTGCGCTATGGTCCCCTTCTTTTGCTTTACGTGCCTTATTGTCTTGTCTTTTTGTATGTGTAGTATGTACTTTTAGTTTGGTCCATAAAATGTTCACCATTTTACTTTAAGCACTAATGTTATTTCAAAGTAGTATATATAATTTTTATAGTTTATTTTGATGATGAATGTATCATGTAATTTTTATAAAAAACGGGGGGGGGGGGGGGGGGGGGGGGGTTGATTTGGATAAAATGTTATATATTTGAATCAACTAAAATTAGATAATGGACCAATTTGGGTCTATTCAAATTATACAACACGTATCTCTTATAAAACATGTTAACTTAAAAAGTCCAAATGAGTTAACCATTGTTTGTGTTTAGCACATAGCTTCGAACACCACCAAATCAAATTGATACCTCTATAAAAAGACCTGTTTGAACCCAAAATCATTTACGAGAACCCATTTTAACAAGTTTAGTTAAACTATGGGGTGTGGAGGGGTTAGGTTGGGTTGGGTTGGGGGCATTGCTCGACATGTGGCGAGGGCGGGATCCACAAGCTAATACTCAAAAACTAGGGGTGTGGTGGAGAGTGGCTAGCTATGTGGAATGTTTTTTGTTTAAACTATTTAATATGTAATTTAATAAAAATAACACACTAATTAAAATAGAAGATTGCATAGAATATTTTACAAAACTACAAAGAAAATTAAAAAAAACCTACATAAAATAAAATAAAAAAACATAAAATTAAAAACTACATAGAAGTTACTCCATGTTATATTTTTTCATTATTATTTTTTTCATTTCCAACGTCATTGCCAATTGTGGGCCGGTAAGGTGATCGACGCGCATGGCGAGAAAATTTCATATCTTCGCATTATCTTTTTATCGAACGACGCTTGGATATTTTTCCTGATCTCAATCCTTTGTTGTTGGAGGAAATTAAATGTATCAATTTTGGTATTAAGATCTTCCAACTGGTCGGTATCCAAAGGGGTTGTTTGGGTAGTAGCCGTGGTTATAAGGATGCATTGTAGGATGTCGTGGGTTGATTTTATATAAAATAAAGAGATGAAGTAGAAGAAGTAGAGAAGTGGTAAAAATTGTAAAAAAAAATGGTGGGTATATATATTGGTTTAATATGTAAATAATTTTTTTAAACTAGCCGTTTGGCAACGGCTACTCCCAACGCCAAAGCCAACCATGTCACCCCCCCCCCCCCCCCCCCCCCCCCCCCCCCCCCGTGCTCGCGCGCGCGCCTCACGTCAGGCACAATCACCACGCCAAGCGGATAACGCCATGCCCAATGCTTAGCCGGTATGGTGTAGCCAGCGTTAAACCCAATCCGCCGCCCCAACCCACACCCCATAGTCTTAGTTAGTTATAAGACAAAATAGTAGTCACCGATTACTGGTTGCCCTTCCTTTGGACTTGGGGCATACGAAACTTAAATGCCTTCATAAATTAGTTCGACTCTTAACAAAACCCTACTCAAATGAAGGGCCAGAACACAGAGGAGACCTGACCTCCATCCCTCTAGCAAGAGTTTCCTTCATCACAAGGCAGTTGATTTTAATTCAAGAAAATGATAGGCCGAAAGATGGGCCATGTTTGGAAGGTGACCCATAACACTCTTGCATTAAAAACACAATTTGACTTTCATTTGGAATTTGAAAAGTGTCACACAAATTATGTAGTAAAAGTATTGCTTTAAGGCTATAGGGTATGATAATGACCTTCAAGATTATTATTATCCTTCATGTTAACGTCATGTCATGTCACGCCACTCTCATTGGTGTGGTCATGACACAATCCACCATCCCCATTTTTTCTATAAAAAAAGCCAATGCTGTGTAAAATATATTTAACTAATTAAGGAAAGTAAGGTGCATAGTTGTCCTGGTTTAATTATATGTGAACGATGGTGGTTCTCGGTGGTGTAGCACATCATCCACCATCCAAGAAAAAATATTTAAAACAATTTTGAAACGATTAAACATAGGATTATGAAATTATGTTTTACACCCCAAGAAAAGAAAAGTACTGTGCAAGTCACCCCCTTTTATTTCCTTCTTTCACCTTTTCTTTTACAATGAACAAAATAAAATCACGTGGCTTTGACAAACTTTGAGGCACATGGGAAAGTCACTACTCATTACTTCAGTAAATCAATCCTTATTTCACCTAAAACAAAGTTCACTTTTAGGTAAACAAACATGTAATAATAATAAACGACATCAAAATTTTAAAAGTTTATTCTTTCGAAAAATCTTATGCTATAACTACACATGTTTATACATTCACATAATAGTTAACTATCATGATAGAACTGAATAAATAATGGTTATCTTTGATGGATTTAATTTTATAACACTTTCGTTGAAAACGAATTATTGATACAAGTCTACCTTTAACTATCAAATTACATTCAAGGGGTGGTCTGTTGAAGATTTGTGAAGTGTATATTAAAAATCTAATTATTAATTATTAATGTTTAATAAACGAATTTAAGATGAATATATAATTTTATTTTTTCAACTAACTTTTTTTTTTCTTTACTTATATATATAATTTCGTTTATAATACTGCAATTTACATCAATATCGCAGGTAAGCGAGCAACAAGCTGCGCCGCTACCCCTTTCTGGATAGCAAACCCTAGTCTATTAAAGACAAACCCCTGCCCCCCTGTTGATGAGCCACTGCTGTGGACAACCTGTTGAACCCTAGTCAGCAAACGGATAGCTTCTGGAGCCAGGGATCCAAAGGTGTCGAAGGCGAAGGGGACAAATGCATGTTGGTTATCAGCACATGCTTTAGCGTGTTTGTCCACCTTTTTAGATTCGGCTTTCTTTACCGCTTGTCCTGCTACAAACCCATTTTCCCTTAACCCAGCTAAGGGAGAGACTCCTGTGAGATCTACACAAGCATGTTTCCCTCCCGCCCAGCCAAAGACGAGCAGGTCCGCTGGTCTCAATGTAGATCTCCCTTTCCATGGGATCTGTAAGGAAATTTTATTTGTTTAGAGTTTTACTTAGGGTTTAGTTAAGATCTATGAATTGTTGTCGGTTCCTTTTTCTAACAAAACGTCGTAGTCACTTATAAAATTGTTTCCACCTTTTCACTTTATAGGTTATTGCTTCACAAGAAGTGAAAGAATATTATAGATATTGTAAAGAGTATTTATTTTTTAATTAAACATGTACTAGTAAAAAATGATGTAAATAACATCAGATTTATAATTTATATAGATAAAGTAAATTCATGCCAAGACTCAAGAGGCCCTTTACTAATGTAATTGATGAATTCCTCTTCAACCAAGTGTTGAAGATTCAGACCTATCTTGGGTATTTAGATGCACTTTAGATGGTGTAGAATAACTAAGAAGTGTGTGTTCTAAAAAAAAGTAGATTTATTTATAATATGTGGATAATTACACTAAAACATATCACTACTAGAAAACAGCCAGATTTACGACAAGCATATTTGTAGCAAATCTGTGGAAAATTGGCCTTAGCTACAAATTTGCGACAAAACAAGTCCGTGTGAAAAATCCTTGTCGGAAAGTATGATTGCGACAAAACTACCACAAAATTACCCATCGCAAAATTTTCCACAAAATTCTGACAATTTTTTTTAAAGCCTTTTCTACCATTTTTCAACAAATTTGTCACAAATCCACTTTTAACATACTTTATTAATATTTTATTTTAGTCATTTTTAATAATAATAATTTAAGAAAACAATTAATTAAAAAACCATTTTTGACAAATTTCCTACAAACTCTAAAAACTATTTTAGACAAATTTCCTACAAATTTTAGTTTTTTTTTTTTGCGACACGGTACCTACAAATTTCCTACAGAAATAAAGTTACCAGATTCCGACAAAATTCCTACAAACTCTAAAAACTATTTTAGACAAATTTCCTACAAATTTTAGTTTTTTTTTGCGACACGGTACCTACAAATTTCCTACAGAAATAAAGTTACCAGATTCCGACAAATTTGCGACAATTTTTTTTAATAAAATCGGATTTTTTTTTTGCAAATAATTGCAAGAAATTTTTAGAAAATAGAAAAAACTTGTACACGATATTTAAATACGAATACCAAAAATCCTAATAAAAGTGCGTTTCATATTACAAAATTAATACGATCTTAACGTTTCAAAATGTAATACAAAACGAAAGTTAATATGAAAACGCGCTTTTGTAATGATAACAAAAAATTTCTAATGAAAAGCGCGTTTTCATATTACAAAACTAATACGATTTTAACGTTTCAAAATGTAATACAAACCGAAAGTAAATATGAAAACGAGCTTTTGTAATATGAAAAGCGTGTTTTCATATTACAAAATGAACACGATCTTTACTTTTTTCTTGAACTATTCATCATTTCTTCTATCTTTTTTTGCCATACTGCATTTGCGGCTCGCTCCCGTTCACGCTCGGCCCACTCTTGTTCCCGCTCTTGTTCCCATTGTGCAAAACGAGCTTCCATATTTTTTCAGGCCTCTCTTTCTTTTTCCAACTCTGCTTGAACCTTTTTAAGCTAAAATTCATCAAAGTGGACATTATTAATACATATTAACAAAAAAAAAAAAAAAACAAATTGTAACATTAAACACATATTTAGGGGTATTATCATGTGCAAGGGCATTATTACAATAACCATAAAACAGGTAAACTGTTCAGTAAACACAGCATCGGCAAAAAATCGGTTAACGGCGTGTACGTTGTCAGTTAACGACATGTACGTTGCTTATAAGGTTTTTTGAGCAAACAATCGGCAAAAAACTAAAGGTTTAATTCAGCGAAAAAAATGCCAAAAATAGCAGGGTTTTATCATCAAAAAAAGTAATAAAAGTTCAGGTTAATTCCGCAAAAAAGGTCTAAAAACTGCAGGTTTTCAGCAAAAAATCCCCCAAAAATGCAGGTTTTTATCATAAAAAAATGGGGTATTGGATTTTAATAATCCCAACTTTCACTAATTGGCCGGTAATAATCCCAACTTCAAAAATAGCCTACAACACTCCCAACTTGTAACATTTTGGCCAGCAATGATCCTTGTCTAACTGGGTTAGTTAAATGTGACGTGGCAAGTGACGTGGCGGCTGATGTGTTTAAAAACTTAAATGTTGGAGACCTATGTGGATGCTGATGTGTTCAAAGAGTACAACACCCCTATTTAAAAGGCATTTTAACCCTAATTTAAACCCAATCCCTGATGTTGACATCATCCTCTTCAATAAGCTGCCCAAACAAAAACCCTAAGTTCTTCAAAGTCGATCTGGATGGTAACGTCTACTGTAATCATGATATGCTTGCAATTTTTCGAGTAGTCAGCCGTAAACGAGATCGAATTGGGAAGGAGTTTTATGGTTGCCCTCTCTGGCCTGTAAGTTTTTCCTTAAAGATTCTCCTTCTAACTTGTTAATTTCATTAACGGTGTGTTCATTTTGTAATCTGGTTAGAGAGTGGACTGCAAATTTTTTTTGTGGAAAGAAGATTTGGAGAATGTCTTTAAGAACACATCTATGGCCAACAATCCAAGTTATGAAGGTCTGAAGATGGAAAATTTGAAGTTACAAAACAAGATATTAGAAGAGGAGAATAGAAAGCTGAGACAGAGGCTTTCGATGGAAAAGTACAAGTGGAATTCTTCATGTCTGTTGGGTTTTGCAATAGTTATGGCAATATGGTGGGTTTTAAGTCCCAAGAGTTAATATTTAGGTTTTGTAATAGTTATGGGAGTATGTTGTTATGTAATGCTTATTGCATAATGTACAATCATGTGTGTTAATGAAAAGTAGTGCATATAGCACAATCTTTGTTATAGACAGTTGTGTTTGTTTATCAAAAGTCGACCAAAACGACCAATATTAAACTGCTGTCAATATGAAACAAAACTCGACAAAAAACAACCAAAACGACCAATTATGAAACTGCAGTTAATCTGAACCAAAACTCGTCCAAAACGACCAATATTAACCTGCTGTCAATCTGAACCAAAACTCGACAAAAACGACCAAAACGACCAATTATGAAACTGCTGTCAATCTGAACCAAAACTCGTCCAAAACGACCAATATTAACCTGCTGTCAATCTGAACCAAAACTCGACAAAAACGACCAAAACGACCAATTATGAAACTGCTGTCAATCTGAACCAAAACGACCAATATTAACCTGCTGTAACTGCATTACATACTAAGATTCATTACATTCCAAAATGCACAAACTGAACAGCTAAGTTTTGTGCGATAAACATACTACTACATACCATGCATGTACTGAACAACCAAAAAGCATGAACTATAAAGTCATCATGCATCATTAACTACCAAAAGCATACAAAACACATACAAAACACATAATTACTAAGCTTCACCTCCCTTTCCCTCTTCCCCTTGCATGACCCTTTCTCCTTCCCCTTTGACTAGGACCCTGGGATGGTTGGCTGACAGCTTGTGAGACTTGACTGGCTTGAACTCTTGCTTTCTTGGGCCTTCCCCTTGGGTTATTAGAAACACCCTCAGCAGATCTCTTCTTCTCATTTGTGCAGCCCCTCTTATTGTGCCCTCTCTCCTTACAGTTGCTACACTTCATGTTATTACCATGTTTGGACAATTTTCCTGGTTTCTTAGGGTTCTCGTGTGGGTCTCTCCTTCTATTCTTCTTAGGTCTTCCAGGAGCAGCCTTGATTGGAGGTGGGTCAAGAGGGTAATCAACTTATGGCCAATACTTCTCACTAGGCAATGGAGGAATGGTGTAAGCATAAGTCTTTAGGTATTCTGACTTGTGATAACATTCATGTACAAACTCCTCTGCATTCCTGTTTAAGAAACCAGCCACTGCACAAACATGCTTACAAGGGATACCCTTCAACTCCCATTTCCTACAGCTGCAAGTTCTCATGCTCAAGTCCACAGAAACATCATCCAGTTCTCTAACTTGGAATACATTGAATGATGATGGATACACTTCACACATATATGCCCATGACTTTTCTTTCTCAACTTTCTGCTGTATATTTGGACACACAATCAAGTCTTGTTTAACCATCTCTGCATATTGGGTTGTTAGCCTAGTCATTATTGATACCCGGATGTCTTCAAGCATGTTGATGATGTGTTTGTATCTGGACTGTATAATGTAACCATTAAAGGACTCAGCCATGTTATTAACAATAACATCACACTTTGTATCAGTCTTTAGATATGCCCTTGAGAAACATTGTGGGTTTTGCTTCAAGAATGCCTCAGTAGCTTCAGGTGATAGGTCTTCCATCTCTTTAATGGCTGCCTTGTAGTCAGGAATGCAGTATGCTCTACAAGCTTTCCAGAAAACGTCTTTTAACTCATCTCCCTTGAAGTTTTTATGCCAATTAGCATAAATGTGTCTAGCACAATTCCTGTGTTCAGCTTGAGGCCACACTAATGCAACTGCATTAATTAAACCCTGTCACAAACATAGATGTTAGTAAAAACATAAGTCTAACAAAACATAAGTATACAAAACAAAAGTATTACCTTCTGTTGATCAGATATTAATGTCCAACCTTTCCCACCATCATTGACTTCCAAACACTTCCTTAACTTTTCCATAAACCACTCCAAGCTGTCATTTGTTTCACCTTCAACTACTGCCCAAGCCACAGGGTACATTTGGTCATTTGCATCCCTTCCAATTGCACCCAACAACATACCACCAAGAAAAGTTTTTAGGAAACAACCATCTAAACACAGTGCCTTCCTGCAACCTGCTAAAAACCCCTTCTTGAGCCCATCAAAACACACAAAGAGTCTGTAAAATGTCTCACATGTGGAACTTGGATCAACATTTATGAAGCCTGGTGGGGCAGTTAAAAGTTCAAATGTGGAAGTTGGATTAACTTCCCTTAAAGCCTCCAAATATGAAGCAAGTTTACTATAGTGATCCTTCATTGATCCATAAAGCTTACTTTGTGCACACTTCTTTGCCTTATATGCCAACCACTTAGTTATCAAAACCTTATACTTCTCCTTTACTGCTAGTTGGATCTCTTTAGCAGACCAGTTTGGCTTAGCTTTAAAAACTGGCAACAACTCTGTAGCTATAAACTCAGCAGTCAACTGTCTGTTCTTAGACATGTTCCTTAGACAGTTGTGTTTGTTTACTACCTTCTTAACCATATAACAACCCTTAGCCTCATGAAAAGAACAATAGATATGAAAAGGACAGTTTTTAACACAGCTTATACCAACACGGCCATGTCTATGCTTGTCACTAACAGAAACATCTTCAACTTCAATTGAAGTCTCCTTAATAGATGTAAGTGCAATTGCAGCCTCTCTATCACATTTTTCTAGTTCTGTGTTTGGATTAGGGTTCAAACAAGTTTCTGTGTCAACTGCTGGTGTTGGAAGCCTTCTGGCTGTTGACTTAGAGAACCTTGCTGGGCTTTTAATTGGGCTTGTTACTTGGCTGTTATGGGCTTCTGGTTTATTGGGCTGGGCTTGGGGGTTAGTGGGCTGGGCTTGGGGGTTAGTGGGCTTGTTCATTGGTCCCTGTTGGATGTATAAATCAAGTACTTCCCGGGAGTTCACAGCAACCGTCTTCCCCACCTCAATAACATCCCTATCGCTTACCAAATGTCTCAACCCACCATTACAAGGTAAATTGCAATAAATATTGAAATCTTTTGATGAATAAGAACCAGTTTCCATCACATAATCAACTAACTCAAAATAAGAAAGCTTATCAATGTCTAACTTTATAAGTTCATGATCACCACTTACATACCTCACTAGGGGAGTGTCCACTTCAATCGTACCACCATACCATAACCGGACGTTGATGATTTCTGCCATCTAACTCAGAAGGAACGAACGATCGGAGTGATTTGAGTTTTAGGGTTCAAGGATCGAGCTTTTTTATGGAAGAAGGAATCGTCGCTTTTGTTTTGAGAGAGAGTGATTTGAGTGTTAGGGTTAGGTGTGATCATAATTGTGAGACTGAAGTGTTTATTTGTGTGTAATAAGAGGTAAACAGATATCATACACGTGGCATCCACATAGGTCTCCAACATTTAAGTTTTTAAACACATCAGCCGCCACGTCACTTGCCACGTCACTTGCCACGTCACATTTAACTAACCCAGTTAGACAAGGATCATTGCTGGCCAAAATGTTACAAGTTGGGAGTGTTGTAGGCTATTTTTGAAGTTGGGATTATTACCGGCCAATTAGTGAAAGTTGGGATTATTAAAATCCAATACCCCTAAAAAATTAAGGGTCGTTCAGCAAAAAAAAAGCCCAAAAATCTGCAGGTTTTTCAGCAAAAAAACCCAAAAAAATGCAGGTTTTTATCATCAAAAAAGTCAAGTTCTTTTGGCAAAAAAGACCTAAAAACTGCATGTTCATTCAGCAAAAAAAAGGCCAAAAAAGTAGATTTTCAGCAAAAAAACGTCAAAAAGGATTAGACCATATATAACTATTTCATCAACATACTATTTCATCAACATAAGAAAATATAGTATAAATATAGAATAGATTTACCTAATTTACAGTTAAAAATAAGAGTAAAGTCTTTTTTGAGTCCCTGTGGTTTGTGCATTTTAACTATTTGAATCCAAAAACCAAACTTGTCTTGATTTGAGTCCCTGTGGTTTGTAATTTTAACCCTTTGAATCCAAAATGCAAACCACATCCAAATTAGAAGTTAACCCCTCACCATGTGCCAGGCACGTGAGGGGCATTTTTGTCCATCTACCCCATTTATTTTATCCCAGCCCCAAAAAGGACAGTTAAAAATAAGACAACTTTGGTTTTTGGATTCAAATGGTTAAAATACGCAAATCACAGGGACTCAAAAAGGAATTTACTCTAAAAATAACTACAATTAATTCCACTATACCTAGTTATTCACGTTTTAGTTGATGAAATGCAGTTTGGCAGCCAAGTCTAATTTGTATAATCCTACTATTCATTCCAAAGAGTTAGAGATCATAAGTGACCTTACTATATGTACTATCTATATAACGTTTAACACTTATGGTGCACAGGGCGCCCCAGTGATGCACCATTTTCGCAGTCGTGATAGTGTGCAATACCGCCACACACATTGTTTTTTGCGGCGTGATGAAGGGTTGTCATGATGGCCAATGCAAGGTGAAGAAACCATTTCAAACGGTCATATGAATATCCAATTTGTAAATATCCAATCTTCTTCCATTTTTCACGCACACTAACTTCACAAATTTCCTCTCAAACTCTATAAAAAATTCTATTTAGTTTTCTCATAAAGTTTTGAAAAATTCCAATGGAGAGTATGGAGCGTCCAAATATATTTCCACCCGACTCATCTAGCTCTTCCGACTCAAGGAATTCTACTCTTGGAATTTTTGCAAAGGTTTGTGAAGCCGCCGAACTTGAAGATACGGGACGATGAAAGAAACAATTGTATGTTGTGATCAATGAAGTTCAAACGAATGATTACTTTGTTGAAAACTCAAACTATAATGCCGAGACGTTTAGAGCGAGGTTCTGATTATCAAAAGAATTATTTTAAATATTGTGGGAGACATTGAAGCTCAATTTGAATGGTTTCAAAAAGACTACGACAGTAGGGAAAAAAGAGTTTCACGGCGATACAAAAGTGCGCATCCGCAATTCTTCAACTTGCAACCGGTAATGTTCCTGACGAATATGATGAAAATTTAGCTATGTTTTCTAGGATTTCTAGTGAATTTCTTGAATATTTTTGCAATGCTATTATTAAGTTATACACTACAGAGTTTCTATAAAGGCCGGCTAGACACGACATAACATGTTTATACGTCGCACATGAAGCTAGATGGCATTTTCTAGGGATGCTCGGTAGCAATGACTATATGCATATAGTTTGGAGAAGTTGTCCGACGAGTTTGCAAGGACAATTTATGAGAGGTGACCACAAAAAACCGACTGTCATGCTCGAAGCGGTGATGTCGAATGATTTATGGATTTGGCATGTCTACTTCGGTGCCTGCGATTCAAGCAATGACCTTAATGTTCTACATTTATCACCGTTATTCAATACCGAGTTACAAGGAACTGTTATTCAATACACAATATGATTATAAGGATGAGGTGCACGCAATATCACCAGACTACGTTATGACCCTCCGACATAGGTACCCGTTAACGAGGATATATAATTGGAGTTACGGAATAAAGACACCCACTTGCGACTACAACATGATCTAACGGAACACTTTGGTTGTTTAGATATCCAATTATCCAATTCCGACGAAGAGTAGTTTTTATATTTTAGTTTTTAAATTTGAGTATCTATTTTTCTTGTTGGTTGTATTTTAAAAAATGTTGGTTGTATTTTAAAAATGTTGGTTTTTATTTTATTTAAAAAAGAGAAAAAAATTAACGATGGAATATGATGGATGGTGCAAGTCTGATGATTGAAATTTGAGGCAATGTGAAAACGTGAGGTGTTAAAGAATGATTGGGTGTGATAGAAAAATTAGTAATGGTTGTGAGGGTGCCTCATGAAAGGTTGTAAATGAACCAAACGAACTCTAACAAAGCTTTGCTCGTGTTCGTTCATTAAGAAATGAGCATGTTCATGAACTATTCACGAACGAGATTTCTTTTTCGTGTTCATTCATTAATGTTCGTGAACTGTTCACGAACTTTTAACAAACACAAATAAACTCAAAATATGTTCATTAGCTTAAATGAATACAAACAAATGAATACACACGAACATACATTTATTTTAGAGTAAAATTTGCATTTTTCTTCACACAGATTACGAAGAATCAATCGAAAACATATAAGCACTTAACATAATTATCTGACTAAAGTTGACATAATACTCAGAAACATGATTAACACATATTAAAAAGTTTGTCAACCTTTAATACAAACTGAATAAGGCTATAGGGTGTGGGGGTCATGGTTGGGACATGATTTGCCACTTAGGAACATGAATGGAAGGCTACACCACGCCTTTGATTGATCCACCATGGTTTGCATGGATTAAACCATGGCAACCATGGTCCTCCTTTCCATTTTTCAAAAAATCATTTCTTTTTTCTTTAGACAAAGATAAATTAAATAAATAAGGGGCTAGTGGTTTGGGTCACGACCACACCCTTAGGGTAGTGGTTTTTGATTGTGGATTAGTGATGGGTTAGATGACACTAACATGGAGGGTCATGGTGGTCATGAAGGTCATGACCACACCCTATAGCCTAAGGGATGTTGGGGGAGGCATAAAGTATAACTAGGGTTTCTATTTTTTAAAACTAAAAACAATAAAACAAAAACAATAAAACAAAAACACAACATATAAAAACCTTTAATGAACATGATCGAGCGAACATAAATGAGGTTTACGAACATAAATGAACGAACACAACCTTTGTTTATGTCCGTTCGTTTAACTTAACAAACGAAATTTTTTTGTCCATGTTTGTTCGGTTATTATATCAACTATCAAAAAAGAACTTCCCGCCAAACAGTTAACAAACTGTTAGTTGAACGTTTACGTCCCTAGCCCCATCCACCCTAAGGGTTGATTCCATAACTTTATATAAGTAAAAGAGTAAACTGCCATTTTGGTCCCTGAGGTTTGGCCAGTTTTGCCACTTTAGTCCAAATTTCAAACCTTTTTCCATTTTTGTACCTATGGTTTCAGTTTTGTGCCATTTTAGTCCAAATTTCAAATTTGGCCAGATTCCACACTAATGACCCTGATGTTTTGTCTTTACCCTCGGGGTATTTTAGTCATTTTGGAATTATTATAATTCTCTAAACGCCCCTGTGCACTCTCTATCTCTATCTCTCTCTCTAAATACCCCTTTGTCTCTATCTCTTCTCTCTCTCTCTAACGCCACTGCCACCTCCTCCCTTCTCACCACTGCCACCACTACTCCTCACCATTGCCGCCACCACCACAAACCTTCCAACATCCAACGGAAACATAAACACAACAACAGAGATCCAGACTATTACTCTATCATACCACAGCCTCAACACACATCCAGACTTAATAAACTCACACAAATCAATCAATCAACCGCAATATAAACAAATCAAAGAAACAAATTAACAAATTTCCGGCTGGAAGCTACTGCTATTAACCGAGGTGTTGCCGTTGAAGAAGAACGAACCCCTCGCAGTTGTTGTCAGTGCTCAATTAGGAGGAGTGGTGGAGATTGAAGACAGAAAGGGTGAAATTGAGTCGTGATTTAGAGTTTTTGCGATGGATTCGAGCTCTGTTGCGGCGGCGGAGTGTGTGTCGCGGTCGGAAAGTTTGTTGAGGCAGGTGAGGACTCAATGTTCGAAATCTGGCGGTGATCTCGGACTGTGTTTGCTCGGAGTGTGTTTAGCTAGTGACATTGTGGAAGTATCGGAGGTTGTTTATAGTGACGGTGGTGGTGCTCTGGTTCTGAAGTGTCGGATGCTGTTTACAGTGAATGTGGTGGTGGTGGTTTGTCTGTAAATTCCTGCAGCATTGCCGGAGACGACGACGGAGGCGAATCCTTCTTCTGATTCTTCGAATCCTCCTTCTGATTCTTTTTGGGTGGTGTTCGAGAGAGAGGAGAGAGGGAGAGAGAGAAAGAGAGAGAGAGAGAGGGGAGAGAGTAATGGGAGAGAGGGGGAGAGAGTAATTTATATATGTAATGTTTAAATGACCATTTTGCCCCTGAGAAAAGGACAAATTAGTAGGTTCTTTTTTGAGAAATCTAACCTGAATGAACTTTTGGAATAAAATGGCAAAATACTGAAACCACAGGGACCAAAATGGCAAAATATTTGAAATTTGGAATAAAGTGGCAAAACTGGTCAAACCTCGTGACCAAAATGGCAGTTTACTCTAAGTTAAAGGACAATTCCTAAAACAAGTTATTGACAGAGGGAATTACCCAGAAGACCCATGTCTCACTACCAACATTCGAATACAGAGTAGGGGTAAATCAGTCAGAATAAAAGCTTTTATAGGTGTTGGTGAAACACCCCGTACCTTATTTTAGAAGAAAGCAAACACAAACACTTTGGCAAGATTTGAATTTGAGATCCTCAACCTCTCCACCACTCACCGGAAAAAATGCCGTCCGGTGACGACGACGACGGCGCCACCCTCAGAACAGAACTAGAAGCTTCTTTACTCAAGATCCATTCTTTGGAGAAAGAAAACCAAGAATTAAAACAAGAAACGAGTCGACTCAAGGCACAAATCAACACACTCAAAGCACATGATCTCGAAAGGAAATCGATACTATGGAAAAAACTACATCATTCAATGGATTGCGGGAAAGTTATAGACGATCCACCACAAAAACAGAAGCTTCAAGTGGACGTACCGATAAAGAAATCCACTTCAGATCAAACCAATGTGATTAATCCACCACCTTCGCCACCACAGCTGCTGCAACGAAAGGTAACGGCACCACCACCGCCACCACCACCCATTCTACCGACCCCAGTTGGATCAAAGACGGTTCGACGTGTCCCCGCAGTTATGGAGTTCTATCGATCGCTTATGAAACGAGACACCCAGCTCAAGGAGACTAAAAACGGTGCATCCGGGCTCGTCCCGGCTGCTTATTCTCGTGACATGATCGGAGAAATCGAGAACCGTTCAACTTATCTTACCTCTGTAAGCTAAACTTATCAGGGCTTGGCTAAATTTCTTTTATCTTGTACCCTTTTGGTAAAATAGGAGAATACTAATTATTTTACTAGGGGTACATAAAAATAACGTAACACCCTTATTTATTTATATTTATACTATAGTGTAACAACTTGTTTACTTGTGAAATCAATCAGATAAAATCAGATGTGGAGAAATACGGTCCGCTACTGAATTATTTGATACGAGAAGTCCAGAGTGCAGCATTTAGGGAGATATCCGAAGTTGAGGCATTTGTGAAGTGGGTAGATGGCGAGTTATCGTGTCTAGTAGACGAGCGGGCGGTACTCAAACACTTTCCACAATGGCCCGAACGAAAAGCGGATGCATTGCGAGAGGCTGCTTTTAGCTACCGAGATTTGAAGAATCTTGAATCGGAAGTATTAGGGTTCGAAAACGGATTGAAACAACCCGTGATTCAATCATTAAGGAAGATGCAAGCACTTCAAGACAGGTAATTACTAGCTAGCTTAGCTATATATAGAGACCAAATTAAAGTTAATGTACATATATATACCAGTTATTGTATATTTTGTTTAAATAAATATATTTAGATTAGAGTCAAGCATTAGTGGAGTGGAAAGAAGTAGAGAGGGTACAAGTAAGAGATACAAAGAGCTACAGATTCCATGGCAGTGGCTGATGGATACGGGGGTCGTTGGAAAGGTAGGTGCATACTTTCCTTTATCACCAAGCAAGCAAAGGCTTTTTATCACAATCACAATATATTATTATTATGCTTTATAAAGTTAACCACAAATCTTGATTGTAGCTTAAGCTATTTATTTTATCAATTAATTAATTAAGTCGACAATTACAGATAAAACTAAGTTCCCTGAATCTAGCACGAGAGTGTATGCGGAAGATCGCTAAAGAATTGGAGTGCAATGAAGCTTCACGAGACGGGGATCTGTTGATCCAAGGCGTTCGATTTGCTTTTCGGGTTCATCAGGTACATTATTTTTATTTTTAACCACAGTTTTCTATATCTAAATATCATTTAACTTTGCGGATTTAAACCGGTACCATACAAATAGGTCATTTGTATCATCGGATACATAATTAAAATGTAATTGTTAATCATACATGTTTTCAAATATTAATAAATTTGCCCCTTAATTTGCATGCATGTTAATATATAATAAAAAAAGGGGTTGAATCTGTAGTTTGCAGGAGGGTTTGACACAGAGACGATGCATGCTTTTGAAGAACTAAAGGAGATTGGAAGCCGTTGCGGTTAATTAAGAATCGATGGAACCAATAAATAATAAATTGATGTTATAATTTAACTGTGTCTATGCATGTGCAAAAGCTGACATCATATATATATCATCAAGGTCGCTTTTTTGTGATTTTTTTTTAATTTTTTTTGAAGGGTGACTTTCTAAATACAGGACCTAGGTCACCGGGGTCTTGTCAAAGACAATTCCCCGTCAGCCCCACTTCTCAGACGCGATGTTCTGTCGGGCCCCGGCTGCTGTGCAGACTGACCTTCGCCCGGAAACCATATTGCCCCCACACGAGAACCTCGCTGGGGTAACAGCTGGGTAAAACCGAGTTACCCTCCGGATCGAACCATGCCTCGGTAGGAAACGATACGTTGCTTTTTTGTGATTTATCATCATTTATATGAAATGATTCTATACATTAAAATATGCGAGAAAATCACAAAAAGAGACGACTAAAATGTCATATTGCTCATACAGGACTTTTTTCCTCATAAATCATGTTTATTTAATTAAATCAAATCTTTAATGCACGTTTAAAAGAGATTTTTATTTGTTATTAACATTACATAGATAATAGTTGTAATATATACAGTAACTAATCATGTTCGTTTTTATATTGTTGACATGATGTTTTTTTTCGTAAATTATTTAAAAAAAATTAAGAATAGTTAAAGTTGTTAAACTTTTGAGTAAATTAAAGGTTTGGTTCATGGGGTCGGGTTTGGTCATTATCTTTGATCACTTTTTAAAAGACTGTCTTGTGCTTGCAAATTCTTACCATTTCAGTCCATTAACTTTAACTCTATCCATGTTAAAATTTATGTGATTTGAACAAAGAAAACATTGATATGACCCCACCTTCAATCACTCTCTCTCCAGAGTCTCCCTACTCTCTTGCTCCCCCACCATTACAATCCGTGCTGAATGAAATTTGAAATCATAGATCTTAGTGATTTAGCTAAGAAACACAAGTGTAATTTGTTGTTTCTCAAACACTTAGAAGAAGTGCTTACCAGTATTATTGATAACTTCGGTTCCCACATGATGAATCCAATTTCCCATTGTTTTCGGCGCGGCATATAGGCAACTCGTGGCTTCGAAACTGAATTCGAAAGATAATCTGGGAGAAGAAAAGTCTTATGGTGTCGGAAATTTAATGAAAATGTGTTTTTTACTGATATAACGATGAATCAGAAATCGAGTGGTTGAAATGAAAAATGTGAAAATTAGGCATATCTAATAGGATTTTGTATCCTAGTGACCTTTGGTTTTGTTTATTAAATCCTATGTAAATTTTAAATTACAAAGGTTACATAAATATTAATACTAATGATTATTCTTTAGAAAATATAGAATCCATCAAGTTTCATTAGAAAGAGAGAACTCCCTACATGTTCCACCATCTTCCCATTTTTACATTTTTCCGCAAATTTTAACACTACAATTTACCCGGTGTAACCTCGGGTGCCTGGCATTCTCCAGCAATCAGACTACTTCAGTTGTTGTACCTAGGGAGACAGACGCGTTATCTTGAGTAGAGACGCAAAATCTGTTTTAAGGGACCAAGGCCCCAACCGTCAACATTGGTTTGTTCATTCTTGCAGCCAAAGAGACTACAAGTAGGCCTTGTTCTAGCACAAAGTTGATTACTTTATCTTTTGAAGATCTTGCTAAGAAGACTACAAGAATACGTTACTAAAGACCAAGTTAAAGACTTTATCTTTTGAAGATATTGGTTTGAATCGATTAACTTATTTACATATGTTGTATTTCATGTTTATTCCGTTTGGATTTGTACACGGTACGTGTACTACAATTTCCCAAATGTATAAAAAATATACTTTTATAAACTTTGTTAATAAAATTGTGACCCATGTCCTACATATGGTTTATCAAACAACGATGTGTTAACACTTCGTTCGTGCTAGAGATGACGTGTTAATTATACAGTAGTCGGAATTAAATACATAATTTACCTATATATTAAAAAACCAAGTAAATGAACAGTAATAATTTACTTATATATTGAAAAGAGAAATGAATGAATACAATAATAAAAATAGAAATGTATGAATAGTATCGGGTACCGGAATCAAATTTATCAAACTGAGTGTATTCTCGGTATCTGTTCGACCCCGGTATTCATCGGGTTTTACCCTCAAATACCGATGCCGTACCAGTACCGACCGTATCAAGCCGTACCGTACCAAGTATATTCGGTACCGGTACCCACTTTTGGGGATTTCGGTAACGGTGTTTTCGGTACCTGTTGGTACCGAGCTCATCAAATTCTGTAGCAACGTAGCAATGCAAGTAATTGCATAGTTTAGATTACTTTTCATACACACAGTAAGTAAACTGTATTTCGTTTGAATGAGGTTTTATATACAAAACAACTTATTTTGCTTTATTTTTTTGTCTTTTTACGTAATGAATGAATTGTAGCATCTAAAATTAACTTGGATATTTAGATTATTGATGAGCAAATCGTATCAAATCCTGTAATCAAACCGGTATCGTATCGGTACCAAATTTACTATACCAAATTATTTTCGATACCAATTTAGTACCCACCTTTTGGCATTTTCAGAATCGTTACTTTCGGTTCGACACCGGTCTAGCACCATACCTATATTTATTGATTTTTACCTTCAAATACCATACCGTATTGTACCGAGCATTTTCGGTGCCGGTACCTAATTTCGATGATTTTCCGGATCGGTACTTTCGGTGCCGTTACCGATACCGAGCTCATCCATATTTTAACGTGTTAGCACCGTAATAACTGAACTGAAAACAACCGAATTTCCAACGTGTAGGACGTGTGGGTCCTATCATTATATATTAGGTTATTTAAAATCGTTTTTTTTAGGACGGATTGACTATCCTTTTCACGACATTTTTATTTATGTTTTGATATTCGGTATCTGCTTGCTGTTACTGACACGCGTTTTGCAGTCATTGGGTCCCCGCCGCAACGCGCGGGCGGAAATTTAACTAGTTCCATTAATAATAGAAAACATTACATTTTACAATAAATAATAAAAAAAACCATTCATTTATTTTGTTTTAGAAAAAAAAATTAACCTTGAATCCCTTGAGCCTTTTAAGTCTTACCAAGTTCCCGCAACTTGACGTTCATAAAAAGACATATGAACGTCTGAGTAAAATTCGCTTTTACTCAGTGGGACATTGATTATACAATAACAATTCCTTAACAATATCCACAATATAAAAATGTATATAACACATTGAGATAGTCACGTTCACTTTTTCAGCACGTCACATGATCTGTGTGTCACAATCACATTCAGTGGTTAGTCACATTCAGTTTTTCAACGTGTCACATATTCCATGTGTCACAATCACATAACTCAATGGTCATCTTTGGCTACAATGGTTAAGTATTTACCTTTTGGTGTAGTAGTTCAGTGGTCACCTTTCGGTGTAGTGGTTTAGTGCTCACCTTGTGGTGATATCAATAATGTAGTAAATATCCATATACAATCACTACTATATAATATAGCAGTTACAATGTCATACAATATTGAATTCAGATTATCAACTACGTGGTAGTAGAAAACCCAAACCCGCCAAACAATGTTATTCATTAGTCCGTACTTAGTTGTGTAGATTCAAACTTGGCAAAAGAAAACTTTAACGTCTCCCTCAAAACTCATGAAAACCTAATTATAGATATATTTGAAATTAATCTCATGAATCGTTTCCATGATGGTAAGCTTGTTTTTAGTATCCAAGACAATTGTCAGCTTTCGAGTTACTTTGCCAGTATTTCATGAAAATTAGATCGGGTAATTATGGTCATGGTAGCATAATGCGTTGTGGGTTGTAACACCTCGAAAACGGGTTTGGTAATCAAACTCCGTTAATACTAAAAGACGGGTAACGTACCGTTAGTAGTAAAAATAACCCGGTAAATATTAAGATTTAAATAAGAAATCCTAATATTAAATAAAAACGAATCAAAGTTTTAAGGGATTAAGTTTATAAGAGCCTGAGTTAACGGGATTTAAAATATAACGGGTTATAGCTTCCCGAACCCGTCAAGTTAACTAGGAGTAATTAACCTAGTTAACAAGGTGTAAATAAGTAAATAAAATATGGAGTTCTAGTCCCTAATAATTAAAATCTAAACTTGAGGGACCAAAACCGTTGAAAAGGAAACAAGTTCTAATTAATAAAAAAAAACACACCACACACACAAGGTGTGTGTGTGGATCGATCTTCAGGAGCGACCAAGAAGGGTGAAACCCTAAAGTGCCAAAAATCATCAAATTGAAGGTCGATTTCAGTCCTAAATCGATGCATGATCACATAAAAACGATCACCAAGTCATGGGGATCACAAGGTATGTAAAAATTTGATGATTCGTGAAGTTGCAAAATTTGAGTTATCATCATAATTCGCGAATTATGTAAGGATTAGAGGAGCTATGGCTAAGTTAGTGATGTACACATGCTTAGGAACTAAACCCTAAGTGAAAATCATACATATGATGCTATGACTTGAATGATTTGGTGATCACCTATATGTGTGTTAAATGGGTGTTGTAGAATGATGAAGAACACTAGAAATTAGATTATAAATTGAGTGTTATTTATTTACATGAGGTGAATCTAGATGTTATTATGCATACTAGATATATTAAACTTGCAAGAATTGTTTAATCTTGGCTAAATAGTTAGTCATGAAACTTGATTTTTGATTTAGTGAAATTATGCCCACTAGGTGTTTGTTAAAATGCCTAAACGAAGCTAAAATGTTGAAATTCCATGGGAAGTGTGCATTTGAATATGTTGATAGATCAATTGACTTTTAGGAAGTCAAACTAACCGATGATTTAATCGAGTGATAAAGTCGACATAAGACCCGTTAGATGGAGTAGTCATAATTGATAATGATTAATCTAACCATCTTATGAATTATGATGATAGTTTGACGCCTAATGAGCTAGGTGGAAGCTTGATGAGTGAGCGGGTCAAACGAATCAAGAAGGAAAGGAAATGCGTAATTTGGATGCGAGGTAAGTTAAGCTTACGCCCTTTTTACTTTTATTACAAAATGCTTATTTGTGAGCATGGAATACGATTTATATTAAGTAAATGAAACATGATATTCCGGCGCGATATAATGCTAGTCGGAACAAGTGAAAATGGTGAAATGGTAATCCGGACATGGGTTAACGAATAGATAAAGGGATTTAAAACGACACCATTTGGCATAAGTCATAATGGGTCAAATAAAACAGGAAACGACTTTCAAGTTGATTGATTTCAAAAAAAAAAAAAGTAAACCGGGATAGGTTAAAGGGGTGAAATGGTAATTAAGTGCCATCTTATAATGACAATTGGTCATTTCGACTAAACGGGTCAAATGGTGTTGTTAACACCATTTGCCAATAATATTTGATGATTGCTTGTTGAGTGTTGTAATCACAGGAAACAACATAAACGCGCGTTACTTAAACTAGAAAGATTTAAAGCAAAAAGTTATGTAAACGGGTCAATACCTTGACCCGAGCCAGGTACGCATAGTTAAGTTGCTAGATAAACATGCAAATATGGGTCAAATAATTAGCGAGAGTCCTTCGTCGTAAATGAGGGACTAAAAATGACCAAAACGCCCATGATTTGTAAATCGGGCAAATGACCCTTAGAGGTTGTTTAGATACTAGTATTATGATTATGCAACTCTTAGATATATGTAAGAGTTGTAAGTATAAACCTTGAGAGTCAAATGCCTAAGAACGAGTCAATTACGTAGAATGACTATCCAAAGGGTAAAATTTAGAATAACGGTGCGTTATGCTAAATCCACTACAAAATAGTTGTTGTGGAATATATGAGGCTATTTAAAAAAAATGGAAATACGAAGTGTACAAAGAGAAATGCGAGTTTGATGCTTAAATGCATGAAAACTTCTAAACGGGTCAAAATAAAGTAGGTGGTAAAATGTTGGCTTAAGTGTAATAAAGAAAAACGTAAACCGGGTAACGGGAGCGTAAAATATATGAATAATGGATTCGGGTAATGGATGATAGCTTAGACATGTTAAGAAACGAATCCCAAGCAATTAAAATGAGTTTGGATAGGTTTGGATGCAAATTTGATGAAAAATAAACGTGCAGAGTTGACACGGGCGGGTGAACTTTTGACACGGCCAGGTGAAGGGGCTGTGAAAAATATATGTTAAGCTGACATGGCCGGGTGATCTTTTGACACGGCCGGGTGAAGGGGCTGAAAACAAAATATATAATTTCTTGTATTTAATTATTTTGTTCAAATGCCTTGATTTCTAATCCCATATAACTTGTTTAAACTTGTTATTTAACTATCAAAACTAACTTTTAAGTTGGTTTTGATCATAGGTGATTGCCAAGAGTGCCCGGATGAAGATCAAGCTCAAAGAAGAACCGAACACGATAGAGATTAAAGCTTCCGCACGGCGTTACATCATAATTTTTAAACGACGAACTTATTTATATTATGTTGAAAACTTTTAAGTTGTAAAAGTTTTAGATTACTCGTATTTTCTAAGGATTCTTAATCGTAATTACACGTTTATTTTCGTTATTTATACGAAAACATTTACAATAATAACAAGGGTGTTACATGGGTCGGGTTCAGGTTCAAAATGGTAGAGGCAGAAGGTGGACGTGGTGGTCGCAGGTGGGTGGCTGATGGTGGTGGGTGGGCGGCAGTGGTTGAAGGTGGTGGGTGGTAGGGGTGTTAAACGAGTCGTGTTTGCGGATTGGCGGGTTCAACCCGACCCAAATCCGAAAATTTTAGAAGAACCTGAACTTGACCTGAACCCGAAAATTGTGTTATACATATGAACCCAAACATTTGCAGGTTTACCCGAACACGACCCATTCAACCTGAATTTTTTAACTTTTTTTCCGTAAATTAATATATTGTATATAATACGATTAATTTAAGTTATATAATCGCATGTCAATTTCTCCTTTTAATTTATAATTATAGCATAAAATACACACTCAATTTAATTTATGATATAAAACATATTGTAACAATATATATTATGATATAATATAAAGGGGTTAAACATGTCAACCTGCCAACCCGACCAGGTTGACCCGAACCCGACATGTTTAGCTAAACGGGTTCGCGGGTTCAACCTGAAACTGATCCGAACCCGTTTAGACTAAACCCAAACCTACAAATTCGTATTAGGATGTGTCGTGTATTCTGGAAAAAAAAAGTGCTAGAACATCACACCCCTAGTGGGTGGTGGTGGTTGATGGTAGTGGTGGGTGGTGTTGGTGGTGGAGGCGTTGATGGTGCTACATAATAGCCACATCAACAAAATAACCAAGTTTTTTGCCACATAAGTTGTCACGTCAACAAAAAAACTGACTGTATTAGACTTCAGTTAGAACATGATGCTCGATGGAGTAAAAATGTTTGTAAGTTAGGATTGTCAAGGGTAATTTCCTAAGTTATATTGTCGACCAGCAGGTGAAAGTTAAGATTATTAAAATTCAATTTCCCTAAATAATTTGAAGAACTTACTAACAATGTGAAGTTTGAAGCTTAGAAAAACATCGTAACTTGTTTTTCAACTATTACAAAGAAATCCCAAGCTATGAGTGAAGTACGAGTGTTAGTCCATGGTGGCTATACCTGTCATATTAAAACAAAAACACACAATCATCATACACATACAAATACATATACCATGCACATACATACACACACCATACAAGTACATACACATGCCATATCATACAAATCATTTCAAATATCATACAAATACATCACATACACTTACAAATATATATTATGCACATATCAAACAAATACGCACCATACCCGTAAAAATATATATCATACAAATCATTCACATATCATACACGTATCATACAAATACATACCATATCCGTAAAAATAATTCACATATACATACTACATATTATACATATACACATCATAACTGCATCAACCGCTTGTTTATGATTGAATAATTCATCAATGAGCACTTTAATTCTTCTTCTTAGTCGTTGTTTGGGCGTGGTCATCATAATGGGATCCCTAATTATGCTGGAGGTGGTGGTTGATAACGATCTAGTAATGGGGGTCTCTTTCGTGGCGGAAGAAATGGGGAACTAAATGGATCAACGGCACCGTGAACCAATCATACACAATTGTTAGTGGTACCGAGTGGCCGGCAAACACATGTGGTGGCACTTTATGGCTGACGACCTTATTAGGGAAGACAATTCTCGAACACAACACGAAAAATACAGTCCTTAGGTCTACTGACAACCGTTCTCTTAAAAGATCAACCAGAACACGACCCATTAAAAGGTGTAACTAATTTCCCATTCGAAACTTCTTATCTGGCCATTTTTATTATTCCTCGTCCATTACTCTAAGAGCTAAATATATAAGTCGGAATTTGTTAGTTGAGAGTGAGATATATGTACACAAAAGGAACTATATCAACACAAAGAGTAAATTACGTTTTTGGCTCCTGTGGTTATATCACTTTTACTATATTAGCTCAAAATAAGAATTTTTAACATATATGCCCTCATGATCTCTATAACTAACTATTTTGGCCCACATGGTCTCTATAACTAACCATTTTGGTCTCCATGATATCTAGACTTAGTAGCCAAAATGGTTAGTTATAAAGACCATGGAGGCAGATATGTTAAAAATTCTTATTTTTGGTTAATATAGTAAAAGTGATATAATCACAGGGGCCAAAAACGTAATTTAATCTAACACAAATAACAAAAATATTTCGTATGAATAGGTGTAATTAATTGTTTAAATTGTTACTAAGTCACTAGGTATTACGTATTTTCGTAAATAAACATAGGATGGGTCGACCTTAAAAAGTTAAAATGATGCGTATGTGGGTAAGGTTACCCACTTTGGTGACCCGTATGGGTCAGCCCACTATCAATGGATCTTCTTAGTTGGGCTTTAATGGATCGAAAAAACTCTTACTTGTTGGGATTAAATGGATTAATGGACCAATTATAATTTGGACCAATTTTCACATGGATTAGATTTCTTCCTGTTTTACATGGATCAGCTAGGCCTAACGTGTTATTGGATCTTCTTGGTTTTATTAAATTAGTATGGAAGCTTGGTTTAGTATTCGGGTTTTTTTTTTTCAAGCTGATATTGACGTTTAGGTTGATGGGGAATGTTAGTGAAATGATTAGTATGTTATGTTAATAATATTAACATGTTCAAGTGGTCCCATTTATCATCTCATGTTTCCTATGTTATGTTATTTTCATCAATAGGGGGCAGAGGTTTGTCTTTAATAGGCTAGCGTTTGCTATTCAGAAAGGGGTAGCGGCGCAGCTTGTTGCTCGCTTACCTGTGATATTGATGTAACTCGGCCAGTATTTTATATATAAATAAAAATATAGAAAATTTCACAAAAAAAAAAAAAAAAAATTAAGCTAGTAAATATTTTTCCATTTTACCTTTCGAATCCTCACATCTAGGTCGAGTCCTTTTTTCTTTGATTACTGCAATTATTTAAATCAACACCTTATAAAAAAAAAATACCAACAAAGCTCTCATAATCTGGCTTTTTAGGTGTTTGATCAATACTAATAATTACATACATGCTGGAAAACCAACAAATCCGTTGTAGTCTAGTTGGTCAGGATATTCGGCTCTCACCCGAAAGACCCGGGTTCAAGTCCCGGCAACGGAATTTTATTTTTTAAAAATAACAGATATCAAGAACATGATCCTTTTATCTCCCTCTTTAACTGTTTGTAATACACAAAAACATATACTAATTCCTTAGAAATAGATAATGCCAAAATTAATGGTATTCCCACATCTTAACAAACCTAAATTAGGTATTGAGCTCTTGGCACGCATAATTGCAAGCAGAAAAATACATGATGTTTATATTAATCATTCATTTATGGCCTTGCATACATTATGGCCTCCTTGCTAGTTGTTGGGCTAATTTTGTAATAGTTAGACACATAGTCTTCCACAACCACTTTCTTATACATGATCCCCTCCAACGAACCACCTCTAACCACCGGTCCAATTGCACTCCAGGGAGGCGGGTTATAGAAATACGCGAGTGAAAATCGCTCCACATCAAGCTGTGTCCTCACTTGATGCCACATGCTTTTCAACACTCCATTGCTCATGATCTCCAGCAAATCACCAATATTCACAAGTAGAGTGTTATCGTTAGGCCACTTGAGGGTGACCCAATCAGAGCCCTTGTGTACTTGTAGGCCTCCCGTGGCTCCGAACTCCAGCAAGAGGGTAAGCCCACTGGCATCTGAGTGGGGCATTAGTCCAATCGCTAGATCCGGTCTTGGACATGGTGGATAGTAATTCACCCTCACCTTGATCTCACTTTGTTCGGGCTCAAAATGTTGCAAGAAAGCATTTTTATCTAGTGATAATGATTCTGCAAGATCTTGGAGCAAACCATCAAGTACTTTTCTTGATTCTTCCACATATTTTTCTATAGCTTGCCTGCATTAGATATATATATATATATATATATATAACTGTGTGTTGAGATCAAGAAGCCTTCTAATGATGAATATAAACTCCTTGAACAAATGACTCTGCTTCATGTAAGAGCATTTTCTACATATGACATATCCATATGACCCATTTAATTACCTAGTTAAATTCCTTAGTTTATGCAAAACATGAAACATAGTACTACTTATAAAAATTCCTAGCTAAGTTAATATAAAGTAAAAGTAATGGATTAGGATCAAATACAAAGGATCCTAATTGTAAGCAGTGTAAGAAGGATTTATAGAGTGACAAGTGTTCAATAACCTAAAAAAACCCACTACAAAAAAAAAAAAAAAAAAATCATTCTTACACTTCTTACAATTAGAAAGATTTGTAGAATAACTTTATCCTAAAAGTAATTATTATACCTAAAATGTGGTGGTTTTTTAGGCCAAACAGAGAGGCCATGAGTTGATTGATCAACGACAGGAGCTGCTTTCATGGTGAGGCGATCAATCCAATCCAAGGGTTGATCTTCAGACTTGACAAAGTTCTTGCCGTATCCCATGTTATCCACACTCGTATTATAGGATCCAACGTTGGCCCTTTTCTCCTCATAACTCAACCCAAAGAAACCTTTTACAACATCCTTAGCATCCTCCAACACTATACCATGATTCTTGATGAGAAACACACCCCATTCTTTAGCAGCCTCCGCCAGCCTCTGCAGCTCCGCGTCGTCATGGGTTTGTAGTTTTGATATGTCGATCACAGGCGGTGTGTCCGTGGTGGTAGCAGGGGGTGGTGATGAGGAGGAGGAGGCTATGAAGCGGTTGGGGAAGTGGTTGGTACGTGCTACTTCTTGAACCACAGGAATCTTTGTGGTTTTAAGTTTACCGTTTTGGTCGGTAAAAGTGGCTTCGTGAAAGTGAGCACAGTGATACTCAGACATGATTGATAGATAGATAGATAGATAGATAGATAGATAGATAGTGGGTGGGTCTGGTTTCAGTGAAGTGTGTTATCGTGATATGAATTTGTCATAGCATACGAAAAAGACGATACAAGGACCCATTGTTTTGTCACACATGAACTCCATTGACACGTATGTATGTTAACAAAAAAAAAAAACAAAAAAAGATTATTGTTTTTTTTTTTGGGCTAACTTTAGAATTTTAATATGAATGGAAAATTGCATTTTGTGGCACCAGAAACAAGTTTAGTTTCATTAGTATCTGATATTTGTTTGGGTTATCACCACTACAACATTTCACATGGGTTCCATTACGTACTAAAAATTACATCGTTGAGATAAATAATCCAACTTCTTTACTGTTATTATAATTATTATCTTCATTTGTATTTAATTAATGGATTTCATGAGTGTTGAATGTTTTGTTTGGATTACACAAGTATTGTAGAAATAATTGCTAGTAGTTCACTTGTCTAACAATTAGTCCCCATGGGGCGTTTTGAGTGGGCATAGCGCCCAATGGCGCTGTCAAACACCACCACAAGGGGCGGTATGAAGGAGAAAATGGGGTGGGGCGCGACCTCCATAGCGGCGCCATGTGTGTGTTTGTTTGATTTTTTGACCGTTGCAATGGTCATAATTTAAAAAAAAAATCAACTTTTTTTATTTCACTCTATAAATAACTTCAAACTCTTCCATTTTTTTTTACAATTCATCATATATTATTCTCTCCTTCTCTATATATTTTTTAAAAAGTGTTGAAGCTACTCCCACCATATTAAAAAAAATGGGTTCCCCATCGGAAGACTCCTTCACCGATTTTTACCGAAGATTTTTTTCACCCGAAGAAGATGCGGAGGAGGAAGAAGCGGTTACGAGTGCATGTACTCTTGTGATACAAGCATTTGAGCACGTTCGGCCTACTCCCCCTCCACGACCCATCTTGCGGCGCACCTATATCTTGCGAGATCGTGAAGCCGCGAACGAGCGTTTGATGAAAGACTATTTTGATGCGACGCCGGTTCACGGACCCAATGTTTTTAGACGGCGTTTTCGGATGAGCCAAAGGTTATTTTTGCGCATTAATAATGATTTGGAAGATAAGTATGATTTCTTTAAGCAAAGAATGGACGCGCAAGGATATTTAGGCTTCACCTCAATTCAAAAGGTCACATCCGCCTTACACATATTAGCCTACGGAAACACGTACGACATCAACGACGAGTACTTGAAGATGGCGGAGAAAACAACTCGAGATTGCTTGGAACATTTTTGCCATGGTATTTTTTATTGACTTTTATTTATTTACTTTTATATATTTACTTTTTTTAGTAGCTTACTAGTAAAACTTTTATATATTAAATTATATTTTAGGTATGTGCCAGTTATATGGAAAACGTTATTTGAGAAATCTCACTTGGAACGACCTTCAACAAATATATGAGGTGCATCTAGAAAAGCATGGAATACCCGACATGATTGGTAGCTTGGATTGTCGTCAATAGCGCTGGTATAATTGTCCAACCGCATGGCGAGGTCAACATACACGGGGTGATAAAAAAGGGCCAACTTTGGTGTTACAAGCTGTTGCGACATTCGACCTTTGGATTTGGTCGGCCTTCTTTGGTGTAGCCGGGTGTTTTAACGATATTATTACGTTAGAGGCTTCACCATTATTAGAGAGCTACATTTCTGGAACTATACCAAAGGCCGGTTTTCATGCGAACGGGAACGACTACGAGCATGGCTACTATTTGGGCGATGGTATATACCCGGAGTATTCGATTATTGTTAAAACGTTTTCTGAAACGTTCGATGAGAAAAGAAAGTATTTTAAAAAATTACAATAGTCTTCGAGAAAGGATATCGAGAGGTGTTTTGGGGTTCTACAGCAACGACGACATTTTATCAGAAATCCTTGTCGCATGTGGCATAAGGATAGAACACGAATGACCATGTATGCTTGCATCATTTTGCATAATATGATCATAGAGGATGATGGAAGAGCGATATGCCAAAACTATATTCCGGAAGATTTAGTCGAAGGAACCCAAGCAACAATGGAAGAGACTCGCAAATGCTCAACTATTGCGATCTAAGGAAATACATAACACGTTGAAGGCGGATTTGGTTGAGCATGCTTGGGAGATTCGCCCAATGCGATACAACGGTGACGACGAAGAAGATTCCGAGGAAGAACAAGGTGAGGAATTCGAAGACGGGAACTTTGAAGGTGTAGGTTTGGATGCCGGAGAAAACGAAGAGGAAGAAGGAGAGAACGACAATGAAGACGAAGAATAAATTTATCTTTTTAGGTGTAACGTTTTTTTTTTCTTTACCGTTTTTTTTAATTTTAATGTATTGTTTTTTATTTAATGCAATGATTTTTAATTTTAAAAAACTTAGAAATTAACTAAAAAAATGAAAATTAAAATAATTGAGTAATGATGACAAAGGGGCTTTATGACTACGGCCTCAACTTGCATAACGCCCCATAAAGCCCCGTGGTGACTTGGCATGCCACATGTCGCATAACGCCCCCAAAAGGGCCTTATGACTACGGATGAACTTAGGATGAGTTTGGTTATGTTTCTGACGGACGGACGGAATGATTACTCTGGAACAAGAAGCCATTAATAATCTAGCAATATTCATGCCCTATTATCTCAACCTCTCTTACTTCTTAACAGGTTGGATTAAACTTATGAGAACATTAACAACAGACCTTCAATTCTCATCAAATACATATATCATCATTTTGCATAAAAACACTACGAATTAATATAAATTTGACGCACACCTGTTAAAAAGCGAGTGACGGTTAATCATGCATCATGTGGTGGCGTTGATAGTCGAAAGACAAAGGGGTACATGCACTAATCGGCTTTTGTCCCAATTGCTAAGTGTTATCTGCTTTATGTCCAAGGCTTGATGCAAAACTACTATCGAGCCGGGGGTCTCACAGGAAGCAATACCTCCATTCCTACGAGGTAGAGGTAAGGTTGCTTACATCTTACGCTTCTTAGACCCTACCTTAGCTTTGCTATTGGTGGGATTTACTAAGTACGATGATGATGACATGTTAATAAAAAAGGTATAATTGTAACTTTAATCCTATTAGTTATATACAATTCCCTATAATTTAAGGTAACTGATTTTTTTTAAATTCGTATTTGGTATTTTTCAATAGAAAAAATTATTTTTAATCTATTGTTCTTAGGAGTGTTTATGACCTGGTTTTGACGATTTTTAGGTTAAACCGCAAACCAAACCGTCAGTAACGTGTTTCATATATCAAAAGCCAAAACTGAACAGTTAAAATTAAAACTGAACCAAACTATAACTAACGGTTTAATTTCTGTTTGGTTTTACAGTTTTAGCTCTATTGAAAAAAATAAAAAAAATTGTATACAAGATCATTGTGATGTCATGCTAAACAATTTCTTATTCATGAAATAGAAATGATTCTAAGACACACGGTGTGGGTGTTTACAAGCCGAGTGAAAGCTTGTCAACGCCTTTTGCATACCAGCTCGGCCATAGCATGGGTCATTCAACGGTGGAAATCCCACAGGCGTTGATACCAAATTCGTATTGACGTGGCATGTTTCAATTGGCGTGGGTATTAGCCGTTTGACAACAACGGTTATTTTCTTAAATTTTAAAAACTTAAATTTTTAAAAGACAAAAGTTTACCTATATAAACCACCCTCTTATTTTTTTTACTAACTCTCACATTTCAGCCAAATTTTTGTAACCTCTCTCCCATCTCCACTTCACAAAACCAAAAATGTCAACCATTCCTTGGACCGAAGAAGTGGATATCGCATCGTGCGAGTCGTGGGTCGAAATCTTAAGCCACTACACACCGCGTAACCGCTCGCGGTCCGTTTTGGGTGAGAATTTTACAACGCTTTTGTGTCCGTAGGAGTGAGACCACCCGAACCGTTGACTCGCTTTCTTCTTGTTTTAGGGTTATCCGTTTGGATTGCAAAAGTTTCGAGACGGTGCACACCGTGGTGGAAAACACGAGTGGTGACCTTGGGGAGGACGACATCATACCAATCGCTCTCATCAACTTCAGGCACAAACACAGTCATGAATTCCATCACGTTTCGGCTTGACAGATTATTAGATTTTTAATGTAGTAATTTTTAGTTTTTAGGTTTTATTTTAATTATGTAATGGTATTTATTTTTAAATATGAACTGTTTAATTATTAACATTATTTGTTTAATTACTATTATTGTATTTTTAAAAATTAAATAGATTTTATAGAATTCTTAAATATAATTTAACAACAAAAAAGTATATCACGTGTCAAATAACGCCACTCTTCTACGCCTCTCCCCCTCCCCGTTTTTGCTCCACGCCACTTTCTGACTCAAGCTGACGTGTCCTCCACGTGTTGGATAACGCCCATTTTTCAGCTCCCTCCACACCGTATGGTCTAACAACAAGCGAAATTAAATTTCGAGAGTAATAAAATTGTATGTTATTATATACCATGGTTGTAAAACAAGGTTTCCAAGTCCGAGTACTTTTCGAGTAATCGCTCCAAACTAGGCTGCCGATACGACTTTCTTCAACTCCGCTAATTACTCGGAATCAATCCAACGTGGTCAACCTCGGCTAGAATCGGATCTAATAGGTCAACTCAAGCAGAGTTTGACTTTAAAAAAAATAAAACATAATTTCTATGCCTATTATATCTATATATAACTATATAAAGCAAATGTGATGTACACATGTAATTTTACTTCTCGTCCACTATTTTATGCAATATGTACAAGTAGTGAATGCTTATTTTATAAGGGTGAAATTGTAAAAAAGTTTTAAGACACTAATAGTAATTTTGCCACACCTCATACTCTGGCACACAAAACCTTTCCTCCACTGTCCCTGAACTGCCTGAAGAAACCTAATAGTCATCCACACAATGAAACCGAACCATGAATGCTAACCTTCTTCAATGACATGGACGATTCAATGGCCCAAATTGAATATGAAATAGAATGATTTGAATGCAAAATTCAATTCCTACTAACCTCACCTTCGATTAAACGCTCTGCAATTGAAGGGTAGGATTTATATACATGCAAATGATTTTCTTCAGAAGTAGAAGAAATTAAACCTAACTCTAGAATTCCTAAACGATTAGCCAGGTAATTTATCGATTCGTAAGTTACGATGGTACCTTATCTCAGCTCTTGCACTAATCTCAACAGCTACTTGTAAGTATTATAATTTTACATCTTTCTCTGTAAAGTTTATACAGTCGATGTTAACCATATTGAGTTTGCAGCAATGGGTAAAGACTGAAGGGAAGCATTCCTACTGCGTTTCTGAGGCGTATTTGTAAGTTCCTTTATTCTTTTTTTTTAATGGGGGATCCCTGGTTAAGTATTTCCATAATGACATTCATAGCAATATATGCATCTTTTGGTGAAGGAAATTTACGAAGGAGCTTGAAACCCTTCAGATGATGTGTGTTTTTCCACTGGATTGTAATCTTTTTTTTTAATATAAATTCAAATAGGAATCGTTGATCAAACAACCTTACGGGTCCTATTCTTATCGAGCTGTCTCAGGTCGGATACATTGAAAGTCATTTTAAACTGTTGACGACTTTAACTTGATTGTTTTATTCTCCTTATTTGCAAAATCAATTGTTGTTTTTTTTTGTCACAGGGACCTATCTAACGACAAAATCTGCGGTTCGAGTCCTTCTCTTGGTGATTCGGAACATCTTTTAAAATTGTAAGTGTTTGCTTTTTAATATCATGTTTCAACACTCTCTAGGCCTTTGTTGTCAATTTTAATATTTTTTTTCTTTTGTTGAAACACAACAGTATTCTGAGCCGGAACAAGTTGATTGGATCCCAACCAAGTTTGAAACTTAAGAAGTGTCATGAAAATGTAAGTGATCATATGATATTTCATAAGTTTCCCTGCGGTTCAGGATAACAATTACTTGTCATTTTTTCTTTGCAGAGATCTTTATTGCAATCATCTCTCTGGTGTATTGCCCCAAGAGCTTGGTCCACTTCAGATAGCCAGGTTCTTTGATCTTCCTCGAGGCTCAACATCTCTAGGGCACTCGAATCTATCGAAAACCATAGGGTATTGTGACGATGGTATGAAAGAACATCAGTTGTGGTTGTACAATACGATGATCAAAGAGAAGGAGTTGTTATAAGTTTTTAGAATGAGCTATGTTATACATATACTGTTGTCTTAAAAAGTTTATTGTTAGAAAAAAAATGTGTGAAAGAAAAGTTTCCGCCGCATTGCGCGAGAAAGTTACTACCTTATATGTCACCACAAAAGAGTACTTTGAACATTTAACAATAGTTTTTTGGTTCTATTATTAAGTTTCTTGGATATCTCTACTAATTTATGATGATATAATTGTAGTTACATGGAGGAATGTGCTCAACACTTTCGTTCATCTATGTCAAAGTGTTTGCTATTTTTCCCGACGTAGAAGCAGCGAGGCTTCAGAGTACTACAGGAATTCAGACGTCATGTTCTTTGCATATAGTACTAGAAAAGATGAAAACTCTACTCCAGTATTGTGCAAAACGTAGTAAACCTGGTAACTTCACTCATTTAATCTTGTATGATAATTGACACCTAAATATACAATGTTGGGCGTTTGTTGGGTATTTGCTTACTCTGGTGTGAATCCTTTGATCTGGAAGATAATCTTAGACGAACATATAGTCCCACAAACTATTAGCTCTCAGGTAGCAACAAAAACTTCAGTTATTGAACCTTTTGGCTAGATGCTTGGGTTGGATAACGGGTTAAAACAGGTTTTGTTTTGAGACGGGCTGTATTGGGTTGGGATGATCCTCAAATCACCTTTTGTGTTCATTTTTTAATCAAGTAACGAATGATTTACTAAATCACATAACACTATCATTACATTAAAATTTATATACTTAAACAAAATGAAATATGATTTCAGGTGTACGTACTAAAAATAGAATTTGAGTGGCTTTCAACCCTTTAGACCTAATCAACCTTTTTGGCCCATTCGCCGTTTAGCTAATGCTTTTTGACTCAAATTAATACGTTCTTAAGTAAATAATTCTCCATTTTTGCTTTCAAAACCTCATTCAATATATTGCAAACTGCATACATACATTGAATCAAACTTATTGCTTCTACTCATTCTAACATGTTTTGTTTTTGTAAAATTATTCTAATGCTTTCCGCGTTGATCATGTCGGATGTTGATGAAATACCTAGCGCTCACACGATCGATCTTTTGAGATGGTGTGATGGCCCACTGCCGATTCTTCATCTAAATTTGAATAATTATTTGCACTCTTTGGAGTTCAATGTTGATCACAGCAGTTGGAGGGCTTCAGTACATCAGTACCAAAAGGGTAAAACACGATACGCTCATTACCGACAAACAGATTATCTATTAGTAGAGTCAGGGTGGCATTGCAACTTCTGTTTCTGAAAAATTACAGATTTTGTATTCAAGATGAAAGCTTAAAGCCACATGGATCGAGTCAGGTTCTCACACTTTCTTGACCCGAAAAGGATTCAGAATGTAATATGCAACTGTGATGACTTGTACGATATGCTTCCCGAAGAGTACACATTTAAGGATATCATAGCGAAAATGGGTCCAATTTCTCATTCTTATTCAGCAGTCCATCTTCCATCATATCTATTAAACAATGCAGATGAATACAAGTATCTTTTGCCCGGTAATTACATCCGTGAAGCGGGTTGAATTCGGGTTGAATTTTGGTTTAATGTAACTTTTCATGATATAAACATAGTTTAAGTACTTATTTACCAAAGGATTATAGGCTGTGTTTTTTTTTAATTAAGGAGTGGTTAAGTTGTACATTTTTTTCCTCCTATAATATACATATGGAGAGTTTTGAAATCTTGTTGAGTTGTTTCAAATGTTTTTTTCCCTGCTACTCTGACTTGTACTGTACAAGCTTGGTGAGTGGCTGAGTGGACAATATCTATGGATGAACATTTAGTGGTAAACATGTTTTTCTGGTCAACTGGTGTATCGTGTTGATTGAAAGGTAAGTGCACAAACAAAGAAAGGTGGGTGCCTTTGAGATTTTTCCGTTGAATTTTAATATTTTTTTTTGTGTGATGATGGGTGGCGGACTTAGGAAAGACCTGTGTACAACTATACAAGTGTGTTTTTGAATTTTCACCACACAATAAACTTTTTGTCTGGTTTGTGGGATGTTACAGTTATATCAAAATTTTGTTGATATACATTTGAAAGTTTATCTGAAGTTTAGATTTAGGGTTTATCAAGTCGAGTCGATTATCAAAGCAAATAGAAAAGTAGAAGTAAAGAATTTAGATAGAACAACTCTCAGGGTCTGTTTGATATGGGGTAATGGTATTGGTATGGGGTAATGGTATGGAAGGGAGAATGGAAGTGTTATGACAATCAATTATTTCATTTTAAGGGTAAAGTTGTAGTTTTTAAGTTCACAAAGGATAATATGCTTATTAATGGAAGTGTTTGGGTTCGCTTACTGAAAAAGGTGCAATGTCTTTTTACAAAACATATTTTTTAACCTTATAGCGATTTACCATGTTTACCAATGTGGATATGTATGGGCAAAACTTCAACAAGTTGGTAATGAGATAGTTACACACACTAAATGTATGATCATTAAGAAAAAAAATACACTAGTGTACCTCTTGTTTTAATAACAAAAAATAATTGATTCGTGTAATAAGAAAACTTAATATGTAAAAGTAATATAAGTTTTAAAGCTATTTAAAAAATTTATAGTATATAAAAAGTTGTACAATTTTGTGTATCCAAAGTGTACTGCGGTGGCGGTTATTGAGTTTATCCGGTAAGAAGGGTGAAAGCGTAGCGGAGTTTAAGAATAAGTTGAGAGAGAGTGTGAGTTTTTTTGTGAAACTTGTGACACCATCATGTTTATGAACAACTCATCATGGGTTATCAGTTACCAACCCAAATAATAACTGGTTTAATCATCAATCTTGATTATTTCTACCCGGTTGCGTAATTTGAAACTTGATACGGAATGGTGGCAGATGTATACTCATTAGATAGATTTCGATAATTTGATGTAGATAGTCTTTTATAGGCTCAAAGAAATGGTCTTAAATGGATGATCGTCGGTTTCATTTCGTACCAAACACCTCCCATTTGACTATTTAAGTGATATAATTTTCCCTCAACATCTTTTAAATGCCATATAACATCTTTTAAATGCAATATGATTGAGTGATATAATTTTCTTCCAACACCTTTTAAATGCCATATGATATGGAAGATGATCGGTTACTAATAGGGTGTGCACGGTTCGGTTCGGTTCGGTTATTAGCATTATCCGTAACCGTAAGCGAAGTCATCGGTTAATCGGTTTGGTTAATTCGGTTAATTTTTCGGTTTTCGGTTCGGTTAATATTCGGTTAATAACCAATTCAAACAAGGTGTAACACCCCGTGTTTTCATAAGTGAAAGTCAAAGTCAAGGTCAAAGTCAACGACCGATTTCGCGCAACTTGACTTGTAGAAATGTCTTTATTTTATTTGTATTATGTGGAGTAAGTGTCGTTCATTGCAATAATCGATGAGTATTAATCATATTTCAATCGACCTACGACTGTGAACTATAGGAAGTAACAATGCGATAAAGTTAATCAACTAACAATCAAGCTATGCTAATCGAATCAACGTCGAATCGCAACTCGAACTATGTATCTTACTTATTGTTTATACGTGTGTGTGTGCCTTACGTGTTACCTGTGCATGTTTATTTATGTTATGTTGTGGTAATTAAGCGAACTCAATCGAACTCGAAATCTAACTCGAATGCTATCGAACTCGGACTCAAATCACGATCGAACTATGATAGATGGTTGAGAATAGATTACGCAAGATATGAAGTAGTTAGGACTAAAAGTAATTTGACTAGGAAACCCTATCGAATCGCTTTCAATCGGAACCGAAACGTCAAAGATCGTCGCACCGAACACATCGCCCAGGCGCTAATCCGCACGGACAGGCCATCCGCACGGACAGGCCATCCGCACGGACAGGCCATCCGCACGGATAGCCGCCTGGGGAAGTGTTAAGTGCAATCCGCACGGATGACCATCCGGGTGATGTGCAATCCGCACGGATGACACTTTCCTCTTATGGCATCCTATAAATACACGGGTTACTCTCCAAACTTTCCACTTTTGGTAAGTGACGTCCGACCAGCACGCTTTCTTCACCTTTTCTTCGATTTCTCTCAATCCAGGTAAGATCTCGCCAGAAATCTTGTACTTTCTTGATCTATACGCACTTCTACACCTTCCTATCTTTTAAACATTAACTTTTAACCGTGAAATCATCAAGATTCGAGGTATCCTAGGATGACGTCATCCTGAAGTTCCCATGAACTTCAAGTCTGACCTCATTCCACCAAGAATAACTCGGATCTGAACGGTTTCCACAAGATTTCACAAACAACTTCACATAAATCTGAACTTTTCAAAGAATAAAAGAGTTGAAAGGAATAAACACAAGTTTTCTCCTTCTTTTACACTAAAAAACGATAAGAATCGGATTAGTTCTAGTCTCCTACTCAATGTTAGTGATGCACTAGTCCTAAATCCGGATTCTACCCGCGAGACACCTGATTTCGGGTTAGACCAGAATGACCATTCTGAGCCGCCGACCGGCCAAGCTAGGGTGATTCCTGGCCGGCTTAGTCGTGCGGGTAAGAATACAATTCCGATTGGTCGACACGTAATCAGAACGTCTCGATAGAACGACAAAGGTGACCAAGGGTAGACGAATGGAACAACCAGAACGTGATGCTGCCCGGACGAACTGATGTCCGCACGGACAGGATATCCGGACAGACTGATGATTCGTACGGACAGACTATCCGGACGGGTTGCCATCCGGACGGACTACACTTGGTACCCATATTCAAACAAGGTTTGAGTATCGACGAATGAATAATCCGCACGGACGACCCTCTGAATGGATTACTCTTCGGATCATGAGATACTAAGACCTTAAACAATTTCCAACACGTTGTCCGCACGGACTACCATCCGGACGGATTGTAGTTATCCGCACGGACTACCATCCGGATGGATTGTTGTTATCCGCACGGACTACCATCCGGATGGATTGTTGTTGTCCGCACGGACTACCATTCGGACGGATTTCACCAACTTCATCAAGTGACTCACCATTAAAGTCGTTGTCCGCACGGATCGTCATCCGCGCGACCGACTTGAAGGGTAAGAGAACTTAAATGTTTTCTAAATACTACAACGAAAACTTCAAAGGACAAGCCATCATACACAAACACATCCTTAGCATAGGAAGAAACAATCCACTCGAATAGTTATCCGCACGGACAAACTGTCCGCACGGATGACTAACCGGGCGGATTACCATTCACACGGATTGTTGTCCGCACGGATGACCATCCAGACGAACAGCTATCCTACCCACTCTCATCCTGTATTGTTTTACGCGCTACTTATCACTACGTTATCGAATCTGTTCAGGCTACCGTACTCGCTAAAAGCGCTCCCTTCAATCCATTAATCGCAGTGAGTATACTCGATCCCTTTTTGCTTTAAGCACTTTTGGGTGTTACATACGTTACGAATATTCAAACTACAATTATCACACTACTCAAACTATTTGAACCCTAACCGTTAATGGATGTTATACGTGGCTCATGAATGCTTGTTTGTTATGTTTACACATGGAATGCTGTCTACCTGCCTTAGCAACGATAGTACTATAGTTTGGACTCAGCACCCGTTCACACGGGGGTTGTTAAGGATCTTTTACTTGCATGGATTACGGTGGTAATCGTGTATTGCGAACTGCCTCGGGCAGTCAACCCGCAGTCATTGGTATCGATGGATCTATGTCGATAACTAACGTGCTTCATTTCACTATGTGTACGTGCTGGTTATGCGTAAACGAATTCGAACTCTATATGCTATTATCAAACTTGTATGCTCACCTTTACATTATATGTATTGACTTTTATTTTAAGGTATGTGACAGGTGCTTAGGACGCACATGTGGTAGGAAATTGAAGCTAGAATAAACCTTTAGAGCCCAACAAATAGTTGTCTGTAGATAACGAATCAGGGGTCTCTAGAAGCAGATAAACAATTGCTACTTATTTAAATCTGAGTTGTCGGAACGGAATATTTGTCTTGATGTTTGTCTGTAATAATTATTTGACTGTTTGAGATACGGTATGGGACGTATTATTTAAATTGAATAGTTTTGATAATTGTTGTGGAAACTTCTGGACAATCTGTTTCGCTCAGTGCCACGCCCCGATGATTCCGCCATCGGTTGGGGTGTGACAGATTGGTATCAGAGCCATAACTATAGGGAATTAGGCAAGACTCGACCTAGTCCGGGTCGAAGTCTTAGATACCTAGACTATAGTTAAGAACCAGCAGACCGACTTGTGCATAACCAGTAGGGATTAAGTACGAGCTTACTTCTCGTTATTCTCGCTTATTCTACACTCTCACTGCACTCGAATTTTCAACTAAGAGTGGCCAATAAGGTCGAGAATAGGTGTGAAAACCGCAAACTCTCGACTAAAGTTGCTTACTCAGCTCGCGTTTTAACTACAAACAAGGAGAATTATGCCAAATCAGGAGTGAAATCCATATTTTGATGAATAATCTCCTCAATTTTATCAAAACAGGAACGAAGTTGTTAAGCCAGGGGTGAAACCCTAACCTTGAGGACTTGTTCCGCTTCTATACAAAACTCTCACCAACGTCTCGACGGACTCCAACGACCTGAAGTCACGATATGACCAACGGGATGCGTGCCAAGTGCCCAAGAATCGAGGCGAAGGCACAGTCCTGAAGGTTAAATGTGCACAACGGATCCCTGTGAATAGTCGAACCATTTTGGTTAGTCGAAGTCTACTAGCCACAGACAATCTATTTCTCAAATTTCATGTGTTTCGATTTTAAGTCCGCAACTGCTGACTCTGATAATTTATCGATTTTATGTGTTTAAACTTTGGGATTTACTCGATTTTTGTTTTTACTTCGATCGACACACGCGACTCGCACTGCATCTTGTGATTTTGTGCTTATTTTGACTCCAAACGATTGCGTAACGACACGTTCGACGTGCGAAATCCGTGAATGTACGTGACCGAACACACCAGACGTACAATTTACCGTGATTCTTATTGATCACTTTTTGCCACTTTCTCTCTCTAGCTTCTTTCTCCAGACCTAGGTTTCTGTTTTCTAACTGCCTCTAGTGACTAGATGCGTATGTGTTTCCTTGTTTCCTTGCTCTACGTGATTAGGAAATTGTGTGATTATGTGCTCTACGTGGTTACGTGATTTGTGCTCTAAGTGTTTATGTGGTTACGTGAATAATTGATTCTGTGACTTGCGTAGTTATAAGTCTATGTGTTTACACAGTACGTGTTACTGAGCTTTAGTAAGTAGTAGACGTGTGAGGTGAGATTCGAATACAATGTGATGAGTCCTGTGACGATGTCTGTTGCAGACCATGTCGTCTGGATCCCGTCATGCACTCTCTTGTCAGGAAAAGAGGGACAAACTCCTTGCTTCCATTATCGCTAAAAGTGTGGCAAAGGCCGTGAGTGATGTTTATGAGAATGCCAGCAAATCATCCGAGGAATCGAGAACCGAAGCTCCTAAAACTGCTGCAAGGCCCTTCAGTTTCAAGCAATTCAAGTCTTGTGGGCCAAAAGAATTCACTGGCGAAGGAGGTCCCACTGCACTATTTCACTGGTTTGACTCTATTGAGGTTACTCTGCGACAAAGTGGTTGCCCTGATGACCTTCGAACTCTGAATGCTACCGGCGTTTTCCAGTCCCGAGCACTAGACTGGTGGACGGCCGAGAGGAACAAGCGAGGGAACGATGCAACCTACGGTCTGTCGTGGGACGAGCTCAAGGAAGTTATGCTAGAGGAATTCTGCCCTCCTCACGAACGTCAAAAGCTGGAAGATGAATTTTGGCACATACAGCAGAAGGATGGTGACAATGCTGGTCTCACTGCTCGTTTCAAACAGCTCAACATTATCTGTCCCGATCAACTCAAGACTCCCGACATGACGATCAAGAAGTACCTCCGAGCTTTGCCCGACTGCGTTGCTGATTTCGTGCAAGCGGCTAAGACTATGACGATCGAGGAAACTTATCTGTTGGCCGCTGAGATCAACGACAAACGGGTTAAGGCTGGTGTCTGGGATAAGACTTCCAAGCATCTGCATCAAGCTACCGCTACCGCACCAACTGCTGAACCTACCTCATCAAGCAACAAGAGGAAGAACAAGAGAAAGAACAGCTCCAGCAACAAGAACTGTGCGATCACTGCCGCACCAATTCAAGCTGTACCGGCTCAACAACGTCAAGTAGCGGCGCCTGTGGCCAATGCACCGCCTGCAAAGCGTGCATACACTGGACCACACCCGCTCTCCCCTACTTGCACCTACCACCACCCGACTGCTATTCAATGCCGCTTCTGTGCTCATTGCAATGTATACGGCCACTTTACTGCCAACTTCCGTATTCGTCAAGCTCCTGCCAATCAAGCTCTACTCACTGCCCCACAGGGTCAACAAGCTCCTCCGGCACCCGCAGTCAAAGCCAGAGCCTGCTTCGCGTGTGGCGACCCGAACCATTTCGCCAACGTGTGCCCAAACAGGGTCGTGAAATAAGAGCCTCAGCAACAGCAGCCGCAGCAGCAACAACAGCAACAGCAGCAACAACAGGCCGCACGTGCCAGAACTTTCAACCTCAACGTGCGTCAAGCTCAGGCCGACAACAACGTGGTCAATGGTACGTTCCTTGTGAATGGTATTTATGCTTCATGTTTGTTTGATACTGGAGCCGATAACTGCTTTGTGTCGCTCGAATTTGAGAAACTCCTTAGTCGTAAACGTTCCCAACTATCCTCGACATTCGATGTTGAAGTCGCTACCGGAAGAACCGTCACTGTCAATTCTGTTCTTCGTGATTGTACTCTTGAGCTCAACAATCACATCTTTTCGATCGACCTTATTCCGATGCAACTCGGAAGCTTTGACGTCATAATAGGCATGGACTTTCTTCGAGAAAACCATGCTGAAGTTGTATGCTTCGACAAAATGATTCGATTTTAGCACGCGAATGGTGACTTATTGTGCGTATATGGCGATACTACTTCAAAGGGGCTCAAGCTTATGTCATGTATCCAAGCAAGCAAGTATCTCCGTAAGGAATACAGGGCTTTCTTGGCTAACATTGTAGTAGCAGAGAAGGAAAAGAAAGAGAAGAAGGAAGTGAAAGACGTTCCTGTGGTTCGAGAATTTCCTAATGTTTTTTCCAGAGGATCTTCCCGGACTACCGCCAAGTCGTGATATCGACTTTCGTATTGACCTCATTCCTGGAGCAAATCCTATTGCCAAAGCTCCTTACCGACTCGCACGGTCAGAAATGCGCGAACTCTCAACCCAACTCCAGGAATTACTCGAGAAAGGCTTCATTCGCCCGAGCACCTCTCCTTGGGGTGCGCCAGTCCTTTTCGTCAAAAAGAAGGACGGGTCGTTCAGGATGTGCATCGACTATCGGGAATTGAATAAGTTAACTATCAAGAACCGCTATCCTCTGCCTCGCATCGACGATTTGTTTGATCAACTACAAGGCGCTACGTGCTTCTCGAAGATCGATCTACGTTCAGGATATCATCAGCTACGTATTCAAGAGGAGGATATACCCAAAACCGCGTTTCGTACTCGATACGGCCATTACGAATTCGTTGTCATGCCTTTTGGTCTAACAAACGCACCAGCGGTTTTCATGGATCTGATGAATCGCGTGTGTAAACCATATCTCGACCGTTTCGTCATCGTATTCATCGACGATGTCTTGATCTATTCCAAATCGAAAGCCGAACACGCGCAACATCTACGTTTGGTTCTCGAGTTACTCCAGGGGAACCAACTCTATGCCAAGTTCTCCAAGTGCGAATTCTGGTTAGGGGAAGTTCAATTTCTGGGTCACATTGTTAATAGTCAAGGTATTCACTTCGATCCTGCGAAGATTGAAGCAGTCAAGAGTTGGGTTACGCCTAAGAACCCGTCCGAAGTCCGCTCTTTTCTCGGACTAGCGGGCTATTATCGACGATTTATCGAGGGATTCTCAAAGATCGCTGTACCACTTACCTCTCTTACGCATAAGGACAAGCCTTTTGTTTGGGGAACTAAACAAGAGACTGCCTTTCAAACCCTTAAGCGCATGCTTTGCAATGCTCCTGTTCTCTTATTGCCCGACGGAAACAATGATTTCATTGTCTACTGTGATGCTTCCAACCTTGGTCTTGGTTGTGTTCTTATGCAACGAGACAAGGTCATAGCTTACGCATCTCGTCAGCTCAAAATCCACGAGAAGAACTATACAACCCATGATCTCGAGCTAGGCGCAGTTGTTTTTGCATTAAAGATTTGGCGACACTACCTGTACGGTACCAAGTGTACGATCTTCACCGATCATAGGAGCCTACAACATATCTTTAATCAGAAGGAACTTAATATGCGTCAACGCCGATGGGTAGAACTTCTCAACGATTACGACTGTGAGATTCGTTATCACCCAGGCAAGGCAAATGTTGTTGCCGACGCACTTAGCAGACGGAGCTATCTGCTTAGCACTCGTAATGTTCAAGCCCAACATGATCTCGAAACCCTCATCCGCGACGCTCAACATGCTTGTTTTAATGAACGCACCCTGAAGAAAGAAAGAATCTACTACGATGGAGCCCAGCTTGTGAGCAAATCAAACGGGATATTCCACTTTTTAGACCGAATTTGGATTCCCAAGCGAACCAATTTGCGGCAAATTCTGATGGACGAAGCCCACAAATCCCGGTATTCTATTCACCCCGGTGCTGACAAAATGTACCAGGATCTTCGCTATAAGTACTGGTGGCCGGGTATGAAAAGGGATATCGCTCTCTACGTCGGAAAATGCCTAACTTGTGCTAGAATCAAGGCTGAACATCAAAGACCCTCTGGCTTACTTGAACAACCACCAATTCCCATGTGGAAGTGGGAAAGTATAGCCATGGACTTTATAACCAAGCTTCCACCCACGTCATCAGGTCACGACAGCATATGGGTTGTGGTCGACCGTCTGACTAAATCAGCTCACTTTCTGCCCATACGAGAAGATTACAAGGTAGAACGATTAGCCCGAATCTACACCGACGAGATCATTTGTAATCATGGGACGCCTCATGACATCATCTCTGATCGTGATGCTCGGTTTACTTCACGATTGTGGGAAACGTTTCAAACGGCACTTGGTACAACGCTTAATCTAAGTACTGCTTTCCACCCACAAACCGACGGTCAGACTGAAAGAACGATCCGTACTCTTGAAGACATGCTCCGATCGTGTGTTTTGGACTTCGGTGGTAATTGGGATAAATACCTGCCATTGGTCGAATTCTCGTATAATAACAGCTATCATTCTAGCATCGAGATGGCACCTTTCGAGGCATTATACGGAAGAAGATGTCGGTCGCCTATTGTGTGGCACGAGATCGGTCATTCGCAACTAACCGGTCCTGAGCTATTACAAGAAAGACAGACAAAATTTTCCAAATCAGAGACAACCTGGTGAAAGCTCGGGATCGACAGAAGGTTTACGCCGATAAAAAGCGCAAGCCCCGTGAATTTGGCGTTGGTGACTACGTACTCCTAAAGGTATCACCTTGGAAGGGTGTAGTCCGATTCGGCAAGAAAGGGAAACTCGCGCCTCGATATGTTGGACCTTTTAAGATTCTGGAAAGGATCGGAAAAGTCGCCTACAGACTCGAATTACCGGAGGAACTTAGTAACGTCCACCCGACTTTCCACGTGTCAAACCTCCGAAAGTGCATAGCCGACCACGAATTACATGTCTCTCTAGACGATCTACAAGTGAACGAAACATTACACTTCGTGGAGAAGCCTGTCGAAATCATGGACCGCCAAACCAAGCAGCTTAGGCGCTCACGCATTACTATTGTGAAAGTCCGATGGGAAGGCAAACGAGGCGCAGAGTTCACTTGGGAACTCGAAAGCGACATGAAGGCTAAGTACCCACAGTTGTTCCAGGAGAAAGTCTAGATAGAGAAAGTCCTCACGTGATTCACGACGGTTGTAGCAGCTTCCAGCTTAATTTCGGGACAAAATTCCCTAAACAAGGGGAGGCTGTAACACCCCATGTTTTCATAAGTGAAAGTCAAAGTCAAGGTCAAAGTCAACGACCGATTTCGCGCAACTTGACTTGTAGAATTGTCTTTATTTTATTTGTATTATGTGGAGTAAGTGTCGTTCATTGCAATAATCGATGAGTATTAATCATATTTCAATCGACCTACGACTGTGAACTATAGGAAGTAACAATGCGATAAAGTTAATCAACTAACAATCAAGCTATGCTAATCGAATCAACGTCGAATCGCAACTCGAACTATGTATCTTACTTATTGTTTATACGTGTGTGTGTGCTTTACGTGTTACATGTGCATGTTTATTTATGTTATGTTGTGGTAATCAAGCGAACTCAATCGAACTCTAAATCTAACTCGAATGCTATCGAACTCGGACTCAAATCACGATCGAACTATGATAGATGGTGGAGAATAGATTACGCAAGATACGAAGTAGTTAGGACTAAAAGTAATTTGACTAGGAAACCCTATCGAATCGCTCGCAATCGGAACCGAAACGTCAAAGATCGTCGCACCGAACACATCACCCAGGCACTAATCCGCACGGACAGGCCATCCGCACGGATAGGCCATCCGCACGGATAGCCGCCTGGGGAAGTGTTAAGTGCAATCCGCACGGATGACCATCCGGGTGATGTGCAATCCGCACGGATGACACTTTCCTCTTATGGCATCCTATAAATACACGGGTCACTCTCCAAACTTTCCACTTTTGGCAAGTGACGTCCGACCAGCACGCTTTCTTCACCTTTTCTTCGATTTCTCTCAATCCAGGTAAGATCTCGCCTGAAATATTGTACTTTCTTGATCTATACGCACTTCTACACCTTCCTATCTTTTAAACATTAACTTTTAACCGTGAAATCATCAAGATTCGAGGTATCCTAGGATGACGTCATCCTGAAGTTCCCATGAACTTCAAGTCTGACCTCATTCCACCAAGAATAACTCGGATCTGAACGGTTTCCACAAGATTTCACAAACAACTTCACATAAATCTGAACTTTTCAAAGAATAAAAGAGTTGAAAGGAATAAACACAAGTTTTCTCCTTCTTTTACACTAAAAAACGATAAGAATCGGATTAGTTCTAGTCTCCTACTCAATGTTAGTGATGCACTAGTCCTAAATCCGGATTCTACCCGCGAGACACCTGATTTCAGGTTAGACCAGAATGACCATTCTGAGCCGCCGACCGGCCAAGCTAGGGTGATTCCTGGCCGGCTTAGTCGTGCGGGTAAGAATACAATTCCGATTGGTCGACACGTAATCAGAACGTCTCGATAGAACGACAAAGGTGACCAAGGGTAGACGAATGGAACAACCAGAACGTGATGCTGCCCGGACGAACTGATGTCCGCACGGACAGGATATCCGGACGGACTGATGATTCGCACGGACAGACTATCCGGACGGGTTGCCATCCGGACGGACTACACTTGGTACCCATATTCAAACAAGGTTTGAGTATCGACGAATGAATAATCCGCACGGACGACCCTCTGAATGGATTACTCTTCGGATCATGAGATACTAAGACCTTAAACAATTTCCAACACGTTGTCCGCACGGACTACCATCCGAACGGATTGTAGTTATCCGCACGGACTACCATCCGGATGGATTGTTGTTGTCCGCACGGACTACCATTCGGACGGATTTCACCAACTTCATCAAGTGACTCACCATTAAAGTCGTTGTCCGCACGGACTACCATCCGCACGGATCGTCATCCGCGCGACCGACTTGAAGGGTAAGAGAACTTAAATGTTTTCTAAATACTACAACGAAAACTTCAAAGGACAAGCCATCATACACAAACACATCCTTAGCATAGGAAGAAACAATCCACTCGAATAGTTATCCGCACGGACAAACTGTCCGCACGGATGACCATCCGGACGAACAGCTATCCTACCCACTCTCATCCTGTATTGTTTTACGCGCCACTTATCGCTACGTTATCGAATCTGTTCAGGCTACCGTACTCGCTAAAAGCGCTCCCTTCAATCCATTAATCGCAATGAGTATACTCGATCCCTTTTTGATTTAAGCACTTTTGGGTGTTACATGCGTTACGAATATTCAAACTACAATTATCACACTACTCAAACTATTTGAACGCTAACCGTTAATGCATGTTATACGTGGCTCATGAATGCTTGTTTGTTATGTTTACACATGGAATGTTGTCTACCTGCCTTAGCAACGATAGTACTATAGTTTGGACTCAGCACCCGTTCACACAGGGGTTGTTAAGGATCTTTTACTTGCATGGATTACGGTGGTAATCGTGTATTGCGAACTGCCTCAGGCAGTCAACCCGCAGTCATTGGTATCGATGGATCTATGTCGATAACTAACGTGCTTCATTTCACTATGTGTACGTGCTGGTTATGCGTAAACGAATTCGAACTCTATATGCTATTATCAAACTTGTATGCTCACCTTTACATTATATGTATTGACTTTTATTTTAACGTATGTGACAGGTGCTTAGGACGCACATGTGGTAGGAAATTGAAGCTAGAATAAAGCTTTAGAGCCCAACAAATAGTTGTCTGTAGATAACGAATCAGGGGTCTCTAGAAGCAGATAAACAATTGCTACTTATTTAAATCTGAGTTGTCGGAACGGAATATTTGTCTTGATGTTTGTCTGTAATAATTATTTGACTGTTTGAGATACGGTATGGGACGTATTATTTAAATTGAATAGTTTTGATAATTGTTGTGGAAACTTCTGGACAATCTGTTTCGCTCAGTGTCGCGCCCCGATGATTCCGCCATCGGTTGGGGTGTGACACAAGGGCTAATTTTTTTTGCTTAGAAATACATGTAATGGAGGTATAAATACATGAAATAGATGTATAAATACATGAAATGGATGTATAAATAAATGAAATGGAGGTATAAATGCATGAATAGATGTTTAAATACATAAAATGAAGGTATAAATAAATGAAATGAATGCATAAATAAATGAAATAGAGGTATTATTACATGATATGAAAGTATAAAACACGAAATACATGAAATACATGAAATAAAGGTATAAAAGCTAGCAATATATAAAGAAATAAATAATTCGGTTCGGTTCGGTTAATTTCGGTTAACCGATGGCAAAAAAAATATCCGTTAACCGACTTTTGGTTAATTCGGTTTCGGTTAATTTCGGTTCGGTTTTGTCGGTTTTCAGTTCGGTTTCGGTTAACGGTTCGGTTATTGCACACCCCTAGTTACTAACCTCATGCTGGTTAAGTCCATTTTAAAGACTTAGAGTGTTTCACTAAAGTCGATCAAATTATTGGGATTTACATGTATTAAGGGTAACTGTATCATCTCTTCAAGCTGACATTGAAGCCATTAACCTTACCAAAACCCCTTGACTCCCTACGCCGTCTTTGTATTCCAAACACTTTGTACGCCAGAATGTATATAGAATGTAGCATGCTATCGTTTAACTAACATTTTAACGCTTGAATTATGTTCTCACTCCGTATTGGCGAATTCGCAGCAACACGCGGGTTTTCCACTAGTATTAGAAAAATGAATATCATTTTCACATATTTTATTATAAGTATTAGTAAATTTATGTTGTTTGATATATATATATATATATATATAGGGAAGGTTCATTTGAGAAGAAAATTTTGTTGAGAAGAAAAAGAATAAAATGGTACAATTGTAAAACATTAAATAGTTTTTTTCTCATCTCATTTATTATTATGTTTGACTAATTAATTAGTCATTAAGACTATAATCCTCCACACTAAATATTTCTTCCTACACATATCAAAAGTTATCCTACACATTTCAAAATTTATCCTACACATATTGAAATTTAATTCTACACAACTCATAATTTATCCTACACGCCTCGTATTTATCCTACACTATAAATGAATTTTTATTTTTATTTTTTGTGAAAAATATATATCTTAAAAATAAGTTACAAATTTAATATAGTTAGTTATTAAAGATGAAACTACCAATTAATGATGTATGTAAGTTTACTAATATACCCTTATAGTTACATTAAGTACAAATATTAAATGAAGTCTAATGAAGCATTCCTATTGGTTGAAATTTCTTCTTTTTTCTTCTTACAAAGAATTTCTTCTCATTTGAACCCTCCACTATATAGGCACTATATATATATATAGGGGAAGGTTCTATGCAGAACACTAAATATTACGAGAACACGCAGAACAAAATAAATCACTCATTTTTTCAATCCTAAAAACCTAAAAAATAAATGAAAATATTATAAATGTAAGATTTATTGTTTCTCACACTAGAATTTAAAATAAAATATGAAAAATATTCAGTTTTTAAATAACCTACACACATGTATGTTATGTGTAAGCTAAATTACCTACATGTATGTAGACTATGTGTAGGAAAAAATATATGATTTTTTATGTATATATATTGTCACACCCCGATATTTCCACGTATTACCGGTGGGCCCGGTGGGGACTATCGTGACGTAGTTGATATCATCATAGTCAAATAATCACAGTTCAATGCACAGCGGAAGTCTAAAGTAAAATTATTACAAACCGATTCGAAAGTAACATAAAGTATTACAAACGGATTGTAAGATGGATCCACAGGCGGATCAAAAGATAAAAATAATTATTGTTCAACAGATTTAAGCATCAAAAGCTTGCAAAACTCTTTATTTGATACTAGGAGTAGCCAGCCAATTTCGCTTAGTACCTGCACTTAACCTTTTTGGAAAATACGTCAGTTTACACTGGTAAATACAATTAACCGACTCTTTTGAAAAATGTTTATAAAATTGATTTAAATGCACAAGGCACAAATATCCTTTTATAACTTGGGATAATTATTTAAAAATAATCTTGTAAAAGAATTATATGTTTGTCAAACATTTAGTAGCCCGGGTTAGAAGTACCGGGTTAAAGATTAATAGACACACCACATAATATAAACCAACGGTGAGTTATTCTCAACAAGCGGGTATATCTTTTTACATACGCACCGACAGGTGTATGCCTACACCCCGTGCTTAAGTCGTGGCCATTTCAATGAATGAGCCGAGGATATCCAGGACATGGTCATTAACCCCCCAAGGGCTTAAAACAAACAAAACAGATTAAACAGGTTATCTCAATGATTTAAACATTATTCGATTAAAGATTCAATGCCCGACCAAGCGATATTATTAAATACCGTACCCCAAGCCCGTATAAGGGAAAATAAGTTAAAAGTATTTACCTGAGCAAAAATACAAATTTATCTCAGCCGTATAACAATCAGCAAGTGCAAATATCTTTTACTGGGCTCCTAAATCCGGAACGAAGGTTTTAATAACCTATTAGATTCCTAACGGGTCTTACTTAAGTTTAAACTTAGACTGGTTAGTTTTAACGAAAGGTTTACGGTTCAAAACGCAAGATTAAGCGAAGACCGGGTTAGAATGTTATTTAGACCCGACAAGTATGAAGTCTTGTTTAATATGGGCAAACTAAACACCTTCTGGATTTTTAAGGGAAAATGATAAGGTTTGACCCGTTTCGGTTAATTTATGCAAACTAGTTACATAAACCGTATCGAACGCGAAACATGCATAACGGGTAACTAAATGAGTCATGATAAGGTTCCCTAAGTTAATATGCTTAAAATGTGTTATGATATCAGTAGGTTACCTTTCATTATGCCCAAAACGAATTTAAAATCAATTTAAGCCCCCTAGGGGTATTTTGGTCATTTTAATGATTATAAAAGAGGTTAAATAACAATATGAGGTTCTGATCTAATATGATAAGTAAAAATATTTATTTTAATAAGTTATATCAGTAAGATCTTGCATATATGTGAAATTTATCATTTATGGCCAAACTATGCACCGTAGGGGCATTTTGGTCATTTCACATAAGCTTTAAGGGTCAAATTTGGAAATCTGATTTCAAACCTTTTACTTAATGTTAAAGTATAAAAATTGATCCATACCATCAGTAGGTAACAAGCCTTGGGTGCCTAATATGGTTTTAAACCATACTATGCGCCTAAATCGCATAAAAGTCGGTATTTGACGATATCCGGGTTGATTAAAGAAATCTGAGATTTTGACCAGCCTTTACAGTTTAAAATAACTTATTTATTATATAAAATCAGTAGAAAAAGGTTTCATATGTAAAGGATGTGTAAAACTCATTTTATTAGCAAAAAGGACATAACCGTCAATTACCGAATCAATGCAAGAACCTTATGTTATGATCAGTTTAAAATTTAATAAAAATTCCCAAAAATCCCTAAATATTATATTACATTAGTGGGTAAAATGTTTGGTGTCAAAATTTGGGTTTAAATAGGATTTATGTTGAAAATGCCGTTTAATTAATAAAAAGGCTTTCATTTACGATATTGAGCATAACTCCTAATTTAGACCATAAACTGTTGTCAAACTTTTAGGACATGTTTATAAATCAGTAATAAAGGTTTTTGTCCTCTCACATTTTCAAAAATCTCGTTTAAATATCAAAAGGGCATAATGGTCAACTTTTAAGCAAATAACGGAAACATGCAAATGAATCGGATTACTAAGGAACCAAGTTGTATAACCTCAGAGGGTTATACAAACCTATAATATGGTCCTAAAGGAATCCTAAGGCATATCTAAACTAAGGTAAATCGGGTCAGAACTGAAAGTCAAAGCAAAAGTCCACTTTTGCGACTTTCGGTTCCGAACCGAGCCTAAACTCAGAATTATCGGGTTGAACATGCCTAAACATGTTCTTATATTATTTACCAAGTTATTTTAGTGTTTAAACATGTTCCATAACTTCTACATTATCAGTTAAGAATTTATTTGCAAAAATGGATTTTGTTGACTTTTTAATAACAAGTTTGACCCGACCATTGACCAAGTTAGAGTGATAATCAGTGGGTGCCCTTTTAAGGGTTTATTACCCACATAATTACCAACTCATAGCCACTTTAAATTCGAATAATGGCTGGACCATTAGTGATTAATCACTAAGTCAAAGCTTAATTACGATGACTTTGACTTTTGGTCATTAAACTAATAAAACTTGAACTTAAGAGGCTAAGAACACTTACTATGGTCCCTAGCACGAAAATAGAACTGAGGAAAGCTTGCTTGTACTCCAGGAAGCTCAAGAGAAAGCAATATGAAGTGATTTGAGATTGTGCAAATGATCAAATGAAAATGAGAGCCTTTATATAGCAAATTTCCATCTCTTGTGATCAATCCACATGTCTCTACATGATCCCTGATGCACCCAGGTGTCCCTAGTGCATGAAAAACCATTGGCACAGTCCCTGGTATCGATTTGAGGCATGCAAAGGCGGTGCAACAGGCTGACATGCAGCTGTGCAGATTTTTCTGCATCTGGCACTCTTACGCGGCCCGCGTAAGTGTTGGCCTAATGTTTACGCGGCCCGCATAAAGGGCAGATTCCGGTAAATAGTTTTGCAACTTTACAATTTCAGTCCCTGGTCCATTTAAACTTTATTTAACTTTCATTTATTGCATCTAGGACCCCCATAGTTAACTTTTAAGGACATTGGGTCATAAACTAACTCCGTTAAGCTCCCGGTTAGTTGTACGATTACCGAAAAGTCTTGTATTTATCGAAACTCCACAAAATTAATATCCGTTATTCTTGAGAGCAAAATATATAATTATTACAATGTTTTTGGGATCGTTAAAAGGTCACTCAGAGGTATCTTTTAACATGTTGACACCTTTAATCCCTATGTTTCGTAGAATCCTTATTTTAAGCACAAACGACTTTTTAAGTTCGATAAATTATTCGTTAAAGAATACGAACGTCGTGTGAGGTCAATCAGAGGCACAAGAATGGCATGTTGACACTTTGGATCCCTTTTACCAACATATTTACATTGTTTGACAATTTTAGTCCCTCGGAAACAATTCCTTACACGTTTAAAGCCAATGACACGTGTCTTCATTATATTGGTCGTGAGTTTACGAGGTGTTACATATATAATACACATATGAATGTAAGAAACATAAAATTTAAGAAATATGAACCTTAAATCCCAAAATTTAGTGATTTAGAGTTGTTCTTTTTGTTCTCGCAATAATTAGTGCTCTGTAATAATCCTTACCCTATATATATATATATATAGTGTGAGATTCATTGGGGAACACTAAAAAAAGTGGGGAACTACGGGGAACCGACTCAAACGAACTCCGATTGGACTCATTCAGCGGCGTTGGAACCGGCTCGTCAAACCCTAACTAGGATCTCTTAACCCTAAGCCGTAAATCATAACCCCTAAACCCTAAATATATTAGGGTTTGGCTTTTAGGGTTTAGGGTTTAGCTTTAGGTTTAGCCTTTAGGGTTTAGCTTTTAGGGTTTATAGTTTAGATTTTACGGTTTAACTTAGATTTTAGCCTTATTTTTTAGCTTTAAGGTTTAGAGTTTAGGAGTTAGGATTTAGGGTTAAGAGATCCTACTTAGGGTTCGACGAGCCGGTTCCAACGCCGCTGGAATGAGTCCAATCGGAGTTCGTTTGAGTCGGTTCCCCGTTGTTCCCCACTTTTTTAGTGTTCTCAAATGAACCTTCCCCTAAATATATATACATATATATATAATTTTCAGAAACTAAGTTCTTTATAGTTTAGCATGTCCGAGTACTCTCAACTCCCCGCTCGACCGATTAGTGAGCGCCTAGCAACCTTTGCAACCATATCATAAACACCGTAATTCCACTTGAAAACACAAGATTGTTCGAATAGGAAGGTTGTCCAAATCAATGTCGTGTGCAACCTAAAACTACTATCTCAGAAAAAAGAATGAAATTATGCAACCTAAAACTAATATCTCAGAAAATGAAATTAAGGCGATAATGATATGGGGAAAGTTTCATAAATGTAATGTAACCTGTTTTAATTCGTTTTTCTTAATAACTTAAACACTTAGGGGTTAATACGATGTGTCCTGGACATCCCTACTCATTTAATTGCAAATGGTCATGACTTAAGCGCGGAGTGTAGGCATACCCTTGACAGACGCTAATGCTACATATAAAAAAATGTGGTGTGTCTATTAATCATGTACCAACATATGATTTCTGGTCCACGACTGTATTGACAAGCATGTAAAACTGGTAACAAGAGATATAGTTTGTCCAAAGTTATTTAAAAATGATATACTAAATGGTATCAAATAAATTTTGAAAAAATTTTCAAAATAGTCGGTTAATTGTATTAACCAGTGAAATACTAACGTATTTTCAAAAGACTAAGCGCAGATTATTAGCAAATACGGAATATGCTGGAGAAGTCTTGGTCTTAGAAGTTGGAACTTGCAACTCCACAATAAAAGACCCAAGTCAGTTTCAAGTGGCTTTTTATATCGATCCATATGTGAATATTTACAAGAACAACTTGTATAGATTTATTTATTAATTTTCAAGCTTTTACGTTTATTTATTTTATTTATTCCATCGTCCGTTGTGTATTGTGATAACTGATATCAATTGTCAAGCATAAACCCAAAGTCCGGCCCACCAGGAAATCAGGGTGTGACATCGACGAACTCACAATGTAGCGCTTTTTTTGTAGGGCGGGGACTCAACATGACTCCGCCCCTAAACCTCAGTGACGCAAATTGCACTTTACTCTTTAGTTTAAAATACTTTTATTTGTAAAACTTTAAAATCTAAATACTTTTTCTTGGGTGTCGGTTTCAAATTTTCATGTTGTCGGTGTCAAATTTTTTTGAGGGCCACTCGGGATAAATCGAATTTATACTAAAAAATAACCTTGGGGTGCGGCGGACCACGTCGGCTTGGCCGGCATGGGTGCGTTCCTGCCAGTGCGCCATTTGTGCACTCTATACCATTTTCATCTTACGAGAAAGAGTTTTCTATTTATAGTGGTGGTCGTGTGGTCTCCGATCGAGCATCAGTCTTTAGCTTCAAGTGTCATTGTATTATCAAAATACGATTCGTCAAATAACTTTTCTCAAACCCGACTTATTTTCGTCCCATTAATTTCAATTTTCAATAAATAAATTAATATATGTTATGTGATCTTGATTCCGTGCTGATCCAGATTCGATAAAAATAGTGTTATTATTCCAAATATAACTGGTCTTAATTTATCATTTCATACCGCATCCTTTGGTCTATATTTAATACTTACTGGCAAAGCGATGTATATCACAATTTTCTTTTATGGACTCGTTTAGCTTCTGCGTTATATTGATCCGTATCACAAAATGTAGAGTTGTAGATGAAGGTGGCAGCTAGCAAGATGAGTGAGAGCTTGATGGTGATGATTAGTACTTTTATTAAATTAATGGACATAAAAAAAATAATGTATGATCTCTTGTAAAATGAGAGAGTGGTTGATGGTGATGATTAGTACTTGTATTAAATTAATAGACATTAAATAATATAAGGTATGATCTCTTGTAAAAATCATGATCCACAAATCTAATTCGTAAGTTGAGCTAAACAAACAGATAAAACTATAATTTTAAAAATACTTGGGGGTCACCAGACCATCACATTTAGAGGTTAACTGTCCAAATTAACTTTATTAAATTAACAATGGACATCTAAAGCTATTAAAAAATAATAATAATGGACATTTAAAAAAATATTAACATGTCTTGTAAGGACCTACAAAATCTAATGATAAATTTCTCAAGAAATACATTAAAAAATCTTTTATTTTATTTTGTATTCTTATCTAAATGGTTGTTTTATTTACACACTCCTACAATCTAAGTTTCACATCCCTAGTTCAATACGGGCCATATAACGTTATACGGGCTCGTATAGAATGTTAATACACATAATTTAATGTGGTGGAATGTCTTGTTTGTTTTACATGTATATGAGCCGTATAGATTTATACGAGGCGTATACGGTTATATACGAGCAATATAATGTTATACGGCCTGCATAATTTTGTTTCACATGATTGATAAGGTTTTTTACTTTTGAAATCTGTATACGGGCCGTATAATGTTATACGACCCGTATAGCCCATATAGAAAAGTTAATTTTTTGGTGCAATCGGAAACCCGTATAGAAAAGTTAATTTTTGGTGCAATCGAAAAACCGTTTAATAAGTTTAGTAATTCTTTAAATAGTGTTTGCATATTATTTAGATATATCGGATTATGTTACGAGTTTGTAGTTAAACGTACTAATAATGTTTAATAAGTTTCCACTTTGTAAAACGATAAATATGTGATATGATTATGATAAACACTACGACGACAATTATTAAACAAACAACTTTACATCTAAATATAAGATTAGTATTTACAATGTTTTACATCTAAAACAACCAAAAAGATAAATTTTTACAATGTTTCAAACATAAAATAACAAAAAAAAAAAAAAAAAAATACAATAAGGAGCTACGACGATGATGGTGGTGGTGGTGGTGCAGCGCCAGCTCGTGGAGGTAGGGGCGCGCCAGAATGTATAGCCATAATCGCCTCGACCATCCACTGTACATCCCTCCTGACAGCAGCTACATCCGACTTCGATAAGGATTTTACTCTTAACTATAACCATTACTGCTAGTTTTGATTATAGGATTTCTCTAACAATAATCGTAACCGAACTTTGACTATGATTAATAGGTTATGAAGCTCATTATGGTTCAATTTTTGGTTAATTCAGTTAGTTTGCCAAGCCAGTTTTGAACTATATTTTACCTAAATAAACACTGAAAAAGAATCGATGACCTCAAATGGGAATTGAAGCTACTCGTTGCAAATGTATTCTGAATTTCGGTCAATTAACCCATGTTGATTCTAGGAAAATTGGTTTTTAATAAACCAACCTTTGCCCCATTGGTAAATAATAATACTACCTACAGATTTGGTAGTTAATAATCCTACGTTTCAATATGTTGGTACTCAATAGACCTCCGTTAGTTTTTTTTAACTGAAGTTAGTTTTTAAGTTTTATTTATTACACAAACAGTCCCTGTAGTTATAATTTACTAGTTTTAAGTTTTATTTATTACACAAACAGTCCCTGTAGTTATAAAAAAAATCATAAAAATTCAAAAAAATTCAAAAAAATTCAAAAAAATCATAAAAATTCAAAAAAAATCAAAAAAATTCTAAAAAATTCTAAAAAAATAAAAAAAAAATCATAAAAAATCATAAAATTCTAAAAAATATCAAAAAAAATCTAAAAAAATCATAAAAAAACCGTTTCGACCCGTACCGTTTCGACGCGAACCGTTTCGACGCGTACCGTTTCGACCCGGACCGTTTCGACCCGTACCGTTTCAACCCGTACCGTTTTCGAACCGTACCGTTTCGAACCGTACCGTTTCGACCCGGACCGTTTCGAACCGTACCGTTTCGACCCGGACCGTTTCGACGCGTACCGTTTCGACCCGAACCGTTTTCGACCCGTACCGTTTTCGACCCGTACCGTTTTCGACCCGTACCGTTTCGACCCGTACCGTTTCGACGCGTACCTGTGGTGGTGGTGGTGGTGGTGCGGTGGTGGTGGTGGTGGTGGCGGTGCTGTGGTGGTGGTGGTGGCGGTGCGGTGGTGGTGGTGGTGGTGGTGGCGGTGGTGGTGGTGGTGGTGGCGGGTCGAGGCGGTGGTGGTGGCGGTGCGGTGGTGGTGGCGGTGCTGTGGTGGTGGTGGTGGTGGCGGCGGTGGTGGTGGTGGCGGTGGTGGTGGTGGTGGTGGCGGGTCGAAACGGTCTGTGGTGGTGGTGGCGGTGCTGTGGTAGTGGTGGTGGTGGCGGTGCTGTGGTGGTGGTGGTGGTGGTGGCGGGTCGAAACGGTACGGGTCGAAACGGTACGCGTCGAAACGGTCCGGGTCGAAAACGGTTTTTTATGATTTTTTTAGAATTTTTTATGATTTTTTATGATTTTTTTTTTATTTTTTTGATTTTTTTTGAATTTTTATGATTTTTTTGAATTTTTAGATTTTTTTTTTATTTTTATGATTTTTTTTATAACTACAGGGACTGTTTGTGTAATAAATAAAACTTAAAACTAGTAAATTATAACTACAGGGACTGTTTGTGTAATAAATAAAACTTAAAAACTAACTTTAGTTAAAAAAAACTAACAGAGGTCTATTGAGTACCAACATATTAAAACGTAGGATTATTAACTACCAAATCTGTAGGTAGCATTATTATTTACCAATTGGGCAAAGGTTGGTTTATTAAAAACCAATTTTCCTTGATTCTATTATAGGTTTTTGCAACACAAACATGCAAATTTCAGTCATACACGCATACATACATGCAAATTTGAAGCTACTCGTTCCAAACATATTTTGTATTCTCAAGGTTTTTTTTTTTTTTTTTTTTTTTTTTACAACAACGACATATGTACCCAATCCACATATAGTCATATACAATATATTCATCTCAGCGTAAGCATGTCTTAGTTTGGTTCGATTTGGTTAATGTTCATATAAAACCACAGCAAGAAGGAAGAAACTAGCATGAAGATGAAAAATGAATGACAAAGCTACTAAGGAAGAAGCACAAAATGCTTGTTTAATTAAACATAAATAAAGTTTGAATTACAACGGCTACGTTATGAAAAAAAAAAAACACTAGCTCCTATTTATATTAAACAAGAATCGAAGCGACTTGACGAAGCATTTTGTAACCTCCATATAATTAAAAAGAGGGCCAAGCTGCTTCTTGCTGCCCTGAGCTTCAACCGGTTTGATCGAGTTGACATACCCGGTTTATACACCACAGTACATGTATTAAATATGACTGGATTAACTTACAACGATACAACACTACAATGAATGGAATGGCCAACATAATAAATAATTAACTAAAAAGGATGTATTGGGTTGGCTAGATAGGTCTATGGGCGAACCACCTCTTAACCATCTCGAAGCATTCTGCTGGTTTGAACTCTGGAGCTGTGTGACCGGCTCCCTGCACAGCAAAATAATAAAAATAATAATATAATTATGCATTTTCACCACGAGTGGTAAGTGTTTGTATAATATATATAAATATACCTTTACAGTAGCAAAGACCAAGGAATAGTTTTGACGGGCAAAGGTGGTTTTGTATCCTCCATTTTGACCGTTAACATAATATGGTTCCCAATTACTATCTGTGATGGTGAGATTAAGAGTATTTATCCAGTTGCGTGTGCCCACATGTGGAACCATCATGTCCAGTGGCGGATCTAGGATTCCGACCAAGGGGTAACCTTATATAAATAAGCCATAACGAAATCGAAAAAACGTCAAATTTTTCCAAAATTTACACTAATTTTTCCAAATTTTTTCCGACCAAGGGGTAACCCCGGTTACCCCTACCTCTATGGTAGATCCGCCCCTGATCATGTCATGATCTCCACTGTACATACATACATACATACAACATATATGTACGTTTTAATTAATTACTTACTTAAGATACACATAATATATATAATCCAACAATTACTAAGTAAGTAGTGCTTAATGAATAGCACCTACCTGAAAATCAAAGCTCTACAGTTTCTCTGAGTTAATTTTTGATGGTAGATCACACTACTCCGAACATCAAATTGATATTGTGGCATTGAAGGTTTACCATAATTGTACTTCATGTCCAGGTTGCATAACAACCATTCTTTCACCGTGCCCTGACCAATCCATCCATCATTTCATTTCATTTATTATCAACTTCAATATGGCTTATTCATTTCGTCTACCTACCCTACCTACCTACTACGTGAATGCATGAATGAACAACTTTAATTTTGTATTTACCTGGCGTACGTTCAGTGCTCTCATAACATTTTCGTCATTGGCCCAGAGAGTTGCGTAGTCATAATATTCACCCTAACAAAACATAACAAAACAGCATATACGTTCAATTCATTATACATAAACACACACACACACACACGTGAAGTGCAAGAATTACTACGTACTCGGCAAAACGTGGTATCTGTGACTAGTTCCGATCGTGTAGGAAGCATTCTAATTGGATTGGCCTTTAAAATTTTCCGATTACCCTTTACAAGGGGATTTCCACCTCTAACCAAGTTGGTTGCTGGATCGCAATCCGGATCCAATATTTGTTGGATGTTGATGTCTCCGACACGCTAATGATCATATTAACAAAAAAAAAAAAAAATGTTACATCTAAAACAAAAGAATGAAATGCAATCATTGAAGATAAATAAGTAAATGCTTACTCTGTTAACTTCATCAATATCCAGCATACATCGCAGATTGTTAGTGTCCGCTTCTGCATAATCTCCATTGCAATCCTTTAGGGTTGCCTACACACACACACATACATATAAAGCTCATAGATGTTACTTAGAAGTTTTAAGGGAATTTGGTCGGTATCGGTTTGATAAATTACGGTACCGAAACGGAAGAAAAACCAAAAAATAAATATGTGATATACCATAAAGGACATCGACACATGTTTTACATCAAACAAAAACCATAAAAGTGAAAATCGGTACCGTTTGATAATACCGATACCAGTACCGATGTTCGGTCGGTATCAGTTTGGTTCGTCACGGTAACGGCACTTTTATAATTTACGATACAAAAAATTATCTATTATAAATACAATTCCGTTTGAACAAAATTTATACTGAATCATCGATAAAAAAAATCAACAAAGCTTTGTATTCAGCTTTGTTTAAAATATTAGTTATTAAGAAATCACATTAAATGATAAATAAAAAGGTTAAAGATTGGTATTTATAGCATCTAAACATTTATAGTATAAGAAGTGAAAATCAAATTAATTAAAAAAGAACCAAACGTAGGTTTCAACTAGGTGTGTGGTAAACCCGCGAAGCACGGAGATTTTTCCACACGATGTTGCAGTGATTCGGTCGGTATCATTTCGGCTTGTTACACATAGGAAATTTAATCGGGTATCGTTTCAGTTCGTCACAATATATTCTCATAATGTTGGCACTCGGTATAACGACAATAATAATAAGCGAAGGTGAAAAATCAAACCGTATAAATTGTGCACCAGATATTGTGGTTAAACCGTTAGTTTCAGAACCAAACCATATAAATCTAAAACTGGATGTATCATTTAAAAGTATAAAGGTGAAATTGCAATTAAATTATCTTTTAATAAAGTAAAAGTTTAAGAAAAAAATCATGATATAAAAAAGAAAAAATCGTAAAAAATGGTATTTTAAAAATATAAAGGTGAAATTGCAATCCAGTTATAGTAATTAGTTAGAAGAAAAAATCGTAATATAACAAAAGAAATTATGTGAAAGTGTTCATAATTGTATTTTATCACAAGTTCACTATTAAACCTTCTTTACAATACAATTATGCAATTAAATAAATTAAATGTAGAGTATAATATAATTAATGGTGACATTTAAAAATAGTAGTGAGAGTATAATAGTGACATTTAAAAATAGTAGTGAGAGTATAATAATAATAATAAAAGTGACACAAAAGATATTTTGAAGTGTATATTGGAAGTTAATTTATGATTACCTCATATAATTCTCGAGATATAAGTGCCACACGATAAGCATATTCAAGTCTAGAATTAATGTCACCAGTTTTGTCTGTCAAGGGGTTTCCTCCCATGTATCCCTGTCAATTCCATTCCATCATATATATATATACGTTAATTAATATATATAAACATAAAAGTACGTTGGTTGGTTGTTTTAACTTAATTACCTGAATGTTTACAGTTGGCTGTAGTCCTTCATCGTTACCTTTGTATAACTCCTCAGTGATCATTGGAATCACAATCCCTGAGTATGAAATTCCGGTAATATACATGGGATTTTTCAAAAACCTTGGATGATCCCTAACAAACTGCATATATATATATATATATATATAATCATGTCTCAGTTTCAGTTAGGTACTAAATAAATTTGTTTTTTACGTATAATTAAACTAACTTAGAGAATTGAATTAGCCAACCTTTCTCATAAATTCCGCGGTTTGTTTTGCCGAGTCTGTATCACTGGAACGAACGGCTTCTGGAGTTGTTGTGTATGAATATCCAGTTAATGTGGGTGCATCCAAATATATAACATTTGCCACCTTTAGTCACAACGTACATACATACATACATGATTTTAACAATTTCAATGCAACACAAAGGTATGAATTTATTAGATGAAAAGAAACAAAAAAGAAAAACAAGACGTCGAGCTACCTTTGTCCAAGAATTTGGGTCCAGTTTCAATGCTGGGACGTTATCCATATATTTCCCATACTCAATTTGCATTGGACCTATATATATACACATATGAATTTAGTATCATGTCACTTGTCCTCAAATTAAAATAGTACGCTGAAAATAAAAAGTTAAAACGATTTATCTAAATATATAAATTTTATAAAGGCTTTTGAATAAAGAAATCAAATCGACAGATCATAATAAACATACATATTTTGTTTAATCATATATAATCCCATACCGAAGTTATATATAAAATTTTGACGTATGAAATCACTAAACATATAAAAACAATATATACAAAAAGTCCAAATTAAAGTTCTCAATCTAATTTTCTCATACTAAAATCCCAACCCAATTTTACTATATTAAAGTCTAGAATGTATATAGAATAAAATACCTAAATTGATATAGTTTTATTTTGACAAAATTAATGTGTGACGAGTAATTAGTTTAAATATTTTGTTCTTAAGTATATGTATTTGAGACACGTATAAGAAGTTTAATATAGTAAAACTGAGTAAAGTGAGTTTTTCGTGTATGTCAAAATTGTGTGCCTTTTTTAAAAAATATAAGAAGTATGTTTTATTTTATAATATTAACCTTTAATTAATAATTGTTTCACTTATTTCGAATTATGTATCACCTTTTGTATTAGTCCCTATAATTGTTTAGCAGGGTGTCACACAAGTTGCAAAAAAAATTACATTTGCGTGGGGTAGTTGAGTGCCATTGTCACACAAGTTGCAAAAAAAAAAAAAACATAAAAAAAATAAAATAAAATAAAAATAAATGACATTTGCTTGTGGTAGTTGAGTGCCATAAGCAAGTGGCCCATAAGGCGAACAGGTCTGCAGATGGATAAATCAAGGGATCACGTCTCACTATCTCATCCCCGTAAATTTTGTTTATTAAATAAAAAAATAAAACAATTTCAATTATTAAATAAAAAATAATATATTTTCAATTAAGTACATATATCTGTAGATAAGGAAGAAATAGAGTAAATTGCAAAAACAGTTATTGAGGTTTTGTTATTTTTGTCATTTTAGTCCAAAATTCAAACATTTTGAATCTGTGTCATGTGGTTTCATTTTTGTTGTCATTTTCATCCAAAATCAAAATTTGGTAAGAGTTTTCAGTTAACATCAAACTTTTTTATCTTTTTTCTCCCTTTTAATGAATGACAAAATGGTCTTCTAAC